>JAJIBD010024514.1:0-117735 GCA_021461705.1 Cryptotis parvus | reverse complement strand
TTTCAGTTTACTACATACATATATTTATTATTTCACATGGGTTTTTATATTTTGCTATACCCACAGTCAGGCACCATCACATACTATGAATTTAATAAATCGATATACTAAATGTTATTGCTTAATGAATAGATTCATATTCTTCATTAACTGCACAGTCAATAATGATTATGATGTTCTTTTTATTTTTTCTTTTTTAATTTTTTATTTTTTTTAAATTTTTTATTATACCACCGTGAGACATACAATTACAAAGGTGTTCACAATTGGTTCTTGGTAATACAGTATTCCAGCACCCATCCCTCCACCAGTGCCCCATTTCCACCACCAATGTACCCCACCCCCTCCCACCCACCCCCAGGCTGCCTCAACAGCAGGTAGCCCTGTTTCCTCTCTTTCTCTCTCTGTCTCTCTTGCATCTCTCTCCCTCTTGTTTTTACACATTGTGGCTAGCCCTGCAGATATTTAGAGTTTAAAACTTAAGTCTCTTTGTGTATATTCAATGGTGAGTTTTAATCTGCCATTACCATTTCCCACAATTTAGTAAAACACTGGTATCTATTTATATCCTATTAATGAATGCAGTCATTCTATATCTGTCCTTTTCCTTCTGACTAATTTCACTCAGCATGATAGTCTCCATGTCCATCCATTTGCAGGTAAATTTCATAATTTCATCTTTTCTGACAGCTGCATAGTATTCCATAGTGTAGATGAACCACAGTTTCTTTAGCCAGTCCTCTGTTCTCGGGCATTTAGGTTGTTTCCAGATTCTAGCTATAGTGAATAGCGCAGAGATGAATAAAGAAGTACAGATAGTGTTTCTGCTATGTGTTTTTCGGGTCTCGGGGTATATTCCCAGGAGTGCTATTGCTGGATCAAATGGGAGCTCAATGTCTAGTTTTCGGAGGAATGCCCAAATTGTTTTCCAAAAGGGCTGGACCAGTCGGCACTCCCACCAACAGTGGATGAGAGTCCCTTTTTTCCCCACATCCACGCCAGCACCGGTTGTTCTTGCTGTTTTGGATGTGTGCCAGTCTCTGTGGTGTGAGATGGTACCTCATTGTTGTTTTGATTTGCATCTCCCTGATGATTAAAGATGAAGAGCACTTTTTCATATGCCTTTTGGCCATTCGAATTTCTTCTTTTTGGAAGCTTCTGTTCATTTCTTCTCCCCATTTTTTGATGGGGTTGGCTGTTTTTTTCTTGTGAAGGGCTACCAGTGCCTGATATATCCTGGATATTAACCCCTTGTCAGATGGGTATTGGGTGAATATCCTTTCCCACTCTGTGGATTGTCTTTGTATCTTGGTCACCGTTTCTTTTGAGGTGCAGAAGCTTTTCAATTTTATATAATCCCATTTGTTTATCTTTGCTTCCATTTTCTTGGTCAGTGGTGTGTCGTCTTTAAAGATACTTTTCGTTTCGATGTCGTAGAGCCGCTTTCTCCTATGTTTTCTTCGATGTACCTTATAGATTCATGTCTGATGTTGAGATCTATAATCCATTTTGATCTGACTTTTGTGCATGGCGTTAAAAGGAGGTCTAAGTTCATTTTTTTACACGTAGCTGCCCAGTTTTCCCAGCACCATTTGTTGAAGAGGCTTTCTTTGCTCCACTTAATATTTTTTGCTCCTTTATCGAAGATTAAGTGGTTGTATATTTGAGAGTGTGTTTCAGGATATTCAGTTCTATTCCATAGGTCTACGGGTCTGTCTCTATACCAATACCACACTGTCTTAATTACAACTGCTCTGTAGTAGAGCTTGAGGTTGGGGAAAGTGATACCTCCCATCTTCTTTTTCCCAAGGATTGCTTTAGCTATTCGTGGGGGTTTATTATTCCATACAAATTTCAGGAGTGTTTGTTCAATTTCTTTGAAGAACATCATGGGTATCTTTATAGGGACCGCATTGAATCTGTATAAAGCTCTAGGGAGTATTACCATTTTGATAATGTTAATCCTTCCAATCCATGAGCAAGGAATGTGTCTCCATTTCTTCAGGTCTTCTTTTATTTCCTGAAGTAACGTTTTGTAGTTTTCTTTGTAGAGATCCTTTACATTCTTTGTCAAACTGATTCCTAGGTATTTGATTTTCTGTGGCACAATTGTGAATGGGATAGTTTCTTTAATGTCCCTTTCTTCTCTTTCGCTGTTTGCATATAGGAAGGCCATTGACTTTTGGGTATTGATTTTGTACCCTGCCACTCTACTATAGGAATGTATTATTTCTAGGAGCCTCTTGGTAGAGAGTTTCGGGTTTTCCAGGTATAATATCATGTCATCTGCAAATAGTGACAACTTGGCTTCTTCCCTTCCTATCCGGATGCCCTTAATGTCTTTTTTCTTCCCTGATTGCTATGGCAAGTACTTCCAATACTATATTGAATAGAAGTGGTGAGAGTGGGCAGCCTTGTCTTGTCCCTGATCTTAAGGGGAAGGCTTTCAGTTTTTCCCCATTGAGAATGATGCTCGCTGTGGGCTTGTAGTAGATGGCCTGGATTATCTTGAGGAAGGTTCCTTCAATCCCCATTTTACGGAGAGCTTTTATCATGAACGGGTGTTGAATCTTGTCAAATGCCTTCTCTGCATCTATTGATATGATCATATGGTTTTTATTTTTCTTTTTGTTGATATGATGTATTATGTTGATTGACTTGCGGATGTTGAACCATCCTTGCATTCCCGGGATGAATCCCACTTGGTCATGGTGTATAATCTTTTTGATGACTCTTTGGATTCTATTTGCTAGTATTTTGTTGAAGATCTTAGCATCTGTATTCATCAGGGAGATTGGTCTGTAGTTTTCCTTTTTTGTGACATCTCTGTCTGCTTTGGGTATCAGGGTGATATGTGCCTCGTAAAAGCTATTTGGGAGTGTTTCTGTTTCTTCAATTTGCCGGAAGAGCTTAAAAAGAATTGGGAGTAGGTCCTCTTTAAAGGTTTTGTAGAATTCACTGGTGAATCCATCTGGACCTGGGCTTTTGTGTTTGGGGAGACTTTTGATTACCGATTCCATCTCCTCGATGGAGATAGGTTTGTTGAGGTATTCCAAATCTTCTTGTTGCAGACTTGGGAGGCTATAGGAATTCAGGAATTTGTCCATTTCTTCTAGGTTCTCTTGTTTCGTGGCATACAGGCTCTCATAGTAATCTCTGATGATCTTTTGAATTTCTTTGGTTTCTGTTGTGATGTCCCCATTTTCATTTCTGATTCTATTTATTTGGGTTCTCTCTTTTCCTTTTCTTACAAGTCTTGCAAGTGGTTTGTCAATCTTGTTTATTTTTTCAAAGAACCAGCTTTTGGTTTCGTTGATCTTCTGGATTGTTTTTTGACATTCCATCTCATTGATTTCTGCTCTAAGTTTTATTATTTCTTTCTTTCTGCTTGGGTTGGGCTCCTTTTGTTGATCACTCTCTAAGATCTTAAGTTGTGAGGTCAGACTGTTTGTGATGGCCTTTTCTTCTTTTCTGATGAATGCTTGAAGAGCTATGAACTTGCCTCTTAACACTGCTTTTGCTGTATCCCACAAGTTCTGGTAATTCGTGTCTTCAGTCTCATTTGTTTCCAGGAATCTTTGGATTTCCTCTTTGATTTCTTTTTATGACTTGCTGGTTGTTCAGCAGTGAGCTGTTTAGTTTCCAGGTACTTGGTATTGGTCTCCGTTTTTGTGTACAATTAACTTCTATTTTCAGTGCATCATGGTCTGAAAAAATAGTTGGCACAATTTCTATCTTCTTGATTTTATGGAGGTATGATTTATGGCTCAGCATGTGATCTATTTTGGAGTATGTTCCATGTGCACTGGAGAAGAAAGTGTATTCAGCTTTTTTGGGGATGAAATGCCCTGTATATGTCTACCAGCCCTCTTTCTTCCATCTCTTCTTTTAGGGCCAGTATTTCCTTGGTAAGTTTCAATCTTGTTGATCTATCCAGGGTTGATAGAGCAGTGTTGAAGTCTCCAACTACAATTGTGTTGCTGTCAATGTCTTCTTTGAAGTCTATTAGTAGTTGTTTTAGGTATTTTGCTGGCCCCTCGTTGGGTGCATATATGTTTAATAGCGTGATTTCTTCCTGATATATGCATCCCTTGACTATTAAGAAGTGACCTTCATTGTCCCTTCTGACCTTCTTTAGCCTGAAGTCTATGTTGTCGGATACCAGTATGGCTACCCCAGCCCTTTTGGATGGGTTGTTTGAGTGAAGGATTGTTTTCCAGCCTTTTATTTTGAGCCTGTCTTTGCTCCGATTGTTCAGGTGTGTTTCTTGAAGGCAGCAGAATGTCGGATTCAATTTTTTGATCCATTTTGCCACTCTGTGTCTCTTAACTGGTGCATTTAGACCATTGACATTGAGAGAGATTATTGTCATGGGATTTTGTGCCATCTTTCTGTATAGGTTGGTTGTTCTTTTGGGTTATGTCTCGTCTTATAGTAGATCTTTCAGTCCTTCTTTTTAAGGTTGGTTTTGATTTTACAAAGTTCCTAAGCTGTTGTTTATCCAAGAAGTTGTATATCTGTCCTTCAAATCTGAGTGAGAGTTTAGCTGGATAAAGAATTCTTGCTGAGGCATTCATTTCATTAAGTTTTTTTACTATATCCCACCACTGCCTTCGGGCTTGGAGGGTGTCTTCTGAGAAGTCTGCTGAAAGTCGAATGGTTGCTCCTTTGTATACAATTTCCTTCTTTGATCTTGCTGCCTGAAGAATTATGTCTCTGTCTATGGCATCCATTACTTTGACTAGGATGTGTCTTGGGGTCTTTCTATTGGGGTCTCTTCTTGCTGGTACGCGTCGGGCTTCTTGGATCTGGATGCCTTCATCCTTTAACTCGGGAACTTTTCAGCCAGGATGTTTTTAACTGTTTTAATTTCCTTGGGGTTACTTTCCTGTCCCTCTGGGACTCCGATAATTCTTATGTTGTTCCGCCTGGCTTCATCCCATTGTTCTCTGTTCCGTTGCTGATCCATTTTCCGGTCTTTTTCCATTTTATGTAGTTCTCTGAGTGCTTTCTGCAGCTCATCTTCAGTCTCACTGATTCTCTCTTCCGCTGCTGTCATCCTACTGTTGAGAGCCCCTATTGTGTTTTTCATTTCATCTACTGAGTTTTTAAGCGATGATATTTCTATTTGCATGGTTCTCATTTCTGCTCTCATTTCCTCCCGTAATTTATTGACTGCCCTTTCAACTGCTTCGTTTATGTTCTCCTGTATTTTATTGGACATCTGCTCCATTTTTTCGTTGAGCTCCTTAAGCATCCTACCAATTTCTTCTCTAAATTCATTGTCAGAGAGATCATGCACATCTGCATTCTTTTTTGAGTCTTCAGGGTTGATTCCTTCATCTGTTCTTCGAACTGGGGATCTGCGTTGTTTCCCCATGGTGTTGCGGTGCTCAGGGATAGATTCCTCTAGTGTACTGTTTCTTTTTTCTTGAGGGTATTACCTTCCCTTGGTGTTGAATTTCCTAGTATTTGTATTAATAAGCGGCCGCGTGAGCGGCCGCCCGCCCAGCCGGCACACCCCAGGGGGAATACCTGAGGCGGACACAGGCCGGTGTGAGAGTTCAAAATGTCCGTTTACTTCCGCTTCCGCTCGGACTTCTGGGGGTTGTAGTTCCACCTTCTGCCGAGGCCTGGGGCTCTACCACGACCCCAGGCGCCCGCCCGGCCAGCCGCACACCCCAGGGAGAGTACCTGAGGCGGACACAGGCCGGTGTGAGAGTTCAAAATGTCCGTTTACTTCCGCTTCCGCTCGGACTTCTGGGGGGTGTAGTTCCACCTTCTGCCGAGGCCTGGGGCTCTACCACGACCCCAGGCGCCCGCCTGGCCAGCCGCACACCCCAGGGGGAGTACCTGAGGCGGACACAATGACGCTCTTTTTTAATAGTTAGGCTCAAGACCTTCACAAATATCCTTTTTCCTGGGCAGATTATAAGCTCAAGTAGGTCCCTGTTTCCAGCTTCATTCTGAGACAAATTTATATACTTTCACAAAGTGATCAGATATGTATATAGGTCAATTCTGAATGAAAGCTAGAAAAAACTATATTATTTGTTCATTCTACTTTTCCTCTCTACAGCGTTATCATATAGGATGATATTTTAAAGAATATTTGCTTAGGGACCAAGTCCGCTTTTCACAAACTTCACTTATCAGAAGCTCAAAACCCAGTAGAATAGATGATGTGAGAAAAATATATGCTTATATATTATCTACTAAGAATTTTGTAGAATTGTAGTCAGTCATGATGTTTGAGATATATAGTCAACTACTTGATCATTGATATATTATCATTTTCATCACTTCTAGTTTTTTTTGGAACTTTACAATAATTTTTTATTTTCAAAATTACAAAGATATACAATTAAAAGTTCATATTTGGGTTCTGGTCATGCAGTGTTCCAGCACCCCTTCACCACCAGTGTTCATCTCCCACCACCAACGTCCCTGGTTCCCTCCCAGCCTTCCTTCATGGCAGGTTCTTTATTTCTTTCCCCTTTCTCTCTCTTTCTTTTTCCTTCCCTTCCAGACTATGTATTACAGAACATACATTAAAGGGTTGTCATGTGTATCTTTTGCCTCTAATGCTTAGTTCTAGGCTGGCATTAGTACTTTTGACAATTGTTAACACACTTCCATTTTCTGTCTTACCTAGCCTCTGTCTCCCACATGTTTGTGGTAATTTCCACCTTGACAAGACCTCCTATATGTTTCACTTGACGCTGGCTATTGGTATCATAAAATGTACATATATATTTCTGCTATGCAACTAAATGCAGTCATTTTGTATCTGTCTCTCTCCTTCTGTCCAACTTAATTTCTCCATGTCCATCCATTTATCGGCAAATTTTATAACTTTTATTTTTCCTAACAGCTGCATAGTATTCCATTGTGTAGATGAACCAAAGCTTTTTATCCAGTGATCAATTTTTGAGCACTCTGATTGCTTCTAGATTCTGGCTATTGTGAATAATGCTGCTATGAACATAATAGTAGGGATGGTATTTCTGCTGCGTATTTTTGGTTTCCCAGAGTTGATTCCCAGGAGTGGTATGGCTGGGTCAACCCAGAGTTCAATTTCTAGTTTTTGGAGGAATGTCCATATTGTTTTCCAGAAAGGCTATGCCAGCTGGCATTTTTATACCTTCTCCATTCACTAAGTATTGCATACAAAATAAAATCCAGTTTCCGAATATGGAGTGTAATATTCTGCTCAGATTTTCTATCATATCTTTTATATTGTCCACCTCAGAAAGCCACAGTAGATCTTCTACAACATCTCTCTAATAGGATATGATCAAAAATATTAACCTGTTGGATTTTTTACTTGAATTTTTATCAGTAAGAAGAAACAGCTACCCTCACATATAAGTGTACTTATAATGTGTGGTTCCAAAGGAAAATCTTCAACTTCATAAAGATATGATGGATCATCTTTTAACATTTTGTTCTGAGGCTACACCTATCAATGCTAAGGACTGATTGAGTTTGTGTGCTCAGAAATCACTTCAGGTAATGCTTAGGGGTGTCTCTGGTATGAAGGAGGACTGAATCCAGATCAGCTCCAGGAAAACGAACTGTCATACATACTGTACTCATCATGCTGTACCATCACCTAGACTCCTCAATTATCTTCTTTATAGTTTCTCTCAAAGATCTAGTGACTGTCCTGAAAAACTTTTTTATTTGTGTTATTTTTATGAAATAGTAAATATTTTATTTGATTATCATAATATGTAGATCTCAGTCTCCCCTCCTGTGTTTTGGGAGCTGCTGGCCAGGACCTCAATATCTGTGCCCAACGTAGTGCAGTTTCATCCTGACACTGGACCAGTAAACTTCAGTTGAAAAATGGCTGCCCTGTGTCATCTGTTCGGAAGCTATGCACAATCCAGCCCTAGTCTCAACCCTACAATGAGATCTGACAAATCTACAAAGTATAATCTCCCTGGTTCCCCACTTCTGATCTGGGACATGTAGAATTTGACAAACCAAGAACGGCTAGGAAATTCTAGGCGACTAGACTCTGCTGCCGGACTCAAGGACTCAATGCTACATATGTAAAATACTACCCTTTGTGGTGTCCAGGACATAAAAGGGCAAAAAAAAATCTGTGGAAGACTTAGGGACTTTTATTGTAAATTATGGGGTTAGTACCACTGGGAATGTGTTTGTTATCAGCAAATAATTTTATCCAGGTAAAAGAATCATCTGGTTCTCCCTGTGCCTAGCTGATCACGAGGCCCCTGGGGAAGGTGGTTTAGCCCTGGCCTGCCACCCCAGAAGAAACCCTCGTGAAGAAGCCAGAGGAACCCCACACATTGAGGGTGCCATTTTCCGCAATAGGACTCCTATCTGTCAGAGTCTAACCAGCAGAAGAGCTGATCACAAGCCCGGCTCATTCAGCTACTTTGTGGCTTAACTAAATTCATCAATATGATCAAGATTAGAGGTGACTATAAGACTATCCCTCCCAGCACGGCGGAGCCTAAGTAACCTACCAGTGACATATTTGATATGCCAAATACCAGTAACAATTGGGCCTCATTCCCATGACCTGATAGAATGGTTTGAGGCTCTTTATGTTCCTGGTGCGAGCAGATGCCTTTTGGGCTACACAAACATGTGACAGGACATATGGAGATGTTACTGGTGCTCACTGAAAGCAAATAGGATCAACTGAAGACAAGTGGATAGGTGACAAGAGATCATAATATGTAAAATTGCTTCTTCAATGTTTACTAATTCACTTTTTAAAAATATATATTTTCCCCTTTATGTGTTTTTTTTCTTTCCTTTTAGAAAATAAATTTTGTGTAATACCCCTCTAATGCTTAGGGTTACTCCTGGCTCCGCACACTGGATTTGCTCCCTGGTGGTGCTCGGGGAACCATATGAGATGCCAGCCATCAAACCCAGGTCATTTGCACACAAGGCAAATGCCCTCCCCGGCTGTACTATCACTCTGGCGGCCCCGTGACGCTTTCTTAATTTCCTTGTTTATTTCTTTAAATACTGGTAATTTGATAATCCTTAGTCAATATTTCACGGGTGATTTCTACTTGTGTTTATTTTTAACAAGCAGCAAGACCATTCAATGATGTTGACAACTTAATCTTTATCTTAATGTTTATTTTATCTACCACTTAATTTCTTCTAAATGCTTTGTGAGGAAGTATTTCAAGCAAATAATAATACACTAATTTGATATTTAGTTTCAATTGCAGCCTCAGCAGTTTATACGCTTTTTTTTTTCTGCCTATGTATTCATTCTGGGCCAATTTTTATAAGTTATTGCCTCTGACTTATCCAATTTTCTCATCTTTGAAGGTAATATGCTTCAACAAAATTATTACAAATAAACTATTAACTCCTAAGGAAAATTATTCTCTGTTCTTTTAATTGGCTGTTATATTTCAGTGATGGTAATTGAGTTAAGATACTCAAACCATGGCTTGAGAGAGTGAATATAGTAGGTAAAGCACTGGTTTATCATGAAGCTGACCTGGATTTGATTCCAGCAGTGAGTATGGTCTCTGAACTTATGAGAAGTGATTCTGAGTAAAGCCTGAGTGGCTCTGAGTGTGAGCCCAAAACAACACAAAGTTATTTTAGTCTTAACTTATGGATCCTTTCTTATGGATACACGTAGAATACTGACACGAACAATAAATACTAATGATTGCTTTAACACCTCAGTGTCCTGGCATTTTTCAAGAAATTACATACTCAGATATAATTTATTTTTGGGCACAGAAAATATGCAGGAATGGCAAAACATTCAGAGATCTCTACAACTTCTGTCTCACATGTTAGCACATTTTATCAGAGTATGGTCTCCTTAGCTGCTGGTGCAAAATGTTTGCTTTTTTTCTGCTTATAGTGACTACAGGTCACAACAGCAGATTAGAAGATCAAAGGTACATCTGTAAGCTTTCTTTTCTGTCTCCAGTAAAATATTCATGTCTTCCATTCACACCATGTCTATTCACTATGATTTTTGCCATTTTATTAAAGAATATTTTTATAGATTGCATAAATGTGGAAATAATATTAGTTATTACCGTATTATACCCTTTCAATGTTCACCCTTTATATACCCACCTTCTATATATACCCTTTCTCATATAACCCAAGTTGGTACTATATTTAGTTTGATATTTTAAAGCATTTATATATGAGTAATTTCTTGCATTTGTAATGTGGAGAGCCAATTATTAAAGAATTCCTTTGCTTCTGCTTTATACAGTTTTGAGTGGTACTGACATTCGTAGTTGAGGAAATTAATAAAGCAACATAATTGTTTACATTGATTTATCACATATTTTATACTCTAGGACAATTATAAAGACATTCTTGGTGTAAAGCAGGAATAAAATATAGCTTAAAACAGAAAAATATTGATGAAATAAAATATTGTATTTTAAAAATAAGAAAATTGATAATGTCTTTTCAAGACAGGCAAACAGAAGACACAGGTTCTAGCAACTTCACTTAGCATCATAGAGAGTTAGAAACTATGATTTTTATGGCTAATAATGTGCAGCAAAACAAATTCTGTCATGGGTTATTACATATTAGTGAGAGTGAAGTTCCTTATGCATATCACAACAGTTTAAAAACTCAAAAAACAATTCTAATAGTAAATGAATTGTTTTGTTATTCTATTTACCATCAAAATTATTCTTGTTCAGGGTGACAAAACATACCACTGGAGATCAAAGTTAAAAAGAAGGAGCCAGACTTATACAAATTGTTCTTCTAAGTCTCTCTCTGTCTTTCTCTCTCTCTCCTCCTCTCTCCACACACACGCATATAAACACAGACACACACAGACAGGTCACTTAAACTGGAACAACTGTGATACACAAAAAAACGCTAGGGGTATTTTTGGTAATTGGAAACAAATCTGTTTCCCACAGAGGAAATATCACCTTATAATGGAATACAAACTACATTTACAGAGTGATTCCATTTGAGCCACATGTTTTCTACCTTAATCTTATAACTAAATAGGGTTAAAAAGTTAATCTTACCCCAAACCTAAAAAATTAATATCAGGAATAAAACAGTTGGTTAGCCTACAAATATCTCAGGCTCCAAAAAGTATAAGTGAGTTCTAAGTACAAATCAATAAGTAAACTCTACTAAAAAATATTGATAACTTTGATAAATTTTACAAATCATTCAAAAAGTACAAGTAACCCAGTAACTGTAGCATACCAATAGAAATTAAAAAGAATATGCCCCAATAACCATTAAGCACATTAAATATTTAATATTTAAGGTTATTTAAAAATAAATTTTTAGATGTAGGTTGTATAGGAGAAGCCTAAAAATGTCTAAAGAATAACATTACTTATAGATTATGTTACAGAAGGGGAAATAATTCTCCTAAATTTCCTAGGAAAGCATAGCCCAGAAATAAATACCAGAGTATCACTTGATCAATTGACATCCTGTTATTTGTCGATTTGTTCAAGTGGGTGAAAAAAATGCAGACCCAAATTCTTCAGGAATAGAGTAAAAGTTCTTGCCAAAATATTAACATGTGGTGTCATACAAAAATGATTATACACCATGAAAAAGTGACATAATAAAATGATCTAAAATCAATTCAATATTAAGAATTGTCTTCATATAGTCAAAATAGTAACTGATTAAAGAAAAATATGAGTTTGTTTATGAAATACACTAGCTGGAAAATAGACACTAGCAACTTCTTGCTTAATATCATAGAGAGTTAGAAACTATGATTTCTATCACTTGTATCACGTGTCTTCCTGTTGTTCATTGATTTGCTCGAGCATTCACCAGTAACATCTCCATATGTGTCTGTGGTGCTTGTGTAGCCCAAGGGCATCTGCTAGGTCCAGGAACACCAGGAGCCTCAAACCGTTCCTTCAGGTCACAGGAATCGTTACTCTTTTGGCATATCAAATACTACATGGATAGCTTGCCAGACTCTGCCTTGTGGGTGTGATGCTCTCTATTTAAACTAGTAGTTCTAACTAGTAGTAATTTAAGAGGAACTGAAGATTCTTGGCAAACTGAATCCAAATGTAGTCGTTTGGAGAATCACAATGTAGCATTAATTTATGTTATATCCTAGGGCTACTGCTTACTCTCCTTTTGTACCCAAGTAGTTTTGCCACATTATAGATGAGGTTTAGCTACGTTAGAAGACTATCTGCTTTGTTCAAAAGTCTATTAAACACTCATTTCATGCAAAGTTCATTAATATAAACATCCAGAATAATATTGAAGTGAATATTGGGCACCTTCTTGATTCAATGAAGGTGACACATAAAAACTTCCCATTCACATGATTTCCCATACGATTTCCAATGCAATGTCAATTTCCTAGGTTTGGTTTGATTTATAATTCTATAATTGCAATTTTATAATGTATAGCAACTGGAGAAAACAGAACAATAAAACAGAGCTCTCTGCACTATATTTGAAACTTCCCTACAACAGTACTTTTAAAAAGAAAGTTAAAAAAAAACACACAATTTTGATGCTTAAACCAAAGAACACAGGCCCAATTTACAAGGTCATTATTTCCACAGATTAAGATAAAGTTAACATTTTAATTTAAATTTCTGTTTAACTTTACAATAAACCCAAATCTGCTCTAAAATAAACTATTTAAAAGAAGAAAAATGAACTGACAATTCAGAGTTCCTTTTACCCAGTATTTTAGTTGCTTAATTTCCTTATAAGGGACATCAAAGGACTTCTTTCCTCTGCCTGCCCAACTAATGTCCTCTTTACTCAAACAAACTACACTCATCAGATTTCAGTTTAAATGTCATTTCGGCAGGAAATAATTCAGTCATTAGGACTTGCTGAATTTTCTTAACTAGCAGTCTCACTAGACTTTGTGTCTTTCCTTTTAAAGGGAATTTTCTCTCTAATTCCCCGTAAAAGTTTTCTTTTAATATTCTATTTAGAATTAAGTGACTAAACTGTCATTCACACTATTGATGGATGTTATTCATTCTCGTATGTATTGATTAATGCCTTTAAAACATTGTTATATATTACTTTTGCAAGTATAACCTAAATGATTGCTTTGTTTGATTTTGGAGTCACAACCAGTGGTGTTTAGAGTTTACTCCTTGCTCTGTGTTCAGCGGTCATACCAGAGAGGGTTTCGTTGTTCACATGTCCTGTCAGGGATCAATCCAAACCTGACTCTGCTGCATACACATCAAGAGACTCGCTTACTGTACTATCACTCTTGCTCCTATACAAAATGCTACTCAAGTAAATAAATAAATGAGAGATTTTATTCACACAGAATTCTGAAAATATTCAAATAGGCTAACTATAAAATGCATACTTACTGATACTAGATAGTAGTTAAAATATACACAATGTATGTAATTCAGGAAAGACAAAAAAGTATTTAAATTATACATGCATATGGAGGGAAAAATCAAAACAGTAACATTGTATGAGTCTCAGAAAGCACCAGGTCAAATAGAAGACCAGGCTACAAAACAGCTGCCCGGTGCTCTCTATTTAGTATTTCCCTCAGTACTCTTTTAAATGTATGTAAGCCATAAAAGACAACCTATGAAGGTGTCATTGCCTAGAGGAGACACAATAACACAATTCACAATAACAGCATATGCTAGAGCTCCAGGTAGGGTGCTGAGCACCACTTGGGAGGTAACGCCCATCCCTATCCCAGAGGATCAGAGGAAATACCAGGAAGAACTGAGCATCTGTGTTGCAAACTTACGATCATGGGTTCTTATCCTCAGTGTCCCGCACGTACCAAGCATGATTCTGTAAGCTCTGTTCTTTGAGACTGGTGTCTCTGCCACAGAAGGTGTGCTATCCCTAAAAACATATGTAAGCAAGACCTGAGAGGAGTACAGTGGGGCGAGGCACTTGCATTGTGTGCAGTGACTGGCCTGGGTTCAATCCATGGCATCCCATATGGCCCTTGAGCACCGCCTGAAGTGATTTTACTCTGAGCATTGCCCGGTATGACCCCAAAAACCTTAAAATTTTATTCTTTTCAATGATGTAACTAAAAGAGTATGAATTGCATGTATTTATTTTGCATTTGGGACTACAGCCAACAGTGCTCAGTGCTTAGTCCTGACTCTGAGCTCAGGAGTCAAACCCAGATAGTCACATGAAAGATAAGTGCTTTACCACCGGTACTGGCTCTCAAGTTCTCAAGAGTGTAATTTGGTGTTTACCTCATGTTCACACCTAAACATTTGAGCACCATAGCCAGCATGTGTTTAACCTCATGTCATCATAGCAGCAGCAACAAAGGGAAGTAAGGAGGTGGAGGGAGTAAAATACCGTTAAAGTAAAATATTTTTTAAAAAAGCAGCTGTAATTTTTTTGTGGAATAAAATTTTCAGCTAAAGAGAGAACATATTTCAAAGCCACCTTAGAATGATGAGATCCTTACCCTATGGTGACTTCTTAATTTGGAGTGGAATACCAAGTTGTAAAGTTTGTGTACTAAAGTAATGCAAATACTTAAGAGCACTTTTTGCATCATCCCTGTCAGGGCATCCAGTTATCCTTTTTAAAGACTGTTGTGATTTACAAGTCATTGTGATTGGAAGGACTCACAAGAAATAATGAGAATACTGTTTTATACCACATTGCCTGCTATTATAACATAGCTTGTCTAATGTAGAGCAGATTCATTGCACTTTTGAGGTAGATGGAAAGGAATAGGATGGATTATGGGCCATGTGTTTTAAAGCAGTGGGTTGGAGGAGAAGAACTTTCTCCGGAAGTTGCCACCTTAATTGGTGTGTTTGATACCTATTTCACTGGCTAAAGTCTTCATTGAGTTCTTTCTGGGCGATTCTCTTTGGTTCCATTCTTTATTGACTTCATGTAGTTTTTCTTTTCATGAACAAGGTTTGTTTGTTGGGAAGTACAGGTTAGTGGAACAAGCATAGACTTGAGTTAAAGTCTGCCTTCAAAGTGTCCCTCCTAGTGGTACTGGGGGTTGGTGATGGACATCCAGTAGCAGAGATGCAACCTAAACAAAAATCTACCACATGACCTACGCATTGATATTCATATCTTTATATTATTCCCTCAAGGTATTGCAAAGTATTGCAAGGTATTGATATTTGTATCTTTATATTAGCCCCTCAAGGTATTGCAGGTGTGGCTGTGGTACCCGACTGCATCAGAAGGTGGCAGACAGGAGACAGGCTTGTCTACACCCAGGGCTGTGCCCTGTGAGCCCTGGATGGTTGATGGTCTGACATAGAAAAAGACTGGGCCCCTGGGATGAACCCAGAGCCACGGCCTAGCCTGGCAAGCTGCTCGTGGTGTATTTGATATGCCAAAAACATAACAATAATGGACCTCATTCCCAACAAATGGAGATGCTACTGGTGCCTGCTCAAGCAAAATGAATGAACAATGGGAAGAAAAGTGAAGTGATGTATATATAAATAAAACTTATTTTATAAAATCTCTCGCTCTCTCTATATTATATATATACATATATATATACATATATATAGATACATATGCATGTATATGGTTAACAATTCTATCATCCCCAAAAAAATTAGCTGTGATTTTTTTTTTCTACTTGTCTACTTGTAAGTTTTAGAGAGCAAAGAACAAGTATTATAAACAACTAAACATCTAAACATTTTTCAGGAATTTGTCTTACTATCTGACAAATCACTCCTGTTTATACATTTTGTCGTGTTTTGGGTCACACCTGACAATGTTCAGGTGTTACTCTTGGCAGTGGTGAGGGTAACATGTGGAATTCCTGGGAATGAACCCAGGTTGGCTGCATGTAAGGCAGGCTTCCTACCTGCTGTTCTATCTCTCCATCAGCCACCCTGTTTATCTTTGTCTTTAAGATGAGCCATTCTCCTGTGAAATAAGTGATGCAGAGCTGTGATTTAGAAAGAAGATAATAATTTATTTTATGCAAAAATATAGTTCAGTTTGCCAAAACATTTCATACTGTCTATATATTGTTACATTTTACTCTCTTAGATGAAAAATGTAAAAAAAAATAATATTTTTAAAAGGCTTCAGAGAGTCATAATTATCATTGGTTAAAAATTCACAATTTGTAAAAAAGCATCAAAATAAAAGAGAAGTATTATATGTATGTATAATACATTTAGCAATTATGTTAGCTAATTATGAATGAATTAGCAAATCATTCCTAGAACAGTCAGATACTACAGTTTTTCAAGTGTGTCTTAGTTAAGATACAAGATATTTTTCCACACATAATCTGTGTAATACTGAAAAGAGAGGGGATCATTATGAAACTATTATAATCTGCATCAAACTGAATTAGGGGTCTGACTTTGTCTGGGCCTGATGCTGTTCCCTTCTTTACTGACGAGATGGCATGACGGATTTCAGAAGGGAGAATATTGGGAATGACATATCCATCCTGTGGAATTTGGTATGTGGGCAGGTGGATGTGGCTATCAAAGAGATTTGAGTAGAAGTCATGGATAATCTTCTCCATTGCCTTTCTGGAAGATGTGAAAAATCCATCAGGGCGCCAGAGGGCAGTCATCTTGGTCTTACAGTTGGCGAAGAACAGGCGGGCAGTGTGAATGCTTTTCCCACGCTTCTGGGGCATCTTCCAAGTATTTCTGCTCTTCTATCTTTGAAGTCTTCTTTTATTGCTTCTCTGCACCATTTAGCAAGCTTGGACGTTAGCATTTGGTCTCCTGAGGCTCGCGCCTTGCCATGTTGGCAAATGAGCTTGAGAGTTTCTGAAGACAGGCATCCTTTTGAGTCTTTCTCTATCTCGGCATTCTTCACAAAATCATGGAGTGCTGAACCAGTCGGTTGTATTCTTCATCTATGTCGCCAATGATGGTATCTTCCCATGTTGCTGCAATGGTGCCAAAGAGTTCCCAGTTGGTGGTCGTTCTGGGAGTTCTCTTCTTAAACTTTGCAGCCTTTTCTCCCCGCTGCGGAAGTAGAATTTTGCATGGAGACGGTGGTCCAATCCTGTTTGGAATTTGGGGACAACAGCTGCATCGGTCAGACAAAACCATCGATTGAAGATGATGTGGTCAATTTAATTGTGGAACTGTCCACCAGGAGATAGATTCCCATATCCAATGTTTCGCTTCAGCCTTCTGGAACTGTGAGTTCCCATGAATGGTTTTGGTGGACATGATAAACTCAGATAGTCTCTCACCCTGTTTGTTCCATTCTAGGCCATGGGTCCCGATGTGGAGTTCTTCAGCCGATCTTCTCGGTCCTATCTTGGCATTAAAATCACTGACTATGATCTTGTAGAAGGTGTGATCTTTTTATAGAACTCCTTCAGTTCCATGTAGAATTTCTCAATTTCATCTCCTTTGTATGTGGATACTGGTGCGTAGACAATAAAGACAGAAATTGCTGGTTATGGGCCACATCTCTTCAAGTGTAATCATCCTATCTAGTTTGTTAGATATTCAAATGAATCAATGTTGACTGCCATGTTCGTGTTGACAAGGACACCAACACCACTGATGCCTCTTTTCTTCACATGTTCCAAGGAACAATTCTTCTCCGGAGCATGATGTGACTGAAGCCTCCTCGTTTCAGTCAGAACAATGATGTTGTACTTGATCCTTTGCGCTTGTAGCATCAGATCCTCAATATATGCTTCCGATGCCAGCGTACATGCATTGAAAGTACAGACAGTCATTTTAGTCCTTCTTCGCTTTGGCAGCCTAGATTGGCCGTGGAAATTTTATCAGGCACTGCTTTTTTTGCCTTTCTTACTGCTGCCGTATTAAAAGGCTCTTTAGGGGTCAGGAAAATAAACAATTTTGTTACTGGTTTTGGCATATCGAACACATATCGGACAGTTTGCCAGGCTCTGCCAGGCGGGCACTATATTCTCATTACTTTGT
Source organism: Cryptotis parvus (assembly GCA_021461705.1). NCBI lineage: Eukaryota > Metazoa > Chordata > Mammalia > Eulipotyphla > Soricidae > Cryptotis > Cryptotis parvus. The sequence continues at coordinate 99,832 of JAJIBD010024514.1, read as the reverse complement.
GGGACTCTCAGAGGGTTGGAGCAGAATATTACAGCAATTTGGAGGTAAATCGCTCGGCCCTGCAGTGGACACGCACAACGGGAAAGCTGTTTTCTGCTCTGCCGGGTTTATCTGTGTCTGTGTTTCAAGCATTCCTGGGCTTGAAATACTCTCTTCTGAAGGGAGGGGCCTCTGCAGGGTGGGTCCTAGTAGGCTGGGTTTCTGACAAGCCGGGCTGGAGACTGAATTAATCTGTTGGGTGGAGATCTTACGAGCTGTGGAGTGTGGATGGTGAAGTTCGCTGCCAGCAAGGTGTGGGTGTTTCTCTGGGCTCTTCCAAGGCTCCATCGGGATGGTGGGCTCGGGTTGGAAGTTGCTCTTGTGGTCCATGGAACGCAGGGGGTTCAACGGGAAAGCTGGTTGCTGCTCTTCCGGGTGTATCTGTGTCTCAATACACTAGCTCGGCTCTTCACACGCTACCTGTCTGAATGCAAGGTACCCTCCCAATGGAAAACCAGAAGGACAGTTCTACTCTTCAAGAAGGGGAGACATTCATGACGTTGGCAACTATTGCCCCATCTGCCTGTTGTCCATCATCTACAAGCTGTTTACACGAGTCATCCTGAACAGGATTGGCAGAAAACTAGATGAAGGGCAACCATGGGAGCAAGCTGGCTTCTGGAAAGGATTCAGCACAATGGGCCATATCCACACAGTAACCAAGCTCATTGAGGTTTGTAGGGAGTAGAAGATGCAGCTCTGTCTCACGTTCATTGATTTACAGAAAGCCTTTTGATTCTGTGGAGACTGAAGCAGTCATCGAAGTCCTAGTCAAACAGGGTGTTCAAACCCAATACATCAAGATCCTTCATGAGCTGTATTACGGATTCACCACCAGGATCTAACTATTCAACAAAGATGTGATCATTAATGTGAAAAGAGGGGTTCGACAGGGTGATACCATTTCACCAAAACTCTTCAGTGCCACCCTCGAGAACATCATGTGACAATTAGAATGGGAAGGAATGGGAGTGAAGATAGATGGTCGGCAACTACACCACCTCTGCTTTGCTGAGGACATCGTTCTAATAACACCAAACTTTAGCCAAGCGGCACAAATGCTGGCTGACTTTGACCGAGAATGTGGAAAGATAGGACTACAGCTGAATCTGAAGAAAACTATGTTCATGAAAAATGAACTAGTTCCTGAGGCCCCATTCACTCTCAATGGAATAAACATCTCTGAATGTAGCAGTTATGTGTACCTAGGTCGAGAAGTCAACATGATGAACGACCTAAAACCTGAGCTGCGCAGGAGGAAGAGAGTGGCATGGAATGCCTTCAAAGGCATCGAAGAAATAGCTAAAAGGACAAAGAACCTCTGGCTCTGGGCACATCTCTTTGACTCCACCATTCTCCCTGCATTAACATATGCCTCAGAGACCTGTGCCCTTCGAAAGCAGGATGAGAATGCTATTTGAGTCTCCCAGAGAGGAATCAAAAGAGCTATGCTTGCAATATCATACCTCATTCAAGTGAAAGAAGGAATCCGGAGTTCTGACCTCCGTCACTATTCCAGAATCAGGGATGTCGTCTCGTTTGCCAAGGCATCGAAAATCAGATGGGCTGGACATGTAATATGATTTGGAGACAACCGGTTGTCTAGAGTCGTTACCAACTGGATCCCATGGGATGTCCAAAGGCTGCCCACCTACAAGATGGTCAGACTTCCTTGTAAATACCCTGAAGGAACGGTTTGAGGCTCTTCATATTCCTGAATCAACCAGATGCCATTGGGCTACATTGGCATGTGTAGGATCCAGTGGAAATGTTACTGGTGCCAGCTAGAGCAAATCGATGAATAACGGGATTTAAGTGATCAAGTGATCAACTGATCAAGTAATCAAACTGTATAACAATCCAAAGCAAATACCTATATCACTTTTATCAGAAGGAAAATACCTAAAGTCTATAGGAGAGGTTTAAATTTGGTTATATATAAATAATACAACATGCCAAACATGTCATTGTAAAATGAATGTGATTTTAGAATAGGATATATAATATGTATATATATGTAAAAACATATATTTTTATATTTGTATATCTATATACATAGTCTATAAATATCTATTGATGTATATATATATATACCTATATATCTATACGTAGATATATATACCTGTGATATATGAGAAATATCACAATACAATAATCTATGTTAATTTTATAATAAAATATGACCTCATTAGACACAAGCATAAAAGAATTCACCAATATATGTTTACTAACATTTGCCATATGACAGCCTTTATGGATTTTTCTGCAGATAAAATATATTCATAAGCATTTGCCATATGAATAAGTAAACGATTATAAAACTTAATGAAATAAATAATATGGTGATTCGAAGAAAGTCCTTTAAATTCTACAAAAATGACTATGGAAGTTAAAAATGTAACATTTAATTTTTAAAAACATAACATTTTAATTAAATGGTTAGCCATAAAATAACAATCAATTTAAAACCTGTAAAATGATGAGGTTCAAATTTTATAAAATAATAAAGCATTGTGGGCCAGGATATACCTTAACTTTATTTTCTTTTTGGGTCACATCCAGCCATGCTCAGAGGTTACTCCTGGCTCTGCACTTAGGAATTACTCCTGGTGGTGCTTGGGAGATCATATGGGATGCTAAACCCGGGTTAGCCTTGTGGAAGGCAAATGTCTTCTCCACTGGACTATCTCTCAGGCTCCCATAGTGTACCTTGGAGGGCCATTGCATTGCATTTCAGAGGTCCAGGTTTGATAAGCAACACCACATGGTCTCCAAAACTTTCTGGTAGCAACACCTGAGCAAAGCACTAGAAATATCCTCAAGGCACCACTGTGTTTGGCTCAGATATCAGAAGGAAGCAGTGAATGAAAGGGAAAAGAGTTCAACAGTTTGGGCCTATGCTTTATTTTCATGAGCCCTAGATTAAGTCCACTGCAGAAAGTGTTTCCCTAGCATGCAGCTGAAAAATGCTCCTGAACATCACACGGTGTGACACCAAGGTTAAAAACACATGTTAAATTGATAAAAAATGATAAGTAAAAAATGATAATAATAAATTTAAAATACACAGTGAAAATTTCCAGGAGAGAACCAGATCAATTTTCTGATATAAAAATTAATAAGAGCCCATCATGCTTTCCCTAGTAGCTCGAAACCTGGATGATTTGTGAGACAAAGACAAAAGATGCCCAGTGAACTGAGAACATTCCACTCTAAAGTATACGACTGGTTTTGCATATTGATTGCTTTGAAATAAGGCTATGGTGAAGCATTTGATACAGGAAGGACACTTGAACCATTTTTGTCCTCCTCAAAACATAAAATAAATAAATCCCTTATGTTAAAGAACCTCTGGACAAGGAAGGTAGAGAGAATCCTTATCACCCTAGACAGGGATTTATGTTTGAGAAGACATGTAAAGCAGCCTTGTTTCTCTCTAACTAACTCACTATCTCTAGCTCAGTAGTTGTCTCTTTCATTCTGAAATATATAGATAAAGGTATCTGAAAAGGTATAGCAGTTTTCTGCTTCTGGCATCTCTTTTGTCATGTCTTGGAGGCCTCTATATATTAAATTAAATGTGATTTCATTACCTGTTAATTTATTTTATGAAATTGTAATCATCAGACTGGTCAAAGAATCTAAAAAGGGAAAGAATGGTAAATGTTTCCACCATTTCAGAATTAAATGGAGAGAGTGAGGTGAGCTTCAGAAAAATAAACTAATGTTGTCTTTGGTTCCCATTGCACATGCTGGAGAAATCTGCCTTAGATAATGGACAGAGATAATCGAGCTGAATTTCTTATGAAATATTAATTACCATGTGTAGTGTCTTTTTCTGAATGAAAATAGTTAAAGCTGTCTTTGCCAGAGATACATACTGCATGATTATGGTGTATCCCTATAAAGGCTAGGAGAATTGAGAAGGGATATCTGGGATTCATCGTGTCTCTACGACGAGCAAGCACTCCAAATTCTGAAAGCAAAAACAGAAAGAGGGAAACCATTCAATGCACTCTTGGTGGTTACAGTGGATAATGCAGAGAATTCCCTCTGACTGACACTGAAATTTCAGCAAGAGGCATGTGCATATGAGAAGGCTGAAAAATACATGTGTGTGGCTTGGCAATTAGGGCTGCTGTCCAGAGAAGTTCCCCAGTAAAGTAGGGCAAGAGACAGGAATGAAACAGAAGAGAGGCTGGAATCTAATGAGATAATGAGAGAGAAATAAAGTCACAAAATTTAGCTCATATGGGTGTACGGAGTTACCGAACAGGAGAAAGTAGTGATTAGTTACAGTGGGTGAAAGCGACCTTACTGCTTTGAACAGCAAGACCTGGTCTTGCTGTGAAGTACAAAAGAGAACAAGATAAAGAGAAAATGTCTGTCTAGTTCATCATGCAGGCCCTCGGTTCTTGGTCTATTCTCGCACAACGGAAGTTTAGAAGACAGTGAAACAAAATAATTTAATCAGGAAGGAATTGAAGAAAAGAAAATAGCTATTAAATCAGGAAATTGTATATCCCAGTTTGTATTATGTAAATATATCTTCATGTGTATGGAATATGTGGTTATATCTTCATATTTATTCTGCATACTGCCTTGTGGAATCTTTTGTAATATGCTTTCTTCCTATTTGCTGATAAGAAGAGCACAGGGAATTGCTGTTAGTTCTAGTTACTAATACAGAAGAAAGCAGCGAGTGTCTGACTGAGTCAGGCTTTTATATATTTTTAAAATTTTTTGCCCCATCATCTCAATCACTGTATCACTCAATCACTGTCTTCCTGTTTTCTCAAGTTGCTCCAGTGGGCACCAGTAACATAGAGATGTTAAGTCCTGTCACAAGCCTGTGTAGCCCAAGTGCATCTCCTTGCTCCAGGGACAGAAAGAGCCTCAAACCATTCTTCAGGTCATGGAATTGAGGTCCATAATTGTTACTAGTTTTGGCATAACAAATAATAAAACATGGGTAGCTTGCCAGGCTCTGCCGTGTAGGTCATCTCAATATGGCAGCAAAAGCAAGATGGAGTGAGTCTATTGTATTCCAAACAGGCACCAAGATGGAAGAGCTAAGAGAATGGCACAGAAAACAAAAGACAGTAAATGATTTGAGTGAGTTAATAGGTTCATCATTAAAACAAGGGTTTTTCTGACAACCATCTTTTCTTGTTCGGTTCTGTCAATGGAAAAGTCCTGAATTATTCTTCGCTTATGGAATGATGTCAAGCCAGTCTACAGTACAGTTCCATTACAAATCAAAACTCCATTTGTTTCCTCTCACCCTGGCATGACATGGAAAGGGTTCGATCCCAGGCATCCCTATGGTGCCCCGAGCACCGCCAGGAGTAATTCCTGAGTGCAGAGCCAGGAGTAATCCCTGAGCATTGCCGGGTTTGACCCAAAAAGGCAAAAAAAAGAAGGTAAAATTGATCTGCTGTGGGGAACTGAGCAAAGCACAGCTAGTAGGGCATTTGACAGTCTTGCATGCTCTCAACCTGGGTTCGAGCCCAGGCACTCCATATAGTTCCCAGAGAACCTCTAGGTATAACTCTTGAGTGCAGAGAGCAGAAGTAAGTCCTAGCATTGCTGAGTGTAACCTCATGAAAAGTATAAAAAACAAGAGCAAGTATAATCTGCTTCAATTACGACTCATAAATGAATGTCTGTTTCACAATTAATTAAAGATTCGTAACTATTACCAAATCTAAAAAAAAATGTACTCTCACAAAAACAGATCATTCATCTGTTTCAAGAAAGCATTAAGCAGTTTTTTAAAAATAAACAAATAAAAGCTACCTAAAAGTTTTAGTAGAGTGTCGGGCGCTCTGCCGGGGGTCCCCGACAGTGCCAGGAAGCGAAGTTCCCTTCTACCTCCGAAGCCGGCGAGGAACGGATGAAAACTCAGGAATCCGATGCAGTTTTAAAAGGCTTTACTTATCACAGGTTCAGGCATACAAATCAGCAAAAGGAAAAACCCGATGCTTAAGATTCCAGGCTAGAACCCCAGCCACGTGTAGGCCAAGATGGCAACCACCATGTGTAAAAGCTTCCAAGGGGAATGAACGCTCACAAGGAGAGATCCCACAAGGAAGAAGGAAGGGAGAGCGGGAACCGGCTAGTTTATATCCCTGTAACTCAGACCTTCCTCCCACTGTTATGGAAAGCAGGGAGGGTCCAATGCCCTTAGGTAATCCCTCCCTGCACCTCACCTAGGGCCTTTACTGTGCTAATGTTTTGAGGCGAAATCTGCTTGGGAATGCCTTTGTAGTGTAGAGAAGGGGTTTCTGAGATAGCATGTCTCTGTACCAAAGACCAACACCAATGCCAGTTAAATATTTCTCCAAGCCTTCACAAGTCTCCTCTACTTCATTGTAGTTTTATATTTTAGTTGCCTTTGAGTATATCAGGGAGCCATGCTTGTTTGCTTGGAAGCAAACAGCATTTCTCTCTGGTCTAATTACTTAGGTGTCCTACGTGGCCAGGCTAATATGCTGGTAAGATCTAGCTAGTCCCACGATGATTGTGGTAGCATGGGAGAATATTTATACCAGCTAGTACAGCATACATGGTCGGATAAACTGCCACATTTAGACTACCCCCTTATCTACGGAGTGATTTGCGGGGGGGCAATCCAGAGCAGATGCAGCGGCCCTTAGGAGTCCTGCAACAGTAGAGCAGATGGGTTGCAGGTCACAGCATGAATTAGTAGATAGAACTGAGGTAAAGGCAAGATAGGAGAGATGGTGAGGCCTGAGAGTATGCTCTACCATGAACTGCACATCAGTACTCCAAAATATAGGTGTAATAAAATTGACGATTTTGATGATAATAAAGAAAAACATCAATAAGATAAACAAAGAAAGGAATTTTTTCATTTGAATTAAAAGAGGTAACATGATATTGAAGACTTTTAGAACAGAGAGACTTAAGATTTACTAAAGGAAAATTTAAAGGGATATTTAGAATGTCACTGACGGGAAGTCAGTGACAGTGAATTTGTATCACTCTGTTCAAGTAATATGGGTTAATTGTATAGGATTATTTGTATTAATCAAGTGAGACAAAAATTAGCTCTACATTGAAAAAAACTGACAATGAAGATGTCACCTTAAGATAAACTCAACATATAAAATAATAAATGATGCAAATTTTTAAAAAGTTTTTATACAATATGCACATGATGAGAAAATTACATCCAATTGACAGATTTCTTAAAAGAATTTTACTAAAATTTAACTCAAGATTTTTAAAAATAGACGACTGCATTAAGTTGAATGGAAAAGTAACTGAAACACTCTTCATACAAATCACTACTTCCATTGGACTTTATCTGGCAATTTACAGCAAGTTTTGAAGATTACATAATTTTGAAATGGCTTAAGGTTTGCATTGAAAAGATAAAAATTCTCAAATATCCTTTCTACCCTGAGTATAAATATTTAAAGATCTTTATAAATTATAGATATATCAGTGAAAAATTCATAAAAATAACACAATCCAATAGAATCCAATGACATATTAAACAATAAGAGATAAATAACTTCTTAATTTCAGTAATGCAAGTGTGACGCCATGTCAAAAATATTGTAAATACAATCATAAATACGATCATAAAAAGTCAAACTTAAGATACAATATATATAATTATGTCCAAAGATGCAGAGAAGGCATTTTTAAACATCATGAAAAACATACACAGTGTTTTATTAAGTCAATAAAATTGGACTTAATGGATGCATTATTAACATGATAAAGTATATATCCTGATCAATAAAAAGCACCTTACTTAAAAGCAAAATGATATTGGCCTCCATATAGAGAAAAAAGGAAAAAGAAACTTTCTTGGACATCTCATGGCACTAAGGATATCAACAATATAAGTGTGCAATCCTGTAAGTCAGGATTCCAGGATCTGTGCATTCTAAGACTAAATATGCATGCAACAGCTAAAGATGACCTGAACATAAACTACAAATTAAAGGAAAGTCAATTTAGACATTTACTATGTAGACAGAGGTTATGGTATACCTAAAAGGTAAGCAGTTACGTATTCTATTGAATGATTTTCTTGTCTTATGTATTAATATGCTGTATCAGTGGACCACATACACTCAACATAAACATACAAGCACACATAAAGAGTCAAAGAAAAAAAGCAAAATCAACCAAATTTCACAAGTATTTGAGTAAGTATAACGTTAGGCTGGAAGTTGAAATAACTGTGATCAATGTATTTGAGACTGATAAAAAGAAGATGAGGAATTTACCTCATGCCACAAAAATAGAATTCTTTCAGTAAAGGAAAAAAAATCAGGTATTAAACACTAGAACTTATATACCTGGAACTATATTATTAACTACTTTGAAATCATGCTGTCTGTAATCCACAGTGAGTAAGAGAAGGAAAAGAGAGAGAGGGAGAGAAACAGAAAAGAATTAAAGAACCAGCCATAGAGGCAGGCTAGGGGAGGAGGGAGAGAATTGGAGACATGATGGTAGGAAATGGGCACTGGTGGAGGGATGGGTGCTGGAACACTGTAAGACTGAATCCAAACATGAACTCTTTGTAATTGTATATCTCACAGTGGTATAATAAAAATTTTAAAAAATCACTATCACTATCACTACCCTCCCATTGATCATCTATTTGCTAGAGCGGGCACCAGTATTATCTCCACATATCCTGCCTCATGCTAGTAGAGCCCAAGGGCATCTACTCACTCCAGAAACATAAAGAGCCTCAAATCATTATATTAGGTAATGGGAATGAACTAATATAATTGTGACTGGTATTTGGCATATCAAATGAAGCAGGGCAGCTTGCCAGGCTTGCCATGCAAGCGGCATACCCTTGTAGTCACCTCTAAATATAGCATTTATAGATGAACCATGTGGCGGCTTGCGGCCCCCAAGACAGGCTGTGATAGGCTGTCGCTGGGTGGAGTTCTGATGAGACGGAAGTCCGGATGTGTAAAATGGCGGCTCGATGGAGTGGGGGGTCATCTTGCTTGTTGTGCAGCTCTGCTGGGGTGGCGGGCCAGGGCAGGAACCCACAATCCTTCCTGGGTGCCTCTTGAGAGGCTGGGCACAGGGAGAGCAAGTAGCAGCTCTGCCCCATGTCTGTAAGTCTCTGGATCAGCATACCTGGGCCGGATTAAAAAAAAAAAAAACTGCTGCAGCGTGGGACTTGATGAGACGGGCTGTGATAGGCTGTTACTGGGTGGAGTTCTGAGGAGAGGGAAGTCCAGATGTGGAAAATGGCGCCCGATGGAGGGGAGGGGGTCATCTTGCTTGTTGTGCGGCTCTGCTGGGGTGGCGGGCCAGGGCTAGAACCCGCCATCCATCCTGGGGGCCAAGTGAGCATCTGGGCACAGGGAGAGCAAGTAGCAGCTCTGCCCCATGTCTGTAAGTCTCTGGATTTTAAAAAAATAAAATCCAGAGATTTATTTTATATTTTAAAATATAAAAAATAAATTGCACTTGAAGTGCTAATGACTGTGAATTTCCTAGATTATTAAATAAAATAAATGATAATGTAAATTTTAAAAAAAATCAACTGAATTAAATGAGTAGATTGGTTTCAGATATGCAGTACTAATTGTAAAAAAATAATTAATGAATGGAATTATAATGTGATATTATTCAGTGAACCATACAGGAAGAATCAGCTCCTTCCATTGTCAATAGTATAATCAATCTATGAGATCATATATTTGCATAATATAATTAACCTATTTTAAACAAATAATAATTTTATGTTGCAAAGACTTTTATTGTCAATCCTATATTTGTATATGTCAAACCACCAAAATAATGCTATATTAAGAAAGACATATTTTTCAAAACATGACTAGGAAAATAAATCCAAACGGAAATTAATTTTTTAAATAAATTAAAATTTAAATATAAAAATTGCATAGAGGCTGGAGTGATAATCTAGTGGGTAGGGTGTTTCCCTTGCATCCGGTCATACCAGAGTTAGATCCCTGACATCCCATATGGTCCCCTGAGCATGGCCAAGAGTAATTTCTGAGTGCAAAGCCAGGCAAACCCCTGAGCATCGCTGGGTATGACCCAAAAAAAGAAAAAAAAAAATGGGGATTAAAACCTAATATGACTAATAGTAATGAATATACTAATATACTAGTCACTTGTCTCTTGTCATTTGTCTTCCCATTGTTCATCAATTTGCTCGAGTGGGTGCCAGTAGTGCCCCCATTTGTTGATCATGAGGTCTATTATTGTTACTGTTTTTGGCATATCGAATACACCATGGGTAGCTTGCCAGGCTTTGCTGTGGCTCTGGGTTCATCCCAGGGGGCCCAGTCTTTTTATGTCAGACCATCAATCATCCAGGGTCCATGGGGCAGAGCCCTGGTATAGACAAGCCTGTCTCCTGTCTGCTACCTACTGATTCAGCAACCCAACCATACCTGCAATACCTCAAGGGGCAGAGAATATATGAGAAATATATAAAAATTGTATCACTTGATCACTTGACATCCCGTTATTGATTGATTTGCTCGAGCGAGTGCCAGTAACATTACCATTTGACCCTATCGTGCCAGTGTAGTCCAATAGCATCTGGTTGCTTCAGGAATACAGAGAGCCTCAAACTGTTCATTCAGGGTAAGGAAAAAGAGTTTCCTACCATTTGGGGCCGGAGGCGATAGCCCAGCGGGTAGGGCGTTTGCCTTGCACGCGGGTCGGCCTGTGCTGGCCTGGGTTCGATCCCGGCATCCCATATGGTCCCCCGAGCTCCGCCAGGAGTGATTCCTGAGTGCAGAGCCAGGAGTGGCCCCTGAGCATTGCTGGGTATGACCCAAAAAAGCAAAAAAAAAAAAAAAAAAAAAGAGTTTCCTACCATTGAGTTAGATGTTAATGGATGTTACCTCAATATACTATATTAAACTTAAAATAAATCTCAAAAAAACTAGAGGAAAAACTTAATCAGGAATTATAATTGGTGTTAAAAATTTATAACAATTTCAGTATTATAAACCTAGAGAAAATATTGACAAAATGAATCAATTTCCTATTTAACTGAAAACAGACTAATAAAGAACTATTGAGAACATTTCTTTTTGATGTCTAAATAAATTATTTTACTTAACAGAAAATATAAAAAGTAAAAACAATATATAGTGAAGGAGCAACTAAACATATTTTTCTATGATAAATTATCACATTCATAAGCTAGGAGGAATTAAATATAAGAATCAATAAATTTAATAATACCAGTTCTTATATATAAATTTTAGTATAACATTAGTATTATTCGAATATACCAATTAATTTTATACTAACTATACTAATATAGATTAATTGTAGTATAATATGAATATTAGTATAAGATATTCAAGGAAATGGGGCCGGAGCGATAGACCAACGGGTAGGGCGCTTGCCTTGCATGCGGCCGGCCCTTGCCGGCCTGGGTTCGATCCCCGGCATCCCATATGGTCCCCCGAGCACCGCCAGGTGTAATTCCTGAGTGCAGAGCCAGGAGAAACCCCTGAGCATTGCTGGGTGTGACCCAAAAAAAGCAGAAAAAAATCAAGATATTCAAGGAAATAGTGTAAAATCTCTAAAATGAAGAAGAGCCAAACAAGTGAAATTAAAATACATTTTGAAAAAGATAGAAACCAGTATTTTAAGCAGTATAACACTCAGATTGACATATTAAAATCTCAGTCAAAATCTAGTTCCTATATGAGTATGCCTTTATGTGTAAATGTATGTATATAACTATCAATTATCACTTATCTTCCAATTGTTCCTCGATTTGCTCGAGTAGGCACCAGTAGCGTCTCCATTTGTTGGGAATGAGTTCCAATATTGTTACTGTTTTTGGCATATCAAATACACTCAGGTAGCTTGCCAGGCTCTGCCATGGCTCTGGGTTCATCCCAGGGGGATCCAACAAACAGGATGAAAATATTTCAAAAAAACCTCAGAGGAGTTGGAAGCGATTACCTGTTGTAATACAGTAGTAGAACATTTGCTTTGCACATGACAGATCAAAGTTCAATCTCTGGCATCCCATATGGTTCCCTGATTACTCCCAGGAGTAATACCTGAGCATCACTGGATGTGGCCCCCAAACCAAAACTTAATTTTTTTTTAAAATAAAAAGAAGCTGCTCAGAAACAACCATCTGAAAACATTCAGGCCTCCCATGGGGACTGAACCCAGGTTGGCAGTGTGATAGCAAATGCCCTACCCACTGGACTATCGCTCCGGCTGTGAGGACAATTATGTTTAACTCGTACTTAATAATCTGATAAAAAGAAAGAGTGCAGTTGAACAAGAGCCTCTGTGTGTGTGTCTGCCTGTCTGTCTGCAGACCAAAGGTGTCATTATTTCTAGTCAGTCTTACGAATATTGAACTTCACATAAAGCCTACTAAACCAAAGGAAGTAATTTAGCAAACTATAATTTGTCACACTAAAGTCTGACAAACACTGGCCTATGAAACACATTCAAGGTAGAAGATGAAAAACTAAAAGAACTGGTACATACTGAAAGTCTCCTATGGTAGGGTTTAAGAGAAATAATATTAACTAGACCATATCAGCAACTCTCATGCAAATAAGATTTTAGAAAACCTACAGTTCTCCTACTTATGATTTGAAAGAATCATGTCAACATCAAATGTAAGGAAATACAGCACTTTTTGATAGCCCTCCATTTGAACATTAGCTTCTAACCCACCAAATCTCTCCCCCGAGCCCCCTGGAACTCCATATGTGCACCCTCAGCTCAACAAAATTATGCTCTGAAGACCAGACATAGGTCCAAAAGGGTAGCTGAACTGACAGCAAACCCCAAACAAAGCCATCAGAGAACACTTGAGGAGTGACCTCGCCGTCAAATAGCTCCAGTTAGAGGCAAGAGTCTCCTCATATCTCACCCTCAAATGAAAAAATAGCTGGAGAGCTGATACATGACTCAGAGCATTCACTGAGCCCTAGGTAACAGTGCACTTGAGGGGCTGGCTCAGACCAGGGATGAGATCAAAGGATCTAGTGCCTGTGAAGCTGCCATCTACTGCTGGCCGAACCAGCTTTCAGTAAAGTGTTAATGACCAAATAGCACTCAACTATAATTAATAATGCAATTAATTGACTTATTCTGAGGAACTTTTGTCTTACTATAAAGGGCTTGAAAAGTGCCCTATGGGTGACTAAAAAATGGGGTTAAAGCAGAGGCTTTAACTGCAAATACAAACACAAAATGCACTACCTGTCTGTTTATCAAAATCCATAATTTAACACTAAAATTCACAGTATTTCTAAAATGAAATAATTTCCTCTTTAAAACAAACAAATGCAGATACATTCTTGTAACTGACAATTATTCAAAGGATTCAAAATAATATAAAGATGCAAAAGGTAGAAATGAACTAAGAAAAATCTTAACAAATAAAATATAGTGCCATAGAGTTAGCTTATTGGTTATTGCGTTCTGCATGTTTAAATTCCTGAGTTTGATGCGTTTCATTCCAGCATTCTCTCATACAAGTACTTCTTTGTGTGGTCTTGGCAGGTCCCTGAGTATTATTAGGGCAAGTAGGCAAAATTCATATCCACATCACCAGGCCGAACATTAACTAGAGTGACCAAAGTTAGGTGCAGCACTAAGAAAACAATTAAAATGCATAGTTTTTGTTTAAAACAGTTAACAATTAGGTAATAATTAAAACACAGCATTATACTTAGTCACTCTATTCAAGTAGGAATATGTGTACATAATGTGTGCATGCATATTCAGTAATCCTATTTACAACAATGGTGAGACTGCAATAAAATTTATCAATAACTAAATAAAATTAAAATTCGGCAATGTGGGCCAGAGAGATAGCACAGTGTGTAGGGCATTTGCCTTCCATGTGTCTGACCTAGGTTCAATCCTTGGCATCTCATAATGGTCCTCCAAGCACCACCAGGAGGTATTCCTAAGTGCAGAACCAGGAGTAACCCCTAGGCATTTCTGGGTGTAATGCAAAAAAAAAAGAAAATGGCAATGTATTTGTCAATAAGACAATGGGAAAAAGACATACAAGTATTCATGATAGGACAGAAAAAATGAAAGCATTGTGAGAAAAATCTGAGCCATATCATTTATAAACAGAAATGCATCAACCTTTTAACCAAGAAATATCAGCAATTCAATACTCTTTTTCTATTAAAAGCTAGTCAACTTCTAAGTTCAGAAAATTCAGAAAATGTTATTGAGTATATTACTGAATTCAATAGAACAGTACTCAAAGGTATCACTAAGTTATATCAATTGGAAATCTGTTGGGGGAGGGCACACCCAGTGAGTTTCATGGTGTCCTCCTGGCTCTGCAATCAGGGATCACACCTGATGGGATCTAGGGAATCACATGGAATCCAGGAAACGAACGTGGGTTAGCAACATGCAATGAAATCACCTTGCTCACTTGTCCTATCTCCCAAGGCCCCAACAATTGGAAATGTTAACTTATTCTACAATGTGTATTTATATATATATGTATATATAAGGTATATATATATATATATCACATATATGTATATATACATATATATTTGATTTAAGCTGCTAAAAATGAAGAAAATATATAACAAAAAGAAATTATTATACTGAGAGGAGACATAGAAATCAATGGGAAAGGCACAGCTGTTCCAGGAAATCTAATAAAAATTAAAAACTGAAAACTTATAAATCACTCTAACAAAACTGCAGGATACAGTATCAAAATCCATAAATAAATAATATTCACATAAACAACAGCAGTGAACTTAGAGTGCCCCAGGGATGGCTCAGTGACAAAGTGGTTGCCATTTGAGTATGGGCTCATAACTTTGATTCCTGGCAGCACCCTACGTGCAATAAATCAACTCTGGGAACACTGTATTTTGGGATTCCCGCAACAAAATACGGGCAAGCATCATGGGACTACACCAAGAGTATGTGAATTCCAGTCATTGCAACAGTAACAGCACAAAGGGAAGGAGAATAAATAGAACATTACTTTTATACTTTTGAAGAGAAAATCCACTCCATTTGCATAGAGAAAGTATATTTCATCGTTTTGTTTTTGACTAAGCCTGACTGTGCTCAGGGCTTACTCCCGGATCTGTGTTAATAACTTGCTCCACTTTGGTGCTCCTAGATTACTAATCGAAGTGTCACCAGTTTTGACAGTGTGCTAAGAAAGCAACTAAATCCCTGTATTATGTTTCTAGTGCCAAGACATAAATTTTATATATCCCTTTGGGAAAAGAATAAACCAAATATTATCAAATAAATACATATAGAAACTCAGTAAGTGATAAAGTACTTTTTAAAATCATAGTGATATAAAGACATATTCACCAAGTAAGTTAAGATCTAAAAGTGATAGTTTTACCTGATAGAGAAGAACTGAAATAATGTCAATAACATACATCTGGAGAGAAACTTGGTAAAAAATTTCTTTGCAAAGTACCTTAATACTACCTAAAGAAAACTAGAAAACTAAAAATGAATTTAAGAATTGCTTAATCTCTGCATATCTGCTATCAGAAAGATGAGGTGCTTTTTGTTTGTGTGCTTTTATTGTTCTTAAGAAAATATTTTAAAGATCACAAAATAAATCATTTAAGTGGGAAAAAATACAACCTGGTGGCTTTATTCAATAACAATTTTAATCAGTAATGAAAATGAATAATAATAATAACTGTACATGTCACTTTAATTATGTTTATGAAGAGGAAGAGTAAAATGTTGTAAGGGAATGCAAACTACACACTGTATCAAGTTCAAAATCTAGCTTTAAAATACATGGATATATAGAGGTGATATAATTTTGGAATAAATGAAGGGGTTATTATCATCTAAAAATAAAGACAGTGATTAACCTGATTGGAAAGTAATGTTATTTATACCAAGTATAGATCACAGAAGTTTCATAATTATTGGCAATATCTATACTGGAATGACACTTTAAAATATTTTATACTATTATTATTTTAAAATATGTTATACAAATGGGTCCATATAAATGGAATCATATATCATTAAAAATGTCTCCAAATTGGGCTGAAGAGATAGTACAGTGGGCAGAGCACTTTCCTTGCACATGGCTGATCTTGGTTCTATCCCTACAGCCTATATGATCTTCCTGACTAGCCTGGAGTGATCCCTGAGAACAGAGCCAGGACAAGCCCTCAGCAAAATGGGCAAATTCCTAAACCAAAATAGAATAACTCATGAAATAAAAAGATTTCTGAACACAAGTTTTTAAATAGCAAATTCTACAAATCAATATCAATTTTTTCAGATTTATGTAATCACTATAGAATGGTTGAACGAATGAATACTTTGTAATTGTCTCCCTTTGCACATTAAATATAATTTACATTTTCAGTATAAACAGACAAGACAAATCATCCCATATAACTGTTAAAAACTATGTCTCTGAAACAATAGGATTTGGTGTTTCATTATCCTCTCTGAAGGATCAGTGTTAAATAGGAACCATTTTCTCATCTCCTACTTGGATATCTTTAGACTTCCTCTAGGGCAAAGGTATAATGTCCAATATTAGAGTAACAGTGGACACCGATATTGGACCCTCCCTTCATTAAAACTCTTTCCACATTCTATCCAGAGACTAGGACAACCATTCAGTATAAGACCACTCAAAAGTTTCATTTTTAACAAAATTAAGAACTCTTTCTCCTAGAGTGCGGGTAAATTAAATTCAAGCTTGCAGTCATTTATTCATAAAACTGCTCTTTCACTTAATGAGCATTTATTGAACACCTGTTAATTGCTCGGAATAGCAAAGAGATCTGTGCCTAAAGGATGTCTCAGGACGATCAAAGAGAAAGAAATATCTAAACATAAACTACCTTAAATTAAGTATATTCCCATTAAGTCACTCTACTGACAAGAGGAAATAAACTCTTCAAAGAAATTGTGAGCCAATGTGAAGACAGATGCATTTGGACTTTCCCAGGTGGAAGCAGGTGGTGTTGTGTAGTACTCAAATAAAGATTATAATATAATAGCAAAATGGACTGGAAAATTGTTTCATCATACTATACAGAGCAAAATAACAAAGATTGGAGACACAATACATACTTACATACAGTGTATATTTGCCAGCTCTCAGTTATCAAATCATAGTAAGGCATTCTACAAAAATGGGAATTTTATATTTCTCTTCAGCTCACATGGTGGGCATCTGAGTATTTCAGTGAGAGCAGTGATAATCCCTGGCTCCTGGCCAACCTCACAGTGCTCAAAAGCCAGTACTAATAATTCCACAGATTTTTATAGGCAATTTCCTCACACTTGCGTTTTCTTCTTATTCAGCCTCACACTACATTTACATCTTTCCCTTTGGAGAATACTCTCCTTATAAGTGGAGTGTCGAAACTCCATTGCTCCTGGGTAGGTTCACAGAGGCTACAAATTAGCTTTCCTTTATAGAATATTTGGCCTCATAATAATAACTCCCTTTATAGAGGTCTTGCAAAGACTTTCCTTTCCATGTGGTGTTCAGAGATTAATGGGAGTGGTGTCCACATATTTGTGTTTCTGCCAGACGAGGCCACGTATCTGAAGCTAGTGTCAGGACCCACGGACAATTAATCACTTCTCCAGGCCCAGAAATAAAATCTGCATTGTGCACTTCTTGGACTGAGGAGGGAGAAAGGGAATGGTGTGGTTTGGTGTTGCTTCTCATCATTAATTTTCAATTATGACTAGAAGAACCATCCCATCTAAGGCTCAAGTAGGAGGGCAAGGGGGAAATGAGCCCCCAGGGAAGAATAACATGGGCCACATGGATGTAGGAAAATCTGGGACTTATAAACTCTTTTTTCTGGTAAAGAAAAATAATAAACAATTCATAAAATTCCTCACAGGGCAGTATAAAATATAACCAAGCTATTAGGGAAAAGTCACATAAAGGACAAAACAAGAAAGCCTTCTCAAAGCTTAAGTTAAATGGAGGAGTCACACCTTGGATTAGAACTAAATATTGTGAATCCAGTTTTCTTCTCTGGTTAAATTTTTTCCACTGAAAAATTCTGTATGTCTACTTTAGTGCAACTGACACTTCTTTCTTAACCAGATAAAAAATGTTCAATTCTCTTTATATCGGTCTAATTTTTCAGATGCTCATGGAGCTTTTAATGTGAAGTAACTTAGCTTTATTTAAAGAAGTTTACTTAGAATAAAATGAAGAAACTAATGAGAGAGAAAGAGAGAGGTCTTTAAGAGTGAATGCAGCTCGTTAGAGGAGGAAAAGTCAGAATATCTATTCTTATAAGGAAGGAATAAAAGGAATAAAGATACTTGTTAACTGTATCCCTGTCTTCCCTAGGTCATCCATAAGCTCTAGCTGGCAGAACTAACATCTCAATACATTCTGTCACATGCAAGATAGCCCAAGGGCATCTGCCTGTTCCAGGAACATAAAGAGGCTCAAACCATTCCATCACATCATGGGAATGAGGTCCAAAATTGTTACTGGTATTTGGCATGTCAAATAAGACACAGGTAGCTTGGCAAGCTCTGCCATGTGGGTGGGATGCTCTTATAGTCACGTCAAAATTCGAGCATTTATTGATGAACCACTTTGTGACTGTGCGAGCCAGACTGTGATCAGCTCTTCTGCTAGGTGGAGCTCTGAGGAGAGGGGAGTCTGGATGTGGAAATTGGCAGGTGTGGGGGGGTACCTCTGGCTTCTTGCGAGGCTCTGCTGGGGTGGCGGGCCAGGGCTAGAACCCGCCATCCCTCCCCGGACATCTCCGTGATCAGCTGGCCACAGGGAGAGCGGTAGCAGCTCTGGCCAGTGCTTGTGAGTCTCTCAAAGATACTTTGTTACATCCAAGAAATTTGAACACAGAAAACCCAATAATATTTGTAGTATTCTGCCTTTAAAATTATTTGTGTTTAGAATATTATATTATTCTACTTTATATTGTTATTCTTATGTTACTCTCATATTTCAAATAAATTAATTAAAAGTCAAGAAGTTTACAGGCATTATACAGTAGGTTAACTATGACTTAGTCAAGATTTCAAATTTGAACTTTTGATACTAAATATATACTTTATGTGATATTGTAGTCACTTTTGTATCATCCTTATTTAATTTTCTTCCCAATTTTATTATTTAATTGTATAGCTCCTTGAATAATATTTATACAAATGTGTTGGTTAGGGAGTACCTAGAATGGAAACAAAAGTCTAATAGGGGTTATTCTCCCTGTTTCCACCAGAATTTAGCCTATTAAACATTTTCTCTAGAACTTTGAATCTGGAATGAATAGAAAGAATGCCTGGTTCTTCCTAAAGCTAGAGACATGATATGTGTTCTTGCTCTATGGGCTCTGCTGAAAAACCTTGGCTCTATTTTTATTTCAATAAATTTACCTTTCTAGTATTCTTTCCATTTATAAAGGTGTTGATATCGCTCCTACTTACTCCTTGGTTATATGAGAGATCAAATGCTCGGTTTCTGTACTTACAATCAAGAATAAGATAGATTCATTCTCTTCTTCTATCTTAAATATTCATGGATTATAAAAATGAGCTTACAGTGACTAAATTCAGAATATAAGAAATTAATTTCTTTGTTAGGAAATTAAATCCTAGCTTAATGCACTGAAATTGACTAGATAAACTTGTAAAAATTTTTTGGAACTATGGCATAATGCTTACAAGCTAAACACTGAGTGATTATACCATTATATAAATTTCATGAGGTATCTCCCACTTTATTTCTGACTCCAGTCATGCAAAACTCATATACGTATAGAGTAATTAAAATACATAGATAAAATTGACTGAGTAAGGTAAAAATTCTAAATTAAAAACACTAAAGGCTTTTAATGCTCAGACTTGAAGGCAGAAAATTATAAAGGATTAGGGCATAAGGTAACCAAATATATTCTGTCTGTCTTAAACAAATCATATTTTTAGAAAGCATTTAGTTATTGTGAATTACAAAGTTATTCATACTTTCATGCATAAAATGTTTTAACACCAATTTCTTATTAAAAAGTTATGTTATGGACTCAAAAGTATATTTTTTAGTTTTCACTTAGTTGGTAATCTTACAATAAAAGACCTTACACTTAATTACTTGATGAAAATATCTTTTACATTTACCCTTTATTAACCAAGTACTTGGAAGGAATTCCAGACCTGATAGATTCAGCTTTACATGGTTGATCTGATTCCAGATTTTTTTAAATTTGATCTAGATGTTTTGTCCCTCAGTCTCTATTCTGGCTTGCATGATAGAACAACAGTTTGTTTCAAAACAATCCTGATTTTATAATTTCAGTCTTATTTTAAAATTCATTATTACTCTTTATATTTCTAAGTCTCTGTCACCAAATGTGCTTTTATAGTAGTGTAATACCAAAAGTAAAACCACTGGAAAACAGATTTCCGTAGTAAATGTGTTAAAGGAAATCCCTCATTGAATGGCAAAAAGCATGTGTTAAATTTCAAGTCTGATGAAAATGACACGAGTCTTTATTTACAATGACAGCTGCTTCTAAACTGTGGAGACAAACTGAATTAAGAATTTCCTGATGCATCTGATCATGGAGCATGAAGAACCCTACATTTTGAATGCCAAAGTAGAAAATATGAATTTAGTTTCCCACTTAGCCTAGAGGTTAAGAGTAAATATTGACTGTTCAATGTACTTGTTCAAAAATAAATCTTCCTGAATGTGATATAAAGAAATTTTGTTTAATCAAGGATTCCCTACTTCCATCATGGAAAGCCATCAGTAAGAAGTTCATTTCCTTTAATTATACAGTATCACTTGGCTTTGCCTTATTAAAGAATTTCCATTAGAATGCTTGTTTAAAAACAGAGAAACTTCATTTTTGTTATTTCATTTCTTAAATAATAATGCAATGAAGAAGGACAGACAGGAGGAAATAAAAAGGGATAGGACAAAGAAGGAAAGAGTGATGTAGAGATAAACAAAAATAAAGAAAAGTTAAAGGAAGGAGAAAACTGAAAAGAAGGAAAATAAATCAATACTTGCGTATAACATGATGTGGCAGAAAAGCTGAATATTGATGACATGGATTACAACACATTCTCAACAGATTGAATCAGAGAACACAACTTTTACTTTCTGGTAATCAAAGTTAATCATCTACCATAAGGACCTAGCTACAATATGGATCTAGAATAAGGTTGCATTGTGAATCATAATCCCTGAAATAGTGCTTTATAAATCTGCTCAAGTACAGATCCTGGCTCTTTATAAGGATTATTGAAGTTAGTTGCTTTTAATTTAGTTTTCACAAATCTGGTCATAATTCCAGGATTTCAAGGCACTAATGACAGTTTCGTTTTATTTTATTTTATTTTTTTGTTTTGTGGGTCACACCCAACAATGCTCAGGAGTTATTCCTGGCTCTACACTCAGGAATTATTCCTGGCAGTGTTTGGGGAACCATATGGCATGATGGGGATTGAACCCGGGTTGGCTGCGTGTAAAGCAAATGCCATACCAGCTTGTCTATCACAACATCTCCCTTTTTCCTATTTCAATGGTAATAAGCCTCTTCTTCCTCTCTACCCTTCCTCTCATGCGAGCATCCTCAAACTACCAAAACCTGCCTCGGTAAGAAGCTCTGATGACACCTACTAAGCTTTGCCTTTATCTCAGAACCTCTTTGAGAGTTGGCTTCAAGCAAAGTCATGGAATCTTGGGAGATTGAGCAACTCAATGAATTCAAGAAGTCAGGGTAACCCCCACAACATGAGGGCAGTCATTCTCAACATCTGGACTCCACGGCACGTTAGAGCTCTGCCCAAGAGAAAAGCTAATTTCAAGCCCTGCTCATCAGAGTCCCACCCTACAGTGAAACCTATTTCAAGCCAGGTATGCCTGATCCAGAAATTCAGATACATGAGGCAGAGCTGCTACTGGCTCTCCCTGTGCTCAGCTGACCATGAGGCACCCAGGAAGGAAGGCAGGTTCTAGCCCTGGCCTGCCATCCCAACAGAGCCTCGCAAGAAGCCAGAGGAACCCCCACACCATGAGGGTCACCATTTTCAACATGCTCGAGCTGACACCAGTAACATCTCCATACGTCCTGCTGCATGCTAGTGTAACCCAAGGAACAAGCATCTGCTTGCTCCAGGAACATGAAGAGCCTCAATCCATTCCTTCAGGTCATGAGAATGAGGTCTATAAATGTTACTGGTTTTTTTTGGCATATTTAATACACTATGGGTAGCTTGCCAGGCTCTGCTGTGGATAGCAATAAGTATTATGCATAGTTAATATATTTAATAAACCTGGATCACCACAAACCAAAACGAAAAAATAAAACACTTGAACTGTATTTCAAACTACTAACAAAGGTTAACTTAAAGTGGGTTAATGACCTCCTATCAGAAACAAATACACCAAATAGGTTGAGAAAAATTCAGGCAAAATTTCCTAGGACCTCAGAGGTGCCTTGGATAAAAAGATAACTAAACAAAAATAAACAAATAGAACTGCATCAAATTAACAATTGTTTATTTGATATTGATCTGTAACCAGGGCATACTCCAGGCTCTGAACTGAGGGATCACTCTTGAATGTCTTAGAGGACCATGTGGGCTGCAGGGATAGAACCTGAGTTGAACACATGTAAAGAAAGATACTTACCCACTATACTCTCTCCAGATCCAAATTAAAAAGGTTTTGGATACAAAAGAAAGTCTAGACAAATGTTGACTCCTCATCAGTCCTGCTCTATATATTCACAACTAAATCTCTAAGGAGATGCAAGTTAAACAGCTATAATTTAAGGAAACACTCACCTTGTGACTGAAAAATTCTGGGAAACTTTCAGAAGCCAACTGGCCAAGTAACCATTTTGCCAAATCCCAAAAAAATCTCACCTACACACTACAGCTATAGCCAATCAAGGACTCAACTCTACTGACTCATGAATATTCTCTGAAGATATGCCAAAGTCTAATAACTCTGCAATCCTCTCAGAAATGGGGGTAGGGGGTCAGTTTCCCATACTTCCCAAAGCCCCAGTAGCCATGATAATCTCTCATAGTCACCTTCATGTCAAATCATTGGTCCAGACTGTAGATCCTGAAGTCAATGGACTCAATGGAAGGGCCCTCTATCACCCTGAAATTCTTCAATACTTAACTTCAGTAGGAGCATAGCAAGTTGATGGGGACAGTAACGTAGAAACCACTTAACTCAACAAACAACAATAATACAGAGGACTCAGCTGGAAGCAAGCAGCTTAGTAAACAACTCCTTGATGAGATGTAACAATTTTTTTTTTTGCTTTTTTTGGGTCACACCCGCGATGCTCAGGGGTTTCTCCTGGCTCTGCACTCAGGAACCACTCCTGGCAGTGCTCAGGGGACCATATGGGAAGCCGGGATCGAACCTAGGCGGCATGGGCCGGCCGCATACAAGGCAAACGCCCTACCCGCTGGGCTGTCGCTCTGGCCCAGATGTAACAATTTTCACATAACAATTTATTCTTATTCTTTTTAATACTGAAGCTTTATCATTGAATCCATTTCAACTCTAGAATTACATCAACAATTGTGGCTTTTGTCTACATTAACATTAAAATGAAATTAAAAGATAAAGTCAATAGGTCCAGGCAAAAACTATAAAAATGCAACCTATTGAAAGGTGAAAATATTTTCACACAATATTTATACTAGAATATATAGTTATTGGATAAAAGGCTTATAGATAACATATGTAAGACATCCATGGTTCACCAACATAAATGCCAATGACTGAATAAAAATTTGGGAAGGAGATAATGACACTTTCCTGAAAAGCCCTATGGATGGTCAGTCAGCATATGAAAAAAATATTTATCATCATGCATTATCAGGAAAATACAAATAAAAATGAGATATCACATCACACAAGTGAGACTGTATTTAACAAAGATTGGAAACAATCAATATTGGTGGGATGTGGTGGGTAATGAACTCTAGTTCACTATTAGCAGGGATGCAGTCTGGGTTAATCTGTTTGGAAAGCAGATATGTAGATTCTTTTTTAAGTAAGACTAGAACTCCCATATGATCCATTTTCTGTTTCATGGCATCTACCCTCAAATCACAAAAACATTCATTCAAGAAGATATATGCAAACATATGTTAATTGAAGTGCGTAGTACGATAACCAGGATATGGAAACCCAAATGTTCAATTCTAACAACAGATGAATGATAAGTAACTTGTATATATCACAGTGGAATACTTGGCTGCATAGGAAAATATGAAATCATTCAGTGAACTGCAATATGGATGGAACTATAGGGTATCATGTTAAGTAAGTGATACAAGTCAGAGGGACAAAAACAAATAGCATATGATCTCACTCATCTGTGGAATAGAGAGAGACAAGACAGAAAAATAGAGTGTAAGAACAATAGCATGCCCTTGCACTTGGAGTCCAAAACTGATTACCTAACAGAATGGATGGGAGAGGAAAGAAAGGACCAAGAGGGACACGGGACAGTCGTGAAGGGTTATGAGTACTTTGGTGGTCATGGGATGCAGTAACTTTGTACACCTACCATATACCTTAACACTGTTGTCAAAATAATGACAAAAGGCAAGGGAAAAATCTGCAATGAAACATGCTATTCTAGGGACAGAGTGATAGTCCAGCAGGTAGGGCGCTTGTCTTACACGCAGCCGGCCCATGCAGGCCCGGGTTCGATCCCTGGCAGCCCATATGGTCCCCTGAGCACCGCCAGGAATAATTCCTGAGGGCAGAGCCAGGAGCATTGCCGGGTGTGACCCCCAAAAAGGAAAAAAAATAAAAGAAACATGCTATTCTACAAGAGTCAAGGAAATCAGTAATTGACATAGAGCTAAAGGTTATGCCACAGACTTCAGGCACCTGAGTCACAGGTAATACCATGAGATGATGTTCCTTCATTTACTTGATGACATCTGCAATCTTTCAACATACAACTTTACCTTTGTAAAGACTTGAATTACAGGCAGGTCCACAGAGTAAGAGAAGAGAGAAGACTACAGAGATGCAGGATAAATGTTAGGGCCTATAAAGAAAAAGGAGAGGGGAGTGAACGGTACCCCCCTGCAGGAGGAGAGTCAACGGGCCCCAGGCTCAAGAACCTCCCAATACTTGACAAATGTTAGGACTTATAAATAAAAGGAAGAGGGGGTGTGAAGGTACCCCCCTCAAGGGGGTTCCAAGGCCCCAGGCCCAAGAGACAATAGGGAAACCATTGCCATAAGAGTACTCAGGATTGGGGGTGACCATGGCAGCAGATCTGGAGCCTGGACAGTACTCACAATCCATTAGGGTCTGCAGCCTGTGTCCAAGGCTAAACTGTTCCCCCTTACTGAGGACAATGAAAGAATAGGATCAGAGCTTCTGTAGGTTACTTTTTACTCTGTCTTTAGCTCCTTTTTACTTCACCTCACTGCCCCCTGCAGGAGCCTCCTCCAGGGATTTCTGGCTCTTTTCCAACAAGTTCTCCAGCAGGCTGCTCTCTTCAAAGCACCTTGCAGGTTCCTCTCATCAGGGAATCTATGCATACTCCTCTCTTCAGGGCGTCTCTGCTGTCTCCTCTCTTCAGGGCCTCTCTCATCTGAATGTCTTTGTCCAGGGCACCACCTTTCAGTTCCTTTCCTAGGACCTCTCTTTTCAGGACCTCTTTTCTTAAATCCTTCTGTTCAAGGGCTTTTCTCTTCAGGACCTCTTTTTTCTCGACTCCTCTCTTTATCTATGTTCCTATCTCTGTCTCTAAGTGTCACCATTTTGTCATGTTGCCTCTATTTATCCGTCTCACTATCTCTATTTCTTTGATTCTATGTTTTGTCCTGTTGCCTGGGTGCCCTGTTGCCCCTGTATCCCTGAGGCCGTGGTGCTAGCCCTAAGGCTCAGGCACCAGGCCTTGTAGCTCTGATGCTGGCCTTTGGGCCTAGACACCAGAAACTACTTCTCTACCCTGGTACTAGCTAATCCAGCACAGAGACCAGGGACCCAATGGCCCGGTACTGGCCTTATGGCCTATGCACCAGATGCTGCTGTCTCTCTACCTGGAAGCTCCGGATGCTCTACCGGGGCCTCTATTTATTGTCTCTGGCCTGCTTCAGAATCCCAGCCTCAGCTGTCTAACAGTTTCCCAACTGTTATATCCTTATAGGTAGGATACTGGCACTTTAAGTTATGTTTTCTAACAGTCATTTAAATTCTTTAAGGTCTTTAACACATGATGAAACCGAAACATGTCTTTTATCATGTTTTCTTTAGACAAATAAGACATTTCAACAAGCTTTAAATAAGTTTTCTGATACTATTAATCCTCCCCCTCCTCTACCTCTACCACAGCTCCAATGTGATGACCTCTGACAGTAGCAGTTAACACTTTTTCCTTTCCATTCTCTATTTCTTTAGGTGGGGGTTTGGGGGTGACTCGGCAATGCTCCTGGGTTACGCCTGGGTCTGCACTCAAGAATTACTCCTGGCGGTGCTTGGGGAACCATACAGAATACTGGGATTCAAACCCTGGTTGACTGCATGCAAGGTAAATGTCCTACCCACTGTCCTATCTTCTGGCCCCATTATCCTCTATTTTTAGATTAATTTCCAAATGAAACTTGTCTAATTTTAATGTTTAACTTTTTCCCCAAGTCCCAAAAGGTCACGATCACGATCTTCCCGCTGATCATCTATTTGCTAGAGCGGGCACCAGTAATATCTCCATATGTCCTGTCTCATGCCAGTAGAGCCAGGGGCATCAGCTTGCTACAGGAACATAAAGAGCCTCAAACCTTTATATTAGGTCATGGGAATGACCTAATATAATTGTTACTGAAATTTGGCATATCATATACAACACGAGAAGCTTGCCATGCTTGCCGAGTGGGAGGCTAACTCTTTTAAATACCTCCAAATAAAGCATTTATTGATGAACCGCACGGCCGCGCGGCCGCCGAGCCGGACTGTGAGAGGCTGGTCTGCTGGGTGGAATTCTGACGAGAGGGAAGTCCAAAAGTGGAAAATGGCGGCGCCCGTGGAGTGAGGGAGGGGTGGTCTGGCTTGTTGTGAGGCTCTGCCGAGGTGGTGGTACCCAAAAGGTACCAGTATTATTTTTTCTTTCTATTGTTGTAACAGGTATACATAGACAGAAGATATAGAATCAAAATTTCATAGTAGGCATACTTGAGGAGTGTCAAAGAAAGAAAAGGATAAAGATGTAAGGAGAAAAAGAAACAGGAGTCAATTTTATATATAATTCAAAGGTTCAAGAGTTGGGAATTTGCTAAATAATGATTATCCAACAGAACAGGTATTATGCAATCACGTAAATAACATTTTGAAAGAATGAGCAATAGTGTGGGAAAGTCCATAGAAGTTATTGAACAGAAAAGAGAAGCCCAGACTCTTGGGCCTGGAGCATGACCCTGTTTATTTTAATAAGGAAGAAAAATAACAGAATGAAAATAAACATATATATATATATATATATATATATATATATATATATATAAAATGCCAAAAGTCACACTTGACCTAGTTGAGAACTATGATGCTTAGTAACCTTCTTGGCATCTGCTGATTAATTTTGAGTACAAAATTATTACTAGTTATAGAAGTGTGGTAGATATTTGATAACTTTTTACATTTTATGTCTTTGTGCCCTGTCCAACTGTATTCTATGAACAAGTTTTATTTGATATTTTAACAAAAGATTATGCTTAAACATATCAGAAAGCAGTTGGTCTACAAATAATGTCAGGATTGCCAAAATGAACCTTGAAGAAAAGTGTTTTGGCACTTCATCACCTAGAGATTATTTTTAGAAAAAGAATAAATATTTAGGGCAAACATCTAAATGAAAAACAGGCCCTCTCTAATTAATCAACCCAAGAACTTGGCCACTCAATAGGAATGGTGTAGGTCACCTGAAAAGCAAATAGAATAATCGTAACTGCTTTAGGAGTCTTTGAAGTTATAGATTAAGCCAGTGGGAAATTAGCCAGATTGCCATTATAGCTGAAAAGTGCCGGAAGGCCCCAGCAGCCAGTGTAATTATGCAAGCTTTGTGAGCCTTGAAAATTGTGTAATTGTAATGCATGCTCTCAGCCTTCATAAAGTTCTATACCAACCTGCATTCTTTAAACTGCTGTCTGGCCCAAGGCTGAGCAATAAAGAGAGAAAAACAAATATTATATCAAACCCTTTCTCCATAACAAGCATTTCTTTATCTATTGAGTTCCTAAAGGATACCTGGGGTGAATGCACTTCGCCCTAATGCCAGTTTGATAGGTAGAAGAAGCTGCCCTTTCCATAAGCCTATATTTTTTTTTTAAAGATATTTTATGAGGCAGGCACAGGCATGCACACAGCTGCGTCTAATTATGACTGAAATCTCAATTATAAAAAAAGGCCAACTGGATACAGACAGGGGTATCTGATAAGATTAGGGATCACCATAGTCTGACATAAAATTTCACAAGCTTATACTGAGGTCTAGGAGAGGAAGCATGCAAAAATGCACTTGTGATCATCCTAAGGGGTAGAGTTATTAGGGGTCCTCTTGAATATTCATGCTCATTGAAATGTGTGCAAATGTGGCTCCTAGACCGCATGAACTAAACGGAAAAGGAGCGAGCTAGTGTGCTGTGAATTTATTTGCTTGCTTTTGATCATTTCCATTGCATGGTTCTGGTAGTATTAATGTTTATGGGTTGATGTGGAATGCTGCACCCTATCACTAGCAAAATGCCCAAAAATCAGCCACCACTGTCTCAATGTTATCTCCAGTTCACCCCTTCATTCTCTTTGTTGGACATCTGAGTTTTGTAACCCCAAACCAAAGATCTGGCATGGTTGGATATTGTTGCTTTCCTCGTTTTCTATCTCAGTTCCACCAAGGAGTGAGATCATCTGGTATTGCTCCTCCTCCCCCAGCCTTGTTTGGAATTGGCCTTATTTGGAATTTAACTTCCAGTTCCAATAATGTGGTAGCAAACTGCATAGTTTCAACTTTTTTTTTTTTGCTTTTTGGGTCACACCTGGTGACACTCAAAGGTTACTCCTGGCTCTGCACTCAGGAATTACTCCTGGTGGTGCTCAGGGGACCATATGGGATGCTGGGTATCCAACCTAGGCTGGCACAGGCCAGCCGCATGCAAGGTAAACGCCCTACCCGCTGGGCTATCGCCTGGGTCCCCAAGTTTTCTTAATGTGCTGTGGCATACATACATGCCACCATATATATACCATATATATACACACATATATATACACCATATATATGCATGTATATATACATGTATATATATGCATATATACTTATGCATATATATATATAGTTATGCATATATACTTACGCCCACTCCTAGGGAGACTCCATTTTCCACATTTGGACTTCCCTCTTGTCAGAACTCCACCTAGCCGACCAGCCCATCACAGCCTGGATCATCGACACCCACCCTGCAGCAGTTTTTTCCTCAATCCGGCAGGTATGCTGGTCCAGAGACTCAGATATGGGGCAGAGCTGTTCCTTGCTATCCCTGTGCCCAGACCTTCATGAGGCACGGAGGCATGGCGGGTTCTAGCCCTGGCCCACCACCCCTGGCAGAGCCTCACAACAAGCCAGATGACCCCCCCCCCCCACTCCACGGGCTCCACCATTATCCACATTTGGACTTCCCTCTCGGTCGTAACTCCACCCAGCTGGCTAGCCCATCACAGCCCGACTCCCTTGGCCGCTTGTGGCCACGCTGGTTCATCAATAAATGCTTTATTTGGAGGTGTTTAAAAGAGTATGCCTCCCGCACAGCAAGCTTGGCAAGCTGCTCGTGTTATATTTGATATGCCAAATACCAGTAACACTATATTGGGTCATTCCCATGACCTAATATAATGGTTTAAGGCTCTTTATGTTCCTGTAGCAAGGCGATGCCCTTGGCTCTACTGGCATGAGACAGGACATATGGAGATGTTACTGGTGCCCGCTCTAGCAAATAGATGATGAACGGGAAGATCGTGGATCGTAATATACTTATATACATATATACATGTATAAGAGAGAGGTAGATAGACAAACAGACAGATGATAGATAGATAGATAGATAGATAGATAGATAGATAGATAGATACATACATACATACATACATACATTCATACATTCATACATACATACATGCATAAAACCACTTTGATACTATTTATTATTGTTGTATATTTCGGATTCTGCTATAACCCTGTTATTGTCCTAAGTTCTGCAATGAACACAGCTGTGCATATATAAAATTAATTTTGTTTTTTTTCTTTCTTTTGTGGGAGTAGATGTCAAGAAGTAGGTTTGCTGGATCATCTTGGCAACAACATGATGAAAAAGGAAGCCTCATTTACAATGGTAAATTGTGAGAATGCTGTCTATGAGAAAAAAGTATATAAATTTCTCCAAAAAGTAAAAGCAGTACACTGTGAATTCGGACCATTATTAAATACTGAAAGAAAAAAAAAAAAAAAAAGGTGCAAGAGAAAAGGGATAGGAGGGCAGACATGTAATCAAAATGCCTTTACATTCAGAGGTGGATGGAAGCACGAGTGAAGAGTCAAGTGTAACCCCAGAAGAAGATTTTTATTTCCATTTGAAGATGTTCCCACTGAGAGTAGCAAGAGTAGGAGAAGGAGTCTCTGCTATGAATGAATGTGTTCCATCAAACTCAAGTAGTAAAATCTTATGTGTGACCTTTGATTCTTCTGCAATACTCTTGCCAAAAGCAGCATTTCAGACAAGTAGCATCTGGTCTGGAAAATCTGACAAATTTATTGTGTAGGACACTGGCCTTAAACTTTGAGAAGTGCAGATCCATGAAGAATTTCCTAAAAAGTATTGATTCGCCCCCCATTCCCATACTTATTTCCCCATGCACATAAACTCTATTATGGAATCTGTCCAGAGACCGGCCCTGACATTCCACTAAAGTAAATGAGCCTGGAAGCTCTGGATTAATAATCCCTGTTGTAGAAGCTGATGACAAGTAATTTCTTACAACTTGTTCTCCTAGGATTTGACAGAGCATTTCTCATATCTCTCAGCTAATATAGCTTGATTTTATAAGACAAATATGCTTTTTTTAAAGATAGGGACACTGAGGCAAAGAGAAGTCAAACATTGATGATTGGTTTTGGCTGTGATTCAAAAAAAAGAAACGTGGTCATCAGATATCAATTCTAGAAGAATATTCTATTCTTCACAAGGCTAGTTCCATTTATAATCTACAATTTGATTCATGGGAGTACCAAGGATAGTTTTAGAACTGGCAAAACATGTCTGGGAGAAAAGGCTATTCTGTTCACATGAAGGATGAAGGAATATTAGCTTTTAACATATTTTATATAATGTGGATGCAACATTATACAGGGCACTTAAAAGTACTGCAATAATTAAAATGTTTTAACAACTGATGATTATTTCTAAAATTAAATTAGTCATAAAATAGTTGTTTTTTCATACATAAATTTAGTATGCTTGTGAACTAGAGAAATCATTGCTAGTTATTAACCAGAAAAAGCACACAAAAATAAAACTCACTTACAGTAAGAGAGTGCCAGTGGTAATCACATGTATGTAATGTATGTGGCCCTGGGTAGAACACCACATGTCCCTTTTCTGAATCCCAGATTGTCAATGAACACTACTGGTCCAAGAAATTAACCCTGATAAACACACCACCTGACAAAAAAAAATCAGTGGCAGACAACCCAGGCTCCAAGGCTGAATAGCGCCAACTGGGTGTGGCCCCTCATATAAATATCTAGAATATAAAATTTAATAAGTTTTTTCAAATTATAGTCTCAAAAAATTTTAATTAATATAAAATAATACTCTTTTTACTCATCTATGATAATCATTTTATAACTGATTTATAACTCTTTAAAGCTATGATGAAACCCCACTTAAGTCTCCTTAAATGATTCTAATTTAACTTCCCTAATCTCAAAGGGATTTTAGAGTTTACAGAAAATTTATTTAACCTTGAACATTGAATCATTTTCTTAACAAGAATACACAGATGGACACATACAATATGTGTTTCTGTAATTATTTTTAGTTTTAATGTAATTAATTATCTGCACACCTCATTTTACTCTGCCAGTTGAATAAGAGAAAAATATGTATTGTATATACTGAAAAATATTATTTCTTATCTTTGTTCCATACCACAATCTCTCATCAGGAAAATCACACCTTAATCTCCTAGTATAATTTTTGATAGCTAATACTGAGCCTTGTATATAGCTGCCCAAGGTCACAGCCCTTCCAGGATTCAGCATTACCAATGGCTGAGTGAAATTAAGATGCAGAAGCTTAGAGCACTGCTTTTTGAGGGTGTTTTTTCATAACTCCAAAGGGCCTCAAGCCCAGTCCAGAACAACCTGTGGTGGCTTTGACTTCAACAGCAATTGGATCCCCTTCAAATATCCAACCAAGTCTTCCTCATTTTGAAGGAAAATGTGTATTCACTCAAAAATATAATTTTGTCATATATTTATATTAATGCAGCTGTCTTCATCAGTGCAAAGCGTTCTTAAAATTAATGTAAAGACCTTATTAGAACTTTGATTCCCTGAAAATCTCATTGTTTTTGGTTCTAAAATCCAATTAAGGGTGCCCTATGAAACTTACCCATCCTCTCCCTCTATTGATCTCCATTCCAGAACAATTCCTATTGCATTAGGTTTTTCATCACTGTAATAATTTTTAAGCATCTTGGTGAAATACTTTAGGGTTTATCCAATAATGTTTCATTGTCTACCTAATTGAGAGAGAGTAAAATGACCTCAGAGTTGAAATGTTTTTGTTGCACCGCATGAGGATGAAAAAAGAGAGAGATTTATTACAAGTGACACTAACCTCAGTCATTTTCTTAAAGAATATCTGCCAGATTTTTCACTGTAAAATTGTTATTTTACCCCTTCTGACTATCTCATGAAGATAACTTCCGATAAAAATATTTTTCACAGTTCAAAATCTCAGAGTCTCATTTAATAGAAATCAAATTAAGAAAACATACAATAACACAGACTTATTCTAAACTTCTAAACTTGAGATATTTAAAACTCTGTGTTTGAAAAGTGAATAATACTGTGAGAATAGAGGAGAACAGAGAGCAGACAAGTCCTGTAATTAGTCCAACTGGTTATTTTAATTTACTTTTATTATTTTTCTTTATTTTTCCTATTTTGGGGCCATAATATAGTCCTAAATTAGTGTGCTATCTTGGGTGCCAGGGATTAAAGCCAGTTGGTAGCATACTAGGCAAGAGTCTTGTACACTGTATTATTGTTCCAGCTGTGAAATGATCATATTAAATCTCACTTGAGGAGGGAAAGCCATTCTGGCAGCAGGAATACTCCGCACAGAGGTAACTCAAGACATTAAAAAAGGGCAAAGGTCAGGTCATTTCTTTTTTAGGCCCCTGAACAAGAAAGTAAGTACAGCAGCTCTGACATTTGGTTTTCCATGAGAAAAAAAAAGGAAAAGGCAAAGAGACAAAGAGCAACAGAGTAATGGACATTGGGAGTCTTTCTACCTTGGCCCCATATTTCAAGTGCCTAATATTACTTCCTCCTTCCTTCCTTCCTTCCTTCCTTCCTTCCTTCCTTCCTTCCTTCCTTCCTTCCTTCCTTCCTTCCTTCCTTCCTTCCTTCTTTCCTTCCTTCCTTCCATCTTTCCTACCTTTCTACCTTTTTTCATTCTTTCATTCATTCATAACTTTCTTTTTTACTTCCTCTTCTCACATCATCTCTTTACCATTTTCTCCCCACCTCCTTTTTGCTTTTGGACTATACCCAGTGATGCTCAGGAGTTGCTCATGCCTCTACATTCAGAAAAAATTCTTGATGGTGCTCAGGGAACTCTATAGGATATTGGGGATCGAACTTAGGTTGGCCGCATGCAAGTCAAATGCCCTACCTGCTGTACTATCTCTCAGGTCTTTTTCTACTTTTCTTTTCTTTTCTTTTTCTTAGTTCCTATGACAGACTGAGAACATATACCCAATAAATGAGGTACATCACTGACACTCCACTTGAAAAATCCTAACTAGAAATATTACTCGAGTATATAAAAGCACTTTCTGGTCTGTTTAATGAAATATTTACTTTAGAAAATATTCTATAAGAATTAATTAATGTTTTAATCTTGACTTACTTAATGCAAATTTGGATTTTTTTTCAAAAATATACCAACATTTTATTTGCTAAAATCTTCACATGTACATAGCATGAGGTTATAATCTGTTAAATATGATTATGTAAAATAATTCTTGTTTCATTTTCATAATAATAATCCTCTTCCAGGTAGAATGGGATTTATATGTCAAATTTAAAGTGTGGCATAAACTTTGTTTTTCTTCTTAAATAAGCCATTAACTTTTTCTGGAAAGTAATTCATTTTCATTGATTTTTAGCTATGGAGTGATGTGTAATCTCAAAAAGAAAAGAAAAAAAACAATAAAAAAAAGTTTCCTAAGAGAAATAACTCTGTGCTTGATACCTTTCTTAGAAGACAGATTGCATGAGAGAGGTGGAGATTTAGGCCATAGCTTGGTGACATCGTGTAATCACTTCATGACAAAACATCCTTCATTGATGTAGGTAGCATCTTTGAGGAAGTGCCTGCTCTGGCAACGTACCAGGAGTGATCATGATACTAGATTCTTCTTCTTTGATGCAACACACACACCCTGACTTTTCTCCCCATGGCAAGGCAGGGTCATCCTTGCTATAAATTGAGTCAAATAAATCAAGTTTAAGTGAAAGTTTCCTTGGGGACTTAAAAGATTGATGTTCATCACAATTCATTGAAGTGATGCAGATGGGCACAGAGCTGTCCGTAGTCAGAGATATTTTTCGCTCACTGCTCATATCATTCTTTATTAGTGAGGACTCCCTAAAAACTTGCTTAAAACAAACTCCAAGTGCAATGTCCAAAGTGCTTGTCCTACCTGATGCCAACCTAGGTTCAATTCCCATCACTACTAACGTTCCCATGAGCACAGAACCAGGAATAATCCTTGAATTCTAGCAGAATGACACACGTCAAATAAATAAATTTAATTTAATTACATATCTAACTTTCCTGGCCAGAAATATACCACAGAATTACACTACCTCCATGGACATGTCACTGAATCTATTTATCTAGCCATTCATTTGTTCATTCATTCATTCATTCATTTGTTTGTTTAAATTTGTTTGAATGTTTGCCTTGCATTGTCTACTGATTCACTTTCTGGTGACATATATTATCTCCCAAGAAGTGCCAGGATTAATCCCTGAACACAGAAACAGGAGCAAGCCCTTTGTACAGTTGGGTGTGGGCCATAAAACAAACCAATAAATAACAATAATAGAAATAACTCACTTATCCCAACACATTCTATTCTTTTTACTGATTCTCGTTCTTCTCCATAGCTCTCATTAGTGTTTCAGTGTTTTTTAAAAATTTCTGTCTATTTTTTTTAGAATTTCAAATACATTGGAAAAAAAAAGTTTGTTCTCATTTTGTCCCAAGGCATGCTTAGAAAACCTTAAAAATTACACAAGGGCTGTAGAGATACAGCATGGAGGACCCTCACCTTGTATGTGACCAACAAGTTTGGATTTCCTCTATCAAATATAGTCATCTGAGTACAGTCAGGAGTGATTCCTAAATGCAGAGCCAGGAGTAACCACTGAACAGGAGTAACCACTGAACATTCTAGGTATGTTCTCCCAAAAGATGAACAGATCTGTTTAATAAAGATAAGAAAAGAAACTTTCTTTACAAAGGAAGTAATAATTCCTCTCCCTTCTCTCTGAATAAAAAGAATGCAGCTTTATTATATTCCTTTTTACCACAGCATTCAATGTGTCAAAGTGTTTTCTTTAATCCAGATAGGAAACTCTTTGAAGAATGACTGTTTTCTTGAGTAGGATATTACAAGTAATAAATAATATGCTTCCTTTTTTTTTTCCTTCCTGCTCCTCGTGTGTTGCAGGTGTGACTGCAGTGCCCGGCTGCATCAGCAGGTGACAGAGAGGAGACAGGCTTGTCTACACCCAGGGCTCTGCTTTGTGGGCCCTAGATATATGATGGTCTGACATAGAAAAGACTGGGTTCACCCCAGGGATGAACCCAGAGCCAGGACAGAGCCTGGAAAGCAACCACATACAAAAAAAAAATACAAAACATACAAAACAACAAAAACATATACAAAAACATACAAAAGAGTATGTTTTGCCATACTGAAAGTATGCCCAAAACAGTACCAATAATGGACCTCATTCCCAAGGAATGGAGATGTTACTGGCACCTGCTTGAGCAAATCGATGAGCAATGGGAAGACAAGTGACAATATTTTTTTTTGTCAGTAAGGATTCATCATTAAGTCTAGGTAAGTAAGAGTATTTCAGTGCAATTTTGTTTACCATTACCATAGATTATTTATGGTCCCCAGTCCTAGAGGTGGTTTTAACAGAAAACTTATTTTATTCTTTATCTATTTTGTTGCATTTCATTGAATGTGTTGAGTATTCCATCCTATGATATTCCTTCTCACTATCTTAAAATAGATGGAAAGCAAATATAAATATTTTGCAATTTTTTCCAAGTGGAAAATGTATCTAAGTCACAGGATATTTTCTAGAAAAATTTATGGCATTGGAATTTTAAAGTTAGTTTGTGGAAGCCAAAACCTCAGAAATTTATACCTCTTTTCAGAGATTGTTAGTGGAAATTTCTACAGGAAAATATCCAATAATGTCTATTGTTATCATCCTTAATATGGTCAGTTAGTCTTCAGGATAAAATTCATTTATTGAAGGTCATTTTTAGGTTAGACCAATAGTGTATCAGTAAACTAATTGCAAAATTTTATTACTACATGTTTATATTGTCCAATCAATGTCACTATTTTTTAAACCATGTTTTTAAAGCTTTCTTCAAACTAAATGTGAAATGAGTGAATTTCACAAAGGTGAGCCACAAAAGGGTATATCACTGTATCACTGTCTTCCCGTTCATCATCAATTTACTCAAGCGGGCCCCAGTAACATCTCCATATGTCCTGTCTGATGCTAGTAGAGCCCAAGGGCATCTGATTGCTCCAGGAAATAAAGAGCCTCAATCCTTTCCGGAATGAGGTCTATAATTGTTACTGGTATTTGGCAAATTAATTGATAAATAAAACAGAGCAAAGTCAAAAGAAGATGAAGCAACTGACTTCCTTGCTCTTGCCATGGAAACAGCCAATGGCATTCAGTCCAGACATACAAATCCAGTCTCAAAGTATCCAATGTTATTATGAAAATAGCCTTTGCATTGAGGCAGTGTTGCAGGACTCCTCTAAGAACCTCTGCATCTGCTCTGAATTGCCACCTGCAAATCACTTTGTAGATAAGGGGGTAGTCTAAATGTGGCAGTTTATCTGACCATGTATTCTGTACTAGCTGGTATAAATATTCTCTCATGTACCACAATCATCGTGGGACTAGCTAGATCTTACAAGCATATTTGCCTGGCCACGTTGGATCCCTAAATAATTAGACCAGAGAGAAATGCTGTTTGCCTCCAAGCAAGCAAGCATGGCTTCCTGATAATTCAAAGGCAACTAAAATACAAAACTACTGTGAAGTAGATGAGATTCGTGAAGGCTTGGAGAAATATTTAACTGGTACTGGTGTTAGATTTTGGTACAGAGACATGCCATCTCAGAAACCCCTTTCTCTACCCTATAAAGGCTTTTCCAGGCAGATCTTGGCTCAAGACATTAGCATATAAAAGGGCCTAGGTGAGAAATTACCTGTGGGCATTTGACCCTCCCTGCTTTCCATAATAGTGGGAGTGAGGTCTGAGATGCAGGGGTATAAAACTAGCCTGCTTCCTCTCGCTCTCTTTTTGGGCTCTCTCTTTGTGAGCTCGCATCCTTCTTGGGAGTCTTGTCCTTTTCTCTCTTTACAGGGCCTTTACACGTGGTGGCCACCAGCTTCGGCCTACAAGTGGCTGGGGTTCTAGCCAGGAATCCTAAGCACAGGGTTTCTCCTATTGTGGATTTGTATGCCTGAACCTTTGATAAGTAAAGCCTTTAAAACTGCATCGGATTCCTGAGTCTTCATCCATTCCCCGCTGGCTTTGGAGGTAAAAGGGAACTCGCTTCCCGGCACTGTTGGGGATCCCGGCGGAGTCCCTGACATATGGTGTACATGGGTGGGCACCCCTGCAAGGAGGCACATAGTTTCGTCTTTTTTTTTCCTGTCACTTTGATGGTAGTCATCACCTAGAGACGAGACACACAGCAGCTCTGGAGTAGCCCTTCCTTGAAATATCTTTCCCTTGGTTGATTTAGATTGCATTTGATTTGCCATGTTTCCCAAAGTGTCACATATTCTCCTTTTCCTACCAGGCTCAATTGCTTATTATTTCTACTAGACTTTCTTATTACAGGAAACTTTCCATTAAAGGAGATTTCAATTTTAGGTCATTTACTTTTAATGTGTTTTTCATCACTTTTCTTGTCACTTTCCTTCATTGTCAAAATGAGACAGCAGAAAAGCCTGCCTTTTTCGACTAGAAATGACTCCACCCCCTTTCAAAGATAGTTATTCCCCAAATAAGAAGGGTGGAGTCTATTTCACCTTGTTTTAATGGAGTCTTGTCTCAACTCTTGCAAGGATTTTGTTCTAACAGTGAGTTGATCATACTAAATACAATCACAGACATCCTATCATAACTTTGTTCACTACTGTGCAATATTCAAATAAAATGTTTTAAAACTTAGGATAAATGTTTAATATAGCAAAAAAAAGTGCTGGCTCTACACATTTCAACTGAAGCACAACATGTTATCCTATGAAATGACTTAGTTAAAGATGTACTTGGAGGTGACAGGCATTAGATCCAGAGCAACAATTTTAGCTTGTTTAGATTTTAGACAAAAATGTCCATCTTAAGGAATTTTCTAAAATTTTATTGCCTTCAAATACTGAAATACTACTTAAAGAGGTTATGAGTTAAGGGTTTTTTCTTCTTTTTTTTCCTTTCTTTCTCCTCTTTTTGCTTCTTTTTCTGTTCTCATTTCATTTTTTTAGTTGGATTTTGGGCCACACTTGAGCTACTCAGGACTTACTCTGGCTCTGTGAGCAAGAATCTTTCCTAATGCTAGTTGTGAACCATATGTGATGCCAAGGAATTGAACTAGATTGGCCACATGCAGACAAAGTAAATTAATCTCTATTTATATCTATAGTCCAAGGTATATTTATTAATGACTTTTTAAAAACTCAATTATTATTGGTTGGGAAAGATTGACTGACTGACTGACTTAGTCAATCTAGATTCATGCATGATTGGATAGACCCAGAATGACTGGATACAGCTTTTATAGCCCTGCACTTCCAAAGCAGAATGAAAAGAGAGAGAAAGCAGATGAAACATGCCTCCCAGGAGTGACCACTTTGGGTGACTGGCTTTCAGATATCTTTCAATGCTAGGCACTACAATATATATGCAACTTACACAATCCTTAAAACAGAGACTCAAAGACATGGGGCAGAGATGCTACCAGCTCTCCCTGTGCCCAGCCGATCACAAGGTGCCTGGGAGGGATGGCTGGTTCTAGCCCTGGCCCACTGCCCCATCAGAGCCTCAAAGAAGCCAGATGACCCCCCCCCACTCCATGAAGGCTGCCATTTTCTACATCCGGACTCCCCTCTCATCAGAACTCCACCCAGCAGAAAAGCTGATCACAGCGTGGTTCATCAATAAATGCTGGAGATCAGAGGTAAACTACAAAAGTATGCTACCTGCATGGCAGAGCCTGGCAAGCTACCCATCGTATTTGATATGTCAAATACCAGTGACCCACCCTGCAGTAGTCTTTTTCCAGCTCTGCCTAGGTATGCTGATCCAGTGACTCACAGACATGGGGCAGAGCCGGCTCTACCTGTGCCCAGCTGATCATGAGGCACCCGGGAGGCATGGCGGATTCTAGCCCTGGCCCGCCACCCCAGCAGAGCCTTGCAAGAAGCCAGACAACCCCCACTCCATGAGGGCCGCCATTTTTCACATCTGGACTCCCTCTCTTCAGAACTCCACTGAGCAGAAAAGCTGATCACAGCATGGTTCATCAATAAATGCTGGAGATCAGAGGGTAAACTACAAAAAGTATGCTACCTGCATGGCAGAGCCTGGCAAGCTACCCATCGTATTTGATATGCCAAATACCAGTAACAATTATAGACATCATTCCCATGACCTGATGTAATGGTTTGAGGCTCTTTATGTTCATAAAGCAAGAAGATGCCCTTGGCTCTACTAGCATGAGACAGGACATATGGAGATGTTCCTGGTGCCCGCTCAAGCAAATTGATGATGAACGGAAGACAGTGAGTGATACAGTGATACAGTGGGAAAGTGTCGGGGATCTCCACCGGGGTCCCAAACAGTGCCGGGAAGCGAAGTTCCCTTCTA
Organism: Cryptotis parvus; assembly: GCA_021461705.1. Classification (NCBI taxonomy): domain Eukaryota; kingdom Metazoa; phylum Chordata; class Mammalia; order Eulipotyphla; family Soricidae; genus Cryptotis; species Cryptotis parvus. The sequence continues at coordinate 59,266 of JAJIBD010024514.1, read as the reverse complement.
CCTCCGAAGCCAGCGAGGAATGGATGAAAACTCAGGAATCCGATGCAGTTTTAAAAGGCTTTACTTATCACAGGTTCAGGCATACAAATCAGCAAAAGGAAAAGCCCGGTGCTTAGGGTTCCAGCTAGAACCCCAGCCACGTGTAGGCCAAGATGGCGGCCACTACGTGTAAAGGCCCTGTAAAAGGAGAAGACAAAACTCCCAAGAAGGGTGAGCGCTCACAAATAGAGAGCCCAAAAGAAGCACGGAGAGAGAAAAGAGGCTAGGTTTATACCCCCTGCAACTCAGACCTTCTTCCCACTGTTATGTAAAGCAGGGAGGGTCAAATGCCCTTAGGTAATCCCTCCCTGCACCTCACCTAGGCCCTTTAGTATGCTAATGTTTTGAGCCAAGATCTGCCTGGAAATGCCTTTATAGGGTAGAGAAGGGGGTTTCTGAGACGGCATGTCTCTGTACCAAAGACTAATACTAATGCCAGTTAAATATTTCTCCAAGCCTTCACAAATCTCTTCTACTTTATTGTAGTTTTGTATTTAAGTTGCCTTTGAGTATATCAGGGAGCCGTGCTTGTTTACTTGGAAGCAAAACAGCATTTCTCTCTGGTCTAATTACTTAGGGGTCCTACGTGGCCAGGCTAATATGCTGGTAAGATCTAGCTAGTCCCACGATGATTGTGGTAGTATGGGAGAATATTTATAACAGCTAGTACAGCATACATGGTCAGATAAACTGCCACATTTAGACTACACCCTTATCTGCGAAGTGATTTGCAGGCGGCAATTCAGAGCAGATACAGCGGCCCTTAGAGGAGTCCTGCAACAGGAAAGATTGTGAGAATTTTTTAGTTCTATTTCCTAGCCCAAATCTGGCAGTGCTAAGTGCTTACTCTTGGCTCTGAGCTTAGAGTTGATTCCGGGAACATTATGGGGTTCTGGGAGTCAAAATCTGGTTGGTCTCATAAAAGGCAAACACTATTGCTCAGGAGAAAGATTGATATTTTTTAAGAAGTTAAATTAGTGTTTTTAATATAAAGCTATTATTTCTCTTTGTCACTTGTTCACTTAGGAATAGTTTATAGGTCATACTCTCACATATATTAGAAAATCAAAATTGTTTGATAGCCATATAATCAAATATTAATTTATTAATTTTATAATTCACTTTTCTATATAATAGAAACTATAATGCTCTCCCTGTGCCCAGCTGCTCGTGAGGCACCCGGGAGGCATGGCGGGTTCTAGCCCTGGCCTGCCACCCCAGCAGAGCCTCACAACAAGCCAGACCACCCTGCCCTACTCCATGGGGCCCACCATTTTCCACATCCGGACATCCCTCTAGTCACAACTCCACCCAGCAGACCAGACTAGTACAGCCCGGCTTGCATGGCGCTTAGCAGCCGCACGGTTCATAAATAAATGCTTTATTTAGAGGTGACTACAACAGTATGCCACTTGCACGGCAAGCCTGGCAAGCTGCTCATGTAGTATTTGATATGCCAAATACCAGTAACATTTATATTAGGTCATTCCCGTGACCTAATATAATTGTTTGAGGCTCTTTATGTTCCTGGAGCAAGCGGATGCCTTTGGGTTCTTCTAGCATGAGAGAGGACATATGGAGATATTACTGGTGCCCGCTCTAGCAAATAGATGATTAATGGGAATATAGTGATAGTGAATTCACTTTTATCCATTTTTGGTAGCAAAATGCCATTAACTTATTCATATCCAATTATTTTTGAGCAATCAGTCACGTCATGATATTTCTATATGACTAAGTATCAGTAAAAACTATAAAAATAATCCCCATCCCTTGATTATACAAATAATTTAAATCAATATTCTGAAATTAATCCAATTTACCTATAAGAACATGCTTTTCAGTGAATAATAATTTTTACAGAAGAGGTGAGGTATGATGTATACTAGCTGTTTTATAGATGAAGTCACATACAGATGCAAATATTAATGTAAACATCCTCATGTAATCTTATTATGATTCACCAAAGTTTATGTATTAGGAAAACACACAAATATAGAAATATGAAATTATAGCTAAGTAAAATGTGTTTGTATGTTCAAAGGAAAATGGAATATATATGCTTGTGTAGGGCAAGTTCAAACAGGAAGAACCATTTGGTATAACCTAAGTGTCATCTATTTCAAGGCAACTGCCATCTCCTCCACTGGAATTCCTTTTACCCTTTAGGAGAGAAGACAAGGGAAAATAAGTGCAAGTTTTGCTAACCTTTATTCAAAGATAAAGCAGAAAAATGAGAGGAAAAAAAAAGTGAAATTGCACATATTCACAAGCAGATCTAATACCCTAACCTGACACATATTTTAGTATTATCATCTTACGACTTTTATGCTGAACAGGTAAGATAATCTATGTAAAATCAAGTTGTAATTATGATAATTGGCATGTGACTAAAATAAAATAAAATATTTTAATATCACTATATCACTGCCTTCCCGTTCATCATCAATTTGCTCGAGTGGGCACCAGTAACATCTCCATATGACCTGTCTCATGCAAGTAGAGCCCAAGGACACCTGTTTGCTCCAGGAACATAATGATCCTCAAACCATTCCATCAGGTCATGGGAATGAGGTCTATAATTGTTACTGGTATCTGGCATATCAAATACGACACGGGTAGCTTGCCAGGCTCTGCCGTGCGGGCAGCATACTCTTGTAGTCACCTCTAAGTCTATCATTTATTGATGAACCACTCGGCCGCAAGCAGCCTTTCTGTATTTATTTTGGACAAGAAATTATTTGGACCCGACTAAAAGATGATGACTGGGGTAAAATAATGGTAAATACACCTTCCTACACCATTCCTAAATTCCCCTCTGATCCCCAGTCTGCCTCCTTTATTGGGACACTTAAATTTGGTGGTTGTAGTTTGGATCACGCTCTCAAGTTTTTTTTTCTATGCTAGATATGCATATATACCTCAGCTCTACATTAATAATGTGTTCAAAGCCCTGACTCCTGTCCCTATTACCTACTCTTCATGTCTTCTGAATTCCATCCTCAATTTCTTTCCTTCCCCTTTCATATCTATAACATAGAGACCAGGATACACTAAATACCCCATCTTTGGTACCTTGTATCCCTTGTCCTTCCTGTCATTCAGCTCACAGATAAGTGAGATCATCAGTATTTTACTTTGAGTTATTTTGCTTAACATGACATCAACCAGTCAGTCAAATTGAATAATTGTGTGTTTTATCCTTTTTTGCAGCTTCATAGAATTTCATTGTGCACATGAAATAAACCTTTATCCAATCCTCCATATTTAGAAAACCAGGTGAAGTCCATATTCTTGCTATTAAGTGTTTTCATGAAAAATTGTGTTCACTTATCCTATTGAGGATATGTTTTTGTGTCCTGTATAAATACCAACAATGGAAAGTGCTAGGACATTTGAAAGATCTGTGCTTACTTTTCTGAAAACTCTCTGCAATATTTTCCATAGAGATTAAACTGGTAAACATTCCCATCAGTGGATGAGAGTTCCCAGAAAGCCAGCCTAGAAGTAAGCCTGAACACTGCTAGGGATAACCCCCAAACTGAATATAATTGGAAAAAAGGAGGATGCAATACTAAAGAAGAGATAATTGGAAACAAGGCAAAATGAGAGAGAAGAAAATGGGAACAAATGAACACTGGAACAGAGCAGAAGATAGGAACGGGCGCAAGAAAGACTTTTTGCATCAGCATCTCAAGATGGAGTCAACCACTTTAACACTGTCATGTTGGACACTTATCTCTAGAACTGTGAAATGATAAGCTTCTGCTTCCATCATTCTAACTTGTGTCACATTTAGTTTTCTTACAAATTTATAATGATCTGTTTTGTTTAACTCACAAGAATCAGAAACAAATTATGTCAATTTTAATTTTTTTCTTTTATAATTATTTTTATTTCAAATGTGTCTTAGTGGAAATTATGAGCATTTCATTAGGTGATTTGAGCCAAATGTTACTTTAAATAAGACATTATGTTGGTACTAGAATATTTACACACTTGATGATAGAGTCAGAAGGTGATGATCCAATCACGAGGTGAGGATATGAGAAAGATAAAATCTAACATAATGTACTCTGTTTAATATTAAATGCAAGAATGAAACTTTATATTTGTAGTTCTTAAAAAATGTTATTGAAGGTGTGTACTCTTTAAAATCATAAAAACTGTCTAGGTGGACTTTTTTTTTAATAAGCAAAGCCGCAGGCAAAAAATAGGGTACACTGAGTTTATTTTGGAGGTGATCCCAGGAAAACGGATAAAGGAGTGAGGAAGTAAAACTAAGAGGGAAAGTCAGCCAATAGGGCTTATGCTTAAGCAATTATACCCCTCTAGATATCTGGAGGTTGGCCATGCAGGGAACTCTGGGCACTAGTGCAAAGCAAGTTATTTCACTCAAGGGGGAAGTATTTATATACCAATTTTCTCCTATGGATGTTAGAGGTAGGGATGGCAATGTTCCCTGAGCACTTCTCGTTTGCTAATTGGGTGGCAAAAGCAAGTTCCGGTGAACTGAGAGAGTGCTGAGGGAAGAAAAATGCAGGCACTATCGATTAAAAGTCAGTTCAATGCATGCTGAAGTGGTAGAGAGATGGCAGAGTACCAACCACCTCTTCCAAAGTGGCATTAACAAAAGGGCCCCTCTTAAAAAAAAATCAGACACTCCATTATTACATCTCTCCCGCTGATTACATGGACGGCTCGGCAGTGAAGGAGCTCAGCGTGGAGTTCTTGTAGTTCTCTGCACCTTTCTGTTAGTGCATTTGTTGGCAGAAATCCTTTCATGTCAATCAAATAAGAAGGAAAAAGAATTATGCTCAGCAGAGATCATTTACACATGAGGCTCATTTTATGAGGGAAGAAAATCTTTCCCAGAATCCCACCAGCTGATTTCTTAAAACCACATTGATCTGAGAGAAAAAGAGATGGGCCTTTTATTTCTTCAGAGGAAGGACTCTCAGACTGAAGTCTTTACCAAAACTCAGGTCTGACTGTAAGGGCCGTATGGGGAGTGAATGTGACTTTTGCAAAGACTTTTCCAAAGGCTGCATCTGCTATAAAATGCAAGAAAGAAAGAAAGAAAGAATTTTGAAGATGTTTCAGGAATACAAATACTAACATTAGTTTTATTAAAGTATTCATAAATATATAAACATATACTACTTTCATAGTACACATATGTGTAAAATATATTAAAGCAATAATAAAATAGTATGATATATAATGCATTTTATATTTTTCTCACTATATAGGTCATATATTTATGGATCAAACTCAAGTAGGTGTTATCACATTTCAGTTAAGAATACTGGGATGTTCTAAAATTTTGCATATTCTCAAACGATAGAAGACATTTATTTCCTAAATATTTATTTTTCTTCTTTAATTCATTTCCTGCCACATATTCTTCACATAATCAAAGATATTAAAATATTACCACATACATTTCTGCATAATATTCCAAATAACATTACTTGGCAACAATATGAACAAGCAATGTCCATGTTATATTTAAGATGCTAAAGGAAAAAAAAACTTCTAACTTCTGTTGCAGTACACTATTGTCCAGAGTCTTTGCACCTTGCCTGGAGTTACCTCAATCAGGCAACTTTGTAGATATAGAGGCAAAAAAACAGTTTGAATCTGTGACTTTATTTGGCAGAATATGCCAAATACCAGTAACATTTACATTAGGTCATTTTCATGACCTAATATAATGGTTTGAGGCTCTTTATGTTCCTGGAGCAAGCGGATGCCTTTGGGTTCTACTAGCATGAGACAGGACATATGGAGATATTACTGGTGCCCGCTCTAGCAAATAGATGATTAACGGGAAGATAGTGATAGTGAGATCTTACTATGAATTCTATGTTAGCTATTTAAATATTTTATTTCATGCTTCCACAATCATCGTGGGAATAGATAGATATTGCCAGTATATTTACCTGGCCATGCTGGATCTCTAAGTAATTAGACCAGAGAGAAATGCTGTTGGCCTCCAAGCAAGCAAGCATGGCTCTCTAATAAGTCTAAAAGCTAATATACAAAACAACAAGAAGCAAAGATGAGATTCTTGTGAGGGGTTGGAGAAATATATTCCTGGCTGTAGATTGTCCATTCGTACAGATGCATGCCTTTGTATTCTGAGCTATGGTTCATCTCAGATGTCTCTCCTCCATCTACCAAGGATCTGCAGACTTGGCTGGGTGACATTAACATTTCAATGGGACTAGATGAGGACCTGGAAGAAGTTACCTGAGAAAGATTGACTCTAACTGCTTTCCTTTGATATTGGCTGGTCTAGGCTGAAAATTCATAAAAGCTGTAGCCTGCTGTACTTTCCACCTTTTACCTTGGCCTTTTCACCTTTTCTTTCTGCCCATGCTCTCCTCCTCTCTTTTCTCTTCCATGTCAGGCCTTAGCATGTAGTAGTGGCCATCTTGGCTAGGATTTTAAACCTACATGTGGCTGGACCCCAGCTAGGAATCTAAAGTCCAGGGTTTTCCTATTGTTGAATTGAATATCAGATTAAGTGTGAGTAAAGCCTTTTGAAACTTTGATGGATTCCAGTGTCTTTCTTCATCAGCGGGTGCTCGATCCCCTGGGACAGAAGGGGTTCCCTATACTCTGCCCCTGGATTTTGTTGGGGCACCCAGAGTACCCTGACCCACTTCCATTATTATTTTCAAACTAAATATGGGTGACTTCTATATTCTCTAACAATATTACCTTTGCCTTACTTTTTACCTGAGAAGGGTCAGAGTTTGCCATTATATCCGAAACCTATATTTTATCAGAACTAAAAATAGTTTTAACAGTAACCCCTGAGCATTGCCGGATGTGACCCAAAAAAAAAAAAAAGTTTTAATAGATAAAAAATAGTTTTATCTGTATAATTTAAACTATTTTTAATTTTAAAAAAAGAAAAACAACCTATCTAAGAATCCACTAAGAATAATCCAGGATTTTAATTTTTTATTAATGCATTATTTAATTTAGTTCTTATTTATTTTTATCATATTTACTCTGATGCATGTATACCGTTTGGTTTGGGCATAGGTCACTACTCAAATAGATTAAAAGTTAAAATCCGAGAGACCTAATACAATATGCTTCTCATGTGAAGCAAACAAATTCTAAAATGGGTTTTTAGTTGTTTTAGCAATAACTCCAAAATCAGTTATATATGATTGTGTTTTCTTCTATAAATGGTATTTCTCAAATCATTAAGCACTAAAAACTAAAACCTATATGAATTATTGTTTTTTGATTGGTAAATCTTATATAGGCATCACACAAAATAGACAATAATATTCTGTTAACTAAACTAATATGGAGTATTAATTTTTTCTGACTATAGCTCCAAGTGATACCAGGAATACATTAGATGCATTATTAGTTAATAAAAAACTAATATTGTTCATTGTGTGCTCACAGCTTTTGGCCATTGTCAATTTTTATAACTCATCATTAAGTTATGCTACCCATTCAGTTTTGTGAAACACATATTTAAAAACCTAGGGGTTAAATCATGGGTCACACATAATTGCAAGAAAGGCTGAAAATATTGTCTAACTTCAAGAAGAAAAACAAAGACATGATCATCTAGTTTCATCACCTTGAGATCACCGTCTTCTTTCCAAAGCTATATAATACAAGGAAATAATTTTGCCATTAATAACTGAGGCAAATAATCAAACAGCACTGACTTTTGGGGACAGAGTTAGGGCATCTGCCTTGTCTGAGGTTATCAGAGTTTGATCTCAGTAATTATATATGGCTTCCTGAGCCATGCTGGACATAATTCCTAGTGCAGAGGCAGAAGTAATCCCTGTTCATCCACCAGGTATGACTTCTAAAAAAAAAGCAGAATTAAAAAAGATAAAATTAAATACAGGGAATCTTGATTTTAAAAATTAGAGAAAAATAGCAAATAATTAGCTTCTTGTCATTATATGAAAAATATTAATTTTGCCACAGTTTTTATTATATACTATGTACAAGACTATGTCTGGTGTTCAACATGTACATACTGTTCTCTTTCCTTTCATTTTCTTTGTCTGTCTTCTTTCTTTTTCTTTCATTCTCTAGTTCTCTTCCTTCCTTCCTTCCTTCCTTCCTTCCTTCCTTTCTTCCTTCCTTCCTTCCTTCCTTCCGTCCTTCCTTCCTTCCTTCCTTCTTTCCTTCCTTCCTTTCTTCCTTCCTTCCTTCCTTCCTTCCTTCCTTCCTTCCGTCCTTCCTTCCTTCTTTCCTTCCTTCCTTCCATTCTTTTATTTTTTCCTTCCTCTCCCCTTGCCCCGTCTCATCTTTCTATTTCTTTCTCTTTATAGTTTAAGAAGTAATTGAAATTATTTTTATAGTTATTTTAAAATCTCATATCCAGACAATACCTAAGAAGTATTGACAGGTTTTAATATTCTCTGTTTTAACAACTAAGATGATAATACATGCTTATTAAATTTAAACAATCACAGCAAAATACACTGTGCTATTTTGTGCTCTATATCTAAGGTTACATCTCAATTCATACAGTAAGAATCATTATTTATTTATCATAATTACTGGTCCAAACATTTTCATTCAAGATTTAGAAGAAATTTAATTCTTGATAAGTATGTCAATATCAATTCAATGAGGTACATCATTTGCTGCATTTCTGTAACCCAGAGTTTAGAATTTAGAGCTTATATCACATTGATGACAGCTGATACATTTCTAAAACATCACTTAGAAAATTCCCAAAACATACAAAGTTGATGATTGTGGATGTTGTTTTTATTTTTCTCATTTGTTGGAAATGAAGTCTTAAGTCATGTAGTAGACACTGCGGTTTCCAGAGAGGAACCCTGCTAGTAGAACTGTAGACTCAGACAAAGGATTTTTTCTCAGAACTAAGAAGATAATGAAGTGAACATTTTACAAAGTCAAAAAATTAGAATTGAAAAAATTCAACAAATAAAGTCAATAGTAATACGTACTTGTTTTTGCTAGCAACACATGAAATCTGTTTAAGTAACATTTTTTCTTGCTAAAATCCCTTTCTCACTTAAAAAATAAAATGTAAAATCAAACATCAACAAACAAGATTTGTTCTAATATTAAAAGACAATATTTTTCTCTTGCTCCAGGAGCAACCATTCTATATTCTGAAAAACATACAAAGGGACAAAATAGATCTTTTTCATATATATATGACATTATATATAATGTCCTATATAATTTACTATACATTTAATAAGACATATTATATACCACAAATCAATAAATAGATAATACCCCTACACATGTCTCATTATATTTATTAAAAAAGCTGTTTTCTGAAGTGGGTTTCAAAACCATAAATTTATCAGTATATTTATATTTTATGTGTAAATTAGAGAAAATTGTTAATAAATTAGTAATGGTTACAATGGTCTTGGAATATTATGTCACCCACATACACAGACTTGTGTTTGACAGTTTCTTAAGATGTATTTGTCACCCACATAGATGACATGTGTTTGATCATGACCTACCATGGAAAAATATCTATTGGTCAAATATTTTGTTTCAATGCAAGGCTCATATTTTATTGTTCTTTATTGAGAAAATGCAATCTATATTTAACAAAATTTAAATATGGCAGTGATATATCTTCCTTTGAAAAGTTCCCAAGCAGATACATTTACTGTGGGGATTTGATTTTTTAATCCCTTATAATAGTTGTACTCCACAAGGCTCCCAAATAAATCTCATCCTCCGATATTCATGTCACTTGCTGACTACTTTCTCAGAGGATGAATAAAATCAACGTATGTAGCCAGTAAATTCTGCTGAAATTATGATGTGCAACTTCCCAGGAAATACTGTTACTTCCGTGTCATTCCCTGTTACATCATTCAACATAGAAAAGTCCTCTCCCAAATCCAGTTCACATGATCCGCATGCATAGAGAAATCCTATGGCAAGGGAATGAAACCTCCTGTACAGATATACCTTGTCCATATCAGGGCATGTTCTCTTGGTTAACCTCTTTACTATAATATCTCATGAGGCTGTGCCAGAACCATCTTTTGAATACAGTTGCCATCTACGGATGGAAATAAGAGAAAATTCCAGGATTAAATAGGGTTCTATTTTTCTTGAATAGTATTTCATCTGTAGCATCAGGTTAAAATATTTAGAAGTATAAATATTAGCTATAAATTATGAGATAAGAAATCTCACATGCACTTCAAATTATTTTGGTTTTTCAGATGTGTATCTAAGAATTCCTAGCCCCCAACAACTACACTTTCTTTGGCATGCTTTACTCACACGTTTCACAGAGACCTAAGCAGACTTATTTCTTTGAAGAAGAGATGCAAGGTTTGATGCAGAAATAACCTATGTGAATTTTCAAATTCATGTATCTCTAATTTCCTGCCACTGTAAGTGTTGCAACAGCTGGACTGTTGTGCCCAGCTGCATTGGCAGGTGGCAGACAGGAGACAGGCTTGTCTGCACCCAGGGCTCTGCCCCGTGGATCCTGGATGATTGATTTTCTGACATAGAAAAGGACTGGGCCCCCTAGGATGAACCCAGAACCATGGCACAGCCTGGCAAGCTACCTGTGGTGTATTCGATATGCCAAAAACAGTAATAATGATGGACCTCATTCCCAATGAAAGGAGACGTTACTGGCACGTGCTCAAGCAAAACGATGAACAAGGGGAAGACAAGTGATACAAGTGATACAAGTTATACAAGTGAATTTTCAAAATCGCTTGGTTTTTTTTTCAAAAGTTTACCTCATTGTAACTTTATTTTTCTAGTAGAATGTCTGTTTAAGTCATCCAAATATATTGTTATTTGGTAAGCCTAAGAAATTTAGTTCCTGGCCCGGCAAATAACCCAGCGGGTAGGGTGTTTGCCATTTGCCTTGCACGTGGCCGGCCCATGCAGGCCTGGGTTCAATCCCTGGCATCCCATATGGTCCCCGCACCGCCAGGAGTAACTCCTGAGTGCAGAGCCAGGAGAAACCCCTGAACATTGCCGGATGTGACCCAAAAAGCAAAAAAAAAAAAAAAAAAAGAGAAAAAAAAGAAAAAGAAAAGAAATTTAGTTCCTATATGACTTCTTATATCCTGAAAATTCATTTGGATGCTCAATGTAATCAACAAAAATAAGTTAAGCAAAATTAGACAGGTTATTTCCCAGTGTCTGTCCAAATTGAATTATAGCTTAAATAAATATTCCAGGTTACTGCCTTTAGGAATTGATATGATTTTTTAAATTTATACTGACCTTCATACTCACCCAAAATTTTCTGTTACCAATAGAAATATTAAATTTTACATAAAAAATCTGTGAAAAGTACTATTATCACTTTTTAATTATTTGATATTTAATATTTCTTTTGGGGGGACCACACCCTGTGCTCAGGGGGTTGTTCTCGGCTCTGCACACAAGAACTACTCTTGGTGGTGTTTGGGGTACCATGTGGAAAGTCAGGGATTGAACCATGGTAGGCAGCATGCAATGCAAACACCCTACCCACTGTACTATCACTCTGGCCCATGATACTAATTTTATATAGCAAGCAATTGCTGCAGTTTATGCAAAAATGTTTGTGGAATTGAAGAAACATACAGCATAGGATGAATTATCTACACAATAATATTATCACAATTAAAAGAGTGAATCGATCAGGTTTCCTTCTGAAAAATTTCTAAATCAGAAATGGAAGTTGTGATCTGCTGCAAATAATGTTAAAGTATATTGGCCGCTAACTTCATGCTATTAATCAATGATGTCAGGATTTTGTGGATATAAAACAGCAAAAATACTACTACAGGGTTACTATTTAAAGTGTCAGATATAAAATCATGACCCACCTTTCAATTAGAAAACTACGTACATATATATCAGTTAATATAATCTTTTTATTTATGGAATACTCTATAGTTTCTTAGTGTATTAACTTCTCCTATGATTAATAAAAGCAAATATTTTTAAGCAAAGGAATTACATGATAAATTGGTGATGGGACATGCCCACCCATTCACTATGACCTAATCAGAAAACAGAATCTCTCTCAAAGCATACTTTTAGTAGCCTGGCCTATATTTGAACCAGTGATTTGAAAAAGATAACTCGTTATGTTTCAAATTTGGAAAAGTATATGGGAAAGGGTCAGATTTTCTCAGAGAGCTTTATCTAAAGACTCTTCATGATTTAGAGAAGACTGTCAGGCTGGGGATTATCTCTCTCAGTTAATGCCCACATGTTTATTTTCCAGTCTGTCCTTGCCTACTGTGAATCTAAGCTGTCCCCGTTTGGAGTTTTGTACATAATATATAACCACATCAAATAAACTTGATGCATAAATAATAGAACATAGTTCTCAGCCTCCCCCAATTCGGTTGTTGGTCACCTCCAGAGTAAAAAATATTCTTGTCCTCTTCCTTTAGTACAGCAGAGCCCCAGGAAAAGAAATCCATAATTTGTAATAGGTTTAGCGAATGTTTGGGCACAAGGAGAATATAACACACAACTGAAAGTTGCATGTTAAATATCTTTGAATCAGGAAGAGAAGTTACGGGGGAATATATGAGCTTGATGTCCAACTCCCAAACTCACGTCCCTTTTAAGTCTCAAGATGCTGCCTTTCACTGGATTTCCAGCTGCCAACAGCTTTATCTAAAATCAGAGAAGTTCAAATTCCTAAAACTGTAATATTCAGAAGAAGTAACTTTGAGAAACCATCAGAGATATTTCCCTTTAAAACCATTAGGTCTAGCTATGTTCTTTAGTAGAGTAATTCTCTTTGCAAGATCTTTCATTCAATTAATGTACTCCATGGTCCAGGGCAAGATGGCGAAACAGTAGTGCTGTGTATAAAAAGCACATGGTTCCACTTTCATGAAAAGCAGCAGGGTTCAGAAGTTCATCTGAAAGGGATTTTGATTGCCACTCTTCTCACTTGGCCAAACTGAAAGCTAAAGAGATGATAAAATAATAAAAATAATCTACTTCCTCCACAAAAGAATTTAGAATAAATATTACTGTGATATATATATATATATATATATATATATATATATTTGGAATATATATTTGGATTATATATTTGGAATATATATTTGGAAATATATTTGGAATATATATTTGGAATATATATGTATATATATGAGTGCCATTCATTTAACATGGTAAATATAAACATCACTTATAAAATTATTTTGGGGGGTCAGATGATAGATATAACATGTAGGGCATTTGCCTTGCATGTGGTCCACTTGGGATCAATCCCTGTATCCCACATGGTCCCTCAAGCACTGCCAGAAATAATCCCTGAGTGCAGAACCAGGAGTATCTACTGAGCATTGCTGTTGTGACCCAAAAAAAATTAAAAAAAAATTTTCAAGGTGTGTCATAGTTTTTAGTTGATAATTATAACCCCAAACTGAAAGTTTTATAGATTCTATGCTTTAATTTGGGGGTTTGGGAAACAACTGACTATTTTACGGAATCATACCTGGCTAAGTACTTAGCAGCAACTCTTGGCAGACTCGGGTGATGATTCTTAATACCTGTACTCAAACACAGGTCAGCTGCAGCAAGGCACATACTTAAAGAGCTGCATTGTCTCTCTGTCCACAAAAATACTTTATGAAAATTTTTGTATAGAAAAATTCAAATGGAAATTTTAAAATGTAAATGTTAAAATTTGTTGAAAAGAAAACTAGTAACTTTCTTTGCATGGAGCACCGCCACTCTCTCTAAGGGTATATGGAATTAGATATTAATGCTATTGACTTATTTTACACATAAACACAAGGCTAAAATCATTTGCAGATTTAACTGAAGGAAGCAATTTCTTCCTCAGGGCATTTTGGCATTTTGGCGGGGATCTTGAGGAGCTGTTTTCTCTCTTCTTTGGCCATTTTCCCTGGGGTTCAGAGCAGGGACTATTCGTTAGGATCAGATTCATGTAATCATGATCAATTTCCTGCAAGAGCTAGAGTGGTGGGCACTCAAATGCTTAATTCTCATATCTCATTCCATTTCCACAGTGTTTTTTTTTCCTATCTGTAAAAGCCACTGGACTCCAACTATGCAGTGGGAAGGAGAGAAAATGAAACTCCTCTTAGGTATAGAGTATTCCCTGTTTGTCGGGCTTCTTTCGCTTTTGGTGAAATTTTTGTTGTTTCAGTTTCTCTACTACATTCAATGTGATGAAAGCTCTGAGAACCCAGACTCAACTCAATGTATATTTATTCGATGCCACAGACCTGAAGAAATGTCACTTTATTTTAAATGTCAGTATGGAGCATTTCTTGGGGAACAAATATGCCATAGAAAATCCCCAAGGAACCTTTAATCTCAATTCTGCTTGCTTATCGCCCCAGCTGTGAAAAGGCATTTTTATTTTTGTTGGCACACAATATATTTGGGACTGTAAGGACACCTGGTACATCCACAATCATATAACAAATAACTCCTGGAGAGAATTTCTACAGAAGAGAAGAGGAGAGAGAGAGGTGATGTGTATATAATATATATAACTAATTTTACAAATAAAAATTAAAGTTCTAATTTAATAGCAATTTTATGAAAAAGCAGCATTCAACATATAAAACTGACTTAGTTTCATTCTAAGAATTTCGAAGCCCGATTAGATTCATATCAATACTAGAGATTTTGTTAATGATCCACATGAAGACTATTCTCTACTCTTTATGGAATTGCTTCTTAGGAACTTGTTTGTGTTTTTCAGTTCCTCTGGTATGTGAATCTACTTGTTGGTAGCTAAGTAAAACATCACCTTATGTAATTGTTATTCCAAAGAAGAATATGGGGTGAACTCATTCTTGTTTCGCAGGATGCTCTTTTTTAAAATTTTATTTTCATATTATGTTCCTATTCATAGCAAATATATTCTAATATGACTTTCAATTTTATTTTAAATAATTTTCATTATAGTTTTTAACTGTGTGCTAAAAGAGATCCCTGAGTCAGGAGTAATTCTCAGCATTCTTGGGAGAGGACCCCACACAAAACAGCACTAATAATATGTACTAGGGTACAGGTGTTTGCTTCCCTCAGCACACCCAGATAGACCTCAGTGCTGAGAACGTGGGGACCTAATCATCATACCAGAGCATGGTCAGCGTCCCATGGGATGGTGAGACATTATCAACATGGTAACATATCCCAGTCCATTGCTTACACCACATCGTCGCCTGCTTTACAGTTGGGCATCAACTAAACATGATAAAAAGCAATCACAATCCTCACTCACACAGCAGTGAGGTGGTTCAGTTCAGGTTCTTAAGGAGATGATGTCAACTCTCCATGCATCCACAAATAGGTACTCAGCGTTCCAGGAAAGTAAGTACAAGAGTGCAATGATTTACCCACAAATCAGACTCTCCCTTAGCTAAATTTTCATTGGTGTGTTCACTATTAGTTTCATCTTACAAAAATGTCCTTAGTGAGGATCCATTACAGGTCACCAATCCCGTTTGATTCCTCCTGAGCTTCTTTGGCTCCATGTACACATCTGTTTATTCCTGCAAACCATAAGTCCTGTTCTCATGTTTTCTTCTTTGGAGGGCTCTAGTAGCTGTTCAACAAGAATAATCCAAGTTTCCTGTGAAGAGTAGACTGCAAATTATTAGCAACAGAACCTTCGTCTGTCTGGTCCTAGAATGCAGACTGGACTCAATCTGTAAGAGCAAGATAAAGTGACATGTAGCACATTTTTTCAATCAGACTGACAAGACTGTCTCTTCACTCAAGGATGGTTTAAAGCAATTCACAGATTTGATCAAATAAAGAAAACAAGCTGAATTTTCCTATGCAAATAGAATGAAGATTGAAACTGTTTATTTTTAATGATCATTCATGCATGACTATTTATAATTAGACATTTCATGCATTCCCTTCATCCTCTTAAAATCATGATTGGTGAGGTAGTATCGTTATCCTCTGTAACACTGATGAGGAAAGAGAGGCTCTTAGAAAATGGCAAGTCATTCAGGACAGAGAGGTAGAATTTCAAAAAGTAAGACACGATGGCCTGCTTTTACTTATTGCACACCTAAAATGTACAAGCTACCTTGGCCACCTTGTGCCACCTCTGATTTAGTGTTGCCAATTTAAAGTAAATTTTGTGAATTCTAATTTTTTCTTTAATGGCAGCTCTTACTGATTATTTTGAAAAACTATTTTGAAAAAAAATTTTGAATAAAAGGTGATAAGGTATAGAGAATTTGGTGTCTTACATGCACAAAAAATGGAAGACAAAAATAATGAATTTTTTACTAAAAACACTAATAGAACTTTCAAACTTCTAAAGGTGTACACTTATTTTTTGGGGACGGCAGCACTGACCATATATAATGTGGTTAAAACTTGCACTTTTATAATGTTTCCTAAACACTTAAAATGTAACTATATTGTGCAAACTAGGACCTAGGGCATCCACCTGATCTTAGTTCTACTTTTCTATTTTATTTCATTTGGGGAGTGGGTGGGGACTACACAGAGCAGTGCTCAGAACTTATTCCTGCCTCTTCGGCTTCACTCCTGGTATGATTGGAGGATTATAGGGACTATAGCCTGTATAGTAGAGGGAATATAACCCAGTTCAACCTCATGCAAGGCAATCACCTTACCTATTGTACTACACCTCCATCCCAAATATACTTTTCTTAAAAATTTTTCTCCTTCAGTAAATGTTCTGTATATTTGTTTGTTTGTTTTGTTCTTGGGCCACACTGGGCAGTGATCAGTATGTACTCCTGACTCTGTTCTCAGGGAAAACCCTTCGCAGTTTCAAGAGACCATCTAGGGTGCTGGAGAGTTAACCTGAATTGGTTGTATGCAAGAAAAGAGCCCAATCCTCTGTACTTTTGCTCCAGTCCCTATTTTGTGTTTTATTCACCATTTTATATTTTGTAGAATTAGCATTAGATGCGGACAAGCACAGACAGCAGTACTGCATGATACAAAATTAATGTAGAATACTATAATTACAATAATAATAGACATTATTTTTATTGAAGCAACACTATAACATCGTGTACGTTTCAGGTGTGTATCATTATAAATTGACATCTACTTAAATAGTATACGATGCTTTGCGTTCCTCACTGAAAGTCCAATTACACAATCATTTTAATAGTATGTTAAATTACTGTTTCATCAGTCACCTTAAGAGACTAGATTTAAATTAAGTAAATGGCTGGAAATTTCAAGTAATTAAACATCTGTTTTTTAATATAAAGCAACTGGTCTGTGGTCACAGTCACTCGATCCTTCCCAGAGTTTAAGCTTCTCTGGCTGCATTAGCTTTAGCCCAAGCCAGCTTTAGCACCATGCTTCGAGAGGAGACTGGACATTCTTTCCCTAGAAAGTTTTCATGTAGCTTGGCCAGTTCTGTGACTTAGGCCTGAATTTACCTTCATTGTTCTCTCACTCCATTCTCTTTAGGAAGAATATTCTAGCTACTTCTTGAGATGGGATATCAATGAAGAAAGACCTCTTTATCTTTCTATAGAAGAAATGAAAAGTGCACTTCTTGTGTGTGCTTGTTTTGGACCAAAACTGAATAGTTGTGGCCTCAGGGGTCATTCCTGGCAGTGATCAAGGGAGCACAGATACATGCCAGTGATAGGAGAGGTTCAAGAGGGCACAAGGCAAGTGTCTTGCCCTTTGTTTTATCCCTCAGCCAGTAATATAACTTAATAATAGCATAATAGCGTTTGCCAGGGTTCCACTAACAGCTGTAATGTAAGCTTTTCCTCATTCATTCTTTTTTTTTCTTTTTTGGGTCACACCCGGCCACACTCATGGGTTACTCCTGGCTCTGCACTCAGGAATTACTCCTGGCGGTGCTGACGGGACCATATGGGATGCCAGGGATGGAACCTGGGTCAGTTGCATGCAAGGCAAACGCCCTACCCGCTGGGCTATTGCTCCGCCCCACCTCACTCATTCTTAATGTACATGAGGAAGAATTTCAGTGCTTCTTGGTTCCCCAAGCACGAGGAAAACTTGCTCTTATTCCCAAAAACGCATGTCCCAACACCCACTCATCTGTTTGGTTAGTAGCTAAGTATCACTAGAGTCAGAATCTCTGATCGGTTTCTGATTTATTTCGGGAAACAACTCACTTCTGGATCTCACTGGTGTCAGATACCGTCTTATTGAAGGAAAACCATGGAGGGGAAGCCTTCATTTTTCTTTTGAGAGAGAGCAATCGCTACGGGGAAAAATGTGCATCTACTTTTCTGCTACAGGGCAAAAGAAATAAAAGTTCTTTCAGAAAGGAATAGTAGCAATAATAATATTAATACAAGACAAAACAGACGCAGGATATAAAGCAAGATGGTGGACAATATCTTGGTACTGTATCAAAGTCTATATTTTTCAATCACTTGATCACTTGAAGTGATTGAAAAATCACTATATTTTTCAATAGTGGCATCCATTTTTGTCTGTATCGACAAATTTTCCTTGAGAAGTTTGTTGATTTTGTTTAAATTTTTATCTTTAATAATAAGATTCTTGACCAACATAGCTCCACTTCAAAGACAAAGATGATTTTAGTTCAAAGGTAAGCACTTTTCTGACAATGCTGTAAATGGTGCTTTTAAACTGTGTTGATCCCGATTTAGAGTTTTCGTCTAGTTTCACACTAAGAGCATAAGAAATTAATTAGATTTCTTAAAACTTCTACAACCTAATGTGCTTTAATTTCTGTCCTGTAATGATTAAAAAATAACTCTATAGCAATATATCTACGTGTGTATGTGTGTGCACCTATAATTACTTCTAAATACCATTGCTCACTGGGATTACCTAAGGCCTTACTGAATTTGTTGAATTTCTCATGTGTAAGAGTTTCAGATAATATGTGATATGTTGAAACTATAAAATCAAAAGCTGACATTCAAACTTATTTATTGTCCTCTATGTTTATATGTCAAAAAAGCAATGCTACTCATGTGCCTATAAAACCACAAAAATACAGCTGCTTTCTTTGAATTACTTGGCTTTCATTTGAATTAAACGTTAAATATATTTTAAGTATAAACCCTCTTCCATAATCCTCTGTAATAGCAAGATTTTGTCTAGTGCTCACATCTCTATTTATGATGTTTTAATCAAAGCTTAATGGGGACCATTTAGAGAAAAAGAAAAAGATGATCAAAATTGTAAATCAATTTGACATTAAGAGGTATTTAGAGAAAATGAAAACAACTAGAAGGAGATGGAGCAAAAGTACAATGGGTAGGATACTCATTGTGTTGTCAACCAAGGTTGGATCCTTGACACTAAATAGGGGCCTTCTTCCTTGCCAGGAATGATACCTGAGCACTGAGCCAGTAGGAAGAGCTAAGCACTGATGGGTATGACCACCCCCGAAACAAAATACAAGAATGCAGAGACATTTGACATTTTATCAAGTAGTTATATATATATATATGCACACACACATATATATGTATATATATACTTATATACAAACCTCTGTACATATATATCAAGTAGTTTTATATATATATATATATATCAAGATATAACATTTATATCTGAAATGGAAGAGGCAATATGACTATTTTGCATGATAAAGTTTAAATCATTTCAAAGTTTTACATAATAGTATGTTAGACTTCATTGTCATTCTGACTAGAACAGTGTAAGAAGCGTCATTTTTTATAGAACGAGGTAGCATATATTCCTATATTCCTGCACATGAGAATTGCTGTTTGTGAGAAGTAACATTATCTGGCAAGAACATTATAGAAGAACATCCTTGAATTGTTTCTTGCTAACAATGGAGCAAAACATAAAATATAATTGTGGGAGGTCCATGGACCTGAGCGAGGTAGGGAGGTGGTGAAATGTCCTGGGCACATAGATGGAAAAATGCTTCCCACAAAATGTCATGTGCATGGAATTCTACAGAAAAATGGGAACAAACAAAAGAGTAGACCCAGTGAGAGAGCCAGAGAACTGTGAAAGAGGTAGACTCATACTGCACTTAAACAATCTCTTGTTCTTTATGAGAATATCCTTCCCTCTATCATTTCAGAACCTTCTCTTAATGTGACGTTTGCACCAGTACTGTGTTGCCGAAACTCTGGGTATTAAAAGCAAGAGAATCTGTGAATGTGTGGGGAAGTGAAAGATGGAGGTAATGGGACAGCATTAGAGATCTTGAAAAAATGAAAACTGAGACAGTGTGGAAAAGGAAGGCAAGGCAAAGTGAAAGTCAAAGCGCTATGAAATCTTAGATATTTATAGTGCAAAGATGCTAAAAAGAAATAATATTCCAGCCCTAACCTTTTTTGAATATAAAGTTGACTATCCCTAATGGTCTAAGGGATTTGCCAGTAATACCATTATTTGCATTATGAATTTTAGAGCATTTCAACAGAAGGCATTTTTTTTGCATTATGATGGAAACGTAGAAATAGCTTATAGATTTTGATAAAATTAAAGTTCAAAGTATTAGAGACTACATTCTTGCCTTTAATGAGGAAATTGATGGTGTCCTCTTGTATTTTTACACCGCAGCTCTTATATTATAAAACTATTTCATATACAACTATTTTTGTTTGACTCTTGAATGCACCATGTTCAAATATCCAATTATTCTCAGATTAATTTAAAATTTCCTAAGAAATTATTGTATTATATGTCTTTACAACCCTACACTATAGAATTATACATCATGCTGTTTGAATAATACAAAATCTTATTTTTATTCCATTTGTCTCTTAAGGCACAGAAAGACAAAAGAAAATGACAAAATTTTATGTTCAAATATTAAGATGGCAATTGATTTGAGTGACTTTATACAAGGCTACTTTATTTTAAAAATTACAATTAAATGGATAATTGTGACAAAAATTAGGAAGATAGTCACCTCTTACTCAAAACTGAAAAATACAAGATCTTGCAAAAAGCATATGAATTTATTCTTAATATCTTTACTAAAATTTTGCTAATTTACATATTTCTGATAAGGATGCAGTATCAGACTTTTAAAGCTTGGAGTCCTAAAATATTTTAAGGAAGACTATATTATACCCTTTTTCACTTTTTTCTTTTGTTTATTAAATTTAATTCAGTTTTATACTTAATTTTGGGGGGGGCAATTAATCCATGTTCAACTTGTCCCAGTTGCAATATTAAAATTTAGCAATATGTAATGATGACTATGCTTTTTAATTTATTTTTTTAAGTTGTATAATTCTTCCAGGACTATCCCAGTGATCTTTCAGGGTCACTGGGACCACACTTGATGGTGTTGAGCAGATGATGTGCTAACGATCACACTCAGTGTTGCACAAGCCAGGCTTTTTCCATCTCTTTAAATCTTATCCCCTGCCATTTTTCTTTCTTTTTTTTTTTTTTTTTGCTTTTTGAGTCACACCCGGCAATACTCAGTGGTTACTCCTGGCTCTGCACTTAGGAATTACTCCTGGCGGTGCTAGGGGGACCATATGGGACACCGGGGATCGAACCTGGGCGGCACAGGCCAGCCATGTGCAAGGCAAATGCCCTACCCGCTGGGCTATCGCCCGGCCCCCATTTTTCTTTTGATCTTTCAATCTCCCTTCCTCCCTTCCTCCCTTCCTCTCTCTCTCCCTCCCTTCCTTCCTTCCTTCCTTCGTTATTTCCTTCCTTCCTTCCTTCCTCTCTCTCTCCCTCCCTCCCTTCCTTCCTTCCTTCCTTCCTTCCTTTCTTTCTTTTCCCTTCTCCTTCTCCTCCTTCTCTTTATCTCCTTCTCCTTATCTTCTTCTTGTTCTTCTTCTTGTTCTTCTCCTTGTTCTTCTTGTACTCGTTCTTGTTCTTGTTCTTGTTCTTCTTCTTCTTCTTCTTCTTCTTCTTCTTCTTCTTCTTGTATTTCTTTCTTCTTCTTCTCCCTGCTTCTCTGCTTCTCCTTCTGCTTTTGCTTCTTCTTCTGCTTCTTCTTTTTCTTCTTCTTCTTCTTCTTCTTCTTCTTCTTCTTCTTCTTCTTCTTCTTCTTCTTCTTCTTCTTCTTCTTCTTCTTCTTCTTCTTCTTCTTCTTCTTCTTCTGCTTCTTCTTTTTCTTCTTCTTCTTATTTTTCTTCTTCTTATTTTTCTTCTTCTGCTTCTTCTTCTTCTTCTTCTTCTGCTTCTTCTTCTTTTTTCTTCTTCTTCTTATTTTTCTTCTTCTTCTGCTTCTGCTTCTCCTTCTTCTTCTGCTTCTGCTTCTTCTGATTCTTCTTCTTGTTCTTCTTTTTTTCCTTCTTCTTCTTCTGCTGCTTCTTCTTCTTCTTGTTCTTGTTGTTGTTGTTCTTCTTCTTACTCTCCCTCTCCCTCCTTCTTCTTACTCTCCCTTTCCTCTTCCTCTTCCTACTCCTCGTCCTTCTCCTTCTCCTTCTTCTTCTTCTTCATTATCATTTTCAATGTTAGGGCTCAATTCAGGGACCACAAATCTACATGTGTTAGGTAAATTGTGCTTTACCACTAAAGCACAATATTAAGGAGGACAGTAATTCGGTCCACCTCAAATTTTAATGGTCACCCAATATTCAATTATTTTAGTATAAAACTATAAGTTTACTCAAGAATTTTCTCTTTTAAAATAATATTTAAAATGTATTTATTTGTGGGAATGAGGACTGACTCAGTGACAGTTTTCATTACTTGTACGTTGGAAATGCAATGTCATTCCTAAATGCACCTAGTACCAAAAGTACAATTCCCAACACTGCTAAGTTTTGATGTGCATCACTATCAAGAGTGTCAGTGGCACAAACCTGTGGCCAACAGATGTAACAGTATGATAATAAAAATTCAGTTTGCAATTAATAGTATATTTAAAGTTTGCTCTCTGATTAGATTCATAAAAATGGTGTTCATGTATAATGGGATGAGGATATTTTCCTCATCCGACTTCCCTCTAGTCACACTCCACCCAGCAGACTAGACTATCACAGCCCAGATCATCGACACCCACCCTGCAGCAGTTTTTTTTTTCAATCCAGCCCTGGTATGCTGGAACCAGAGACTCTCAGACATGGGGCAGAGCTGCTACTTGCTCTCCCTGTGCCCAGCTGCTCACGAGGCACCCGGGTGGGATGGCAGATTCTAGCCCTGGCCTGCCACCCCATCAGAGCCTCATATCAAGCCAGATGACCCCCCCACTCCTTGGGGCCCTCCATTTTCTCATCTGTACTTCCATCTCATCACAACTCCACCCAGCAGACCAAACTATCACAGCCAGGCTCACGTGGCCACTAGTGGCAGCGCAGTTCATCAATAAATGCTTTATTTAGAGGTGACTACAACAGTATGCCACCAGCGCAGCAAGCCTGGCAAGTTGCTCGTGTAGTATTTGATATGCCAAATACCAGTAACATTTATATTAGGTCATTCCCGTGACCTAATATAATGGTTTAAGGCTCTTTATGTTCCTGGAGCAAGCATATGCCTTTGGGTTCTCCTAGCATGAGACAGGACATATGGAGATATTACTGGTGCCCGCTCTAGCAAATAGATGATTAACGGGAAGATAGTGATAGTGATGTATAATGGGAAAAGATCTCACATGTTATATCTTAAACATGATATCTAGCATATAAATATATTTGACACTATTTTAGTTAGCATGTTAGTATTCCAGGGGATTCAAATATTAGTCTTTAGATCTTATAATTTAAGAGGCCTAGAATAGAAATATGCAGAAAAAATAAATTCTGGTTCACTTTAATGATTACCAAATACTTTAGCTAGCCCTTTTCGTTTCTAGTTTCCTGTTTCTTCATTGGTTTAATTTTGCAAAAGTATTTTTTGTGGATGATATTGTTCACATTACATTGTTGAATAGTATTGTCAGAAAACAGTAATTCAATGTGATTTTTTTGGGGGCTAAGTGGTGTGTCACATTCAAGAGTGCTCAGGGTTGGGGCCAGAGAGATAGTCCAGCTGGCAGAGCTTTTGTCTTGCACACAGCTGACCCAGGTTCAATCCCTAGCATCCCATATGGTCCCCAAGCACCACCAGGAATCATTTCTGAGTGCAGATCCAGGAGTAACCCCTGAGCATTGCCAGGTGTGATCAATAGTCAAAGAGAGAGAGAGAGAGAGCTTGAGGTTTACTCCTGGCTTTGTACTGGGAGTCACACATGGTGACAGGTCAGTGTAGTGACTCTTGTTGATAGGTTTATATGCAGTGCCAGGGATTTTGGTCGGGTGCATGAAAGACATGATTTTTATATCCAATACTCTCTCTTCAACCAAATACTATTTTAGTCTATGATATATATATATATATATATATATATATATTTTTTTTTTTTTTTTTTTGCTGTTTGGGTCATACCCGGCGACGCTCAGGGGGTTACTCCTGGCTCTGCATTTAGGAATTACTCCTGGAGGTGCTCAGGGGACCATATGGGATGCCGGGATTCAAACCCGGGCCGGCACAGGCTGGCTGCATGCAACGCAAAGGCCCTACCCGCTGGGCTATCGCTCTGGCTCCCTAGTCTATGATATTAAGTTTTATTCTTCTCTGTCTCTTAAGCTTGTTAATGTAATAAGGCAATATATATTATTTTTAAGATTAAAACTAATGTTTTAGTAGCTGAATATAATTCTTGCTATAAATCACATCATTCACTTTTTACATCATTGATTTACTTAATGAAAACTGAGCATGTATTAATTCTAAGTATGTATGAATTTTTATAAGTTATATTGCTTGATTTTATGTATCATATAAATTGGTAGAGGATTATCTACTTATCATTGGGATGGAAGAGTAGAGTATAATGTAATTTCACTTAGTCAGGACCATACTTTCCCGAGTCAAAAAGTTTCAACGAATGTCAACAGTCTTTGAGAATAAAACAGGAATTTATAAATTTTATTGATTTTCGCCTCCCTAGGAAGTATTTTATTGTAGCATAGAAGTACTTTTTTTCCATCTTGTACTTAGTTACTACACTATCTTCATGTGTATTTGTTGGTACCCACAATTAATTCTTCAAACAATGGTATGCTGTATTCTATGTGCTAGATTTATAATGAAAACAGTGACTGTAACTGACACAAATCTGCCTTTGTGTGACTTAAGACTATCTTGGCAGAAAACTTTCTGCATAAGCAATGTGAAGACTGTCATAAAACTGAGGAAACATAATAAGATAATTGAAACTATTTCTAGATAAATTAATATGCAACTGAATTTTCACACATTAGTTGTCTAAAATATTTTTCAAACAATGAAATATTCTTTGACTTCAAGCTTAAAATGCAATCTATATTACTGGTAGGGAAAATCACTGCATATTTGAATATAAAATAAATTTAAAATAATATAAAATGTGACCGAAGCAATAGTTCAGTGGATAGGACTTTAGCCTTGTATATTGCTGACCTGAGACCAACCAGATTTCTAACCCTGGCATTACCTATGATCCTCTGTGCTTGCCTGGAGTAAACCATGAGCAGAGAACCAGGAGTAAGCCCTGAGCACAACTGGATTTGTCCTCCCATAAAAAAAGATAAATGAAAGTACTACAAGGGAAGATAAGCATGGCAAACTGCACCGCTCAGGCAAATATTCTAGAATCTAAAGGCATTTGTGCAACAGAAACATTTTACATGGCCTGAAGTGAATAGTACTCCTCACCAAGACATTCATAGTTAAAGACACTCAAAAGTAGTACTGATATGTCAGTGAGTGTCTATACAAAGCATGTGATCTCCATAATGGGCCAATATGGAAAGCTTGCTTGAAAGCTCTTAATAATGAGTCTTCTAAATTTAACTTTTTGCCAACTTGAGAACAAAATGCACAGTGAATCAGGGTACTTTGCTCATCATATAGAGATGGTAAGCTGAAAGTCAGCTTTGAACTTTATGATACAAATTCTACTCTCTAAAGATATATTAAGGGATATTTTCAATGTAGTTTTCACTTGCAATAGGAATTAGTAGTATTCGCATGAAGTGACCCAAGAAAAAGTAGAAGGGTTCATTGGGTTAACTGGTACTTGAGGAGAGGGAGGGATAAAATTTGATTCACTTTTATAGCTTGATATATTATAAATATAAGTTTGTTGTGGGGGGGCAGGTAAGAAAGAGAGAGAATATCTCAGCATCTAAGAGGTTTATATGTGCCAGTTTGGTTTTCCTTAAAAAATAAAAATTGATGGTCTTTAAAAACTGAGAGTTAAGAGAAAGGAGATAATATATGTGGACCAAATTTTAGAAGATATAAATTTCTATAATAGTTGTAAAAATGCTCTTAATAAAAATATCTGTCAAATCAATGGTATTTGTAGATATCTGTTTTTTGAATATATTGATAAACAATTTTCCTTGAGTGTAAATACTTATGTTATGTTTTCAGAATACAATATTACTGCAAAAGTACACCACCAAAGTTCTAATATCCATCATGTTTTCAGTTTTCTGTTTGGGGTACTATTTCTGGATTAACTTTAGATGTTTAGAGTATTTAGAACAATTAAGATTATCAACTAATCAGTAAAATGTGAAAATTATCAAATTTTCAGAAATAATAAAAAGAGACAAACTTTTTTTTTCTCCATAGGGAAATATTCAAAGAGGATAATTACTTGACTTGAACAATTAGAAAACAGATGCACAGACTAGAAAATGGAAAATAGCATGAACTATAAAGCCAGCTTGCTTGATAGAGCTGGAACACAAAGTGATAGTTTTGAAAACACAATGATAATGGAAGAGTGGACTTAGGTGGCACTTTGAAAAAAGATTACAGATGTGTAGTCATAGTTCTCTGTGTGTTCCATGTCAGTGCAATGACAGAACTCTGACATTTATCTGGATGGTAATATCTTAATGACATGGCCATGCAATTAGTGACATTATATAAGAGTTTTTTTGAGTATACTTAAAAAATTTAATTTAATGAAATTCAATTAATATGCAAATTGTCATCCAAATGCAAGCAAAAGTTTTAGTATGAAACTGAAAAGAGTAGGAAAACACTACTTAAAAATGCAGTTCTTTGAATCCCATTTTTCAATACCTATAAAAGCCTATACTTCACGTTGCTTTATTCTTTTGAAATGTGCTGAATCTTATTAAAAATGCATGCACATTGATGCATTTTATTTTCCTCTGCCTCTTATATTGCCTTATTCATTGTAATTTATAATTTCACTAAGGAATAATATGCCAAAATGCATAAAGTGAGCTAAATTGTATCTTTATCCAAACTGTAAATTCTTCTTACCAATTAAATAATTTTATTGGACAAAAACATGGAATAATTTATAAACCAATAAAATTATAAGAATATAAACTGTGATGAGCATAATTATATAACTTCTTTGGAATACAGTTTCTAATCTATTGACAATTAGCACATTTCTTTCAAGTTTCAAGCACTCAAGGTTTAAATTTGCCATTATGCTAATTAATACTTAGCTAATTCGAAAGGCATCTCACCAAAATTAATTTTTCTTGGGGGGTTACTATGCAGACCACAAACTCCAGAGAAGCAAATGCTTCTGGCAGTGATTAGGAAGTTATAGCTTCCTCTAAATACTTTCTCATTGAATACATCTGTCATGAAACTACATTTCTTGCATGTGTCAAATGAGAGATGGGTCATCTCTCTCCCTAAATTTAAGAAACAGGTATCACTGTATCACTGTATCACTATCTTCCCGTTCATCATCGATTTGCTCGAGCGGGCCCCAGTAACATCTCCATATGTCCTGTCTCATGCTAGTAGAGCCCAAGGCATCTGCTTGCTCCAGGAACATAAAGAGCCTCAATCCATTCCGGAATGTCTATATTTGTTACTGGTATTTGGCATATATATCAAATACAACACGGGTAGCTTGCCAGGCTCTGCCCTGCAGGTAGCGTATTCTTGTAGGCATCTCTAAGTCCAGCATTTATTGATGAACCCAGGCTGCCGCTGATAGGCTGGTCTGCTGGGTGGAGGTCTGATGAGAGAGAAGTCCGGATGTGGAAACAGGTAAAGAAGATAAAGCTTTCTACTACATGGAAAAATGAACCCGGATTGCTAAATTTCATACAATCAGAACTTTAATTATTTTCTTGTTTAAACTAGTGGTTGGTGAGTTAGTAAGGGGGATAAACCACGTGATTTCCATTGGTGGGGGACCAGGGTACAAAAGCCCAGTACTCCTTGTAATTCCCCAGACCACCAAGAATAATTCCTGACCACAGAGTCAGGAACAAGTCATGAAAAAGACCCCAAATCCCCCACACCCCCAAATATATATTTTAAAATTGAAAAATGTGTATCACACTGTGTGTGATGTTGACCACGCAACAAATGGATGAGCTCGGGCAAGAAAATGGGCTATGGTCCTATTTACTTTTGTTTTTTTAATCTGGTTCTATTTACCTTTGAGATATTTGAATACTTAATTCTTTGTACCCATGTCATATTTGGTATGCCAAAAACCAGTAACAGTTATAGACCTCATTGCCACGACTTGAAGGAATGGTTTAAAGCTCTTCGTGTTACTGGAGCAAGCAGATGCCCTTGGGCTACACTAGCATGTGACAGGACATATGAAGATGTTACTGGTGCCCATTCAAGCAAATCAATGAACAACGGGAAGAGAAGTGATACAAGTGAATCATTTGTATGGCAATAGGTTCTAAGTACTTCTGTATATGCAATGAGAATTTCATTGAGGGAGGCAAAGAGTTGAGGATTTGCTATGTTGAGGATTTGATTTAGAAGACTTTCCCCAATTCAGTCAAAGGTACTTTTCATATTTGCTTTTATCATTTAGTAATACACTTTTCTTTGTTTTGAGAAAGGATTACTGCTAAAAACAGTTGTTTTCAAGCAGTTTCAAATGCTTGAAAACGGTTGGAATTTGGTGGCAGGCAGGGTGGGTAGGAGGTGTTGCACATCCAGTGGAGTTCAAGGTTTATTCCTGACTCTGTGCTCAGAGTTCACTCATGGAAGCTCCTGAGACCATACAGGGAGCACAGAGAGCAAGGTAAGGTAAGTGCTCTCTCCATTATACTCTCTCCCCAACCCCTTATGGGACTTTTCCAGGTCTTATACAAATATTGTTAGAACTTCTGAGAATAGTGTTTGCTTTATCCAAGGAACTGTTGACCTCTTAAAAATTTTATCACTTAGGTAAATTTGAGAGACAGTTTCCTACTACCAGTGTTACTTGCTGTGGAAATACAGAAAATTTCTGGACCATAGTCACTATCTTCACGTTCATCATCTATTTGCGGAGCGGACACCAGTATTATCTCCATATGTTCTGTCTCATGCTCCAGGAACATAAAGAGCCTCAAACCATTATATTAGTTCATAGGAATGACCTAATATAAATGTTACTAGTATTAGGCATATCAAATACGACACGAGCAGCTTGCCAGGCTTGCTGTGCGGGTGGCATACTCTTGTAGTCACCTCTAAATACAGCACATATTGATGAAGCATGCGGTTGCTAGCAGCTGAGCAAGCCGGGCTGTGATAGTCTGGTCTGCTGGGTGGAGTTGTGATGAGAAAGAAGTCCGGATGTGGAAATCGGTGCCCCCATGGAGTCGGGGGTCGACTGGCTTGTTGTGAGGCTCTGTTGGGGTGGCAGGCCAGGGCTAGAACCCGCCATGCCTCCCGGGCGCCTCATGAAAGGCTGGGCCCAGGGAGAGCAAGTAGCAGCTCTGCCCCATGTCTGAGAGTCTCTGGTTCAGCATACCTGGGCCAGATTTAAAAAAAAAAAAAAAACTGCTGCAGGGTGGGTGTCGATTATCTGGGCTGTGATAGTCTGGTCTGCTGGGTGTAGTTTTGATGAGAGGGAAGTCGGATGTGGAAAATGGCAGCCCCATGAGGTAGGGGCGGTCATCTGGTTTGTTGTGAGGCTCTGCTGGGGTGGCAGTCCAGGGCTAGAACCCGCCATGCCTGCCGGGCGCCTCATGAGTGGCTGGGCACAGGGAGAGCATTTAGCAGCTCTGCCCCCATGTCTGAGAGTCTCTGATTCATCATACCTGGTCCAGCATATCTGGACCATAGTATTAAGTTCAAATTGTGAGTAGGACAGATAACACATCTATCACATACAAAAAAGCAGGGCCCCAGTCTTGCAAAGCAAGGTGAACACGCATGCAAGTGACCTGGTTGCTAAGAAGGTTTTAAGACCACAAGGTCAGTGGTCCCAGTCAGTGAGTCCAAAGAAAAGTACCTAGAGTTTTAAATTTGTGCCACAGAATATTTTTATTAAAAAAGTCAAGGTTCAAAGTTCTTAGATTATATTGCAATGTCAAACTGACAATAAATCTATCCCAGAACTATAGGAAGTAAGAGTTGGTTGGACAGGAAGTGGTAGTTTCCACCTATTGGTAGAAACTATAGTTAGGAACAACAGCTTCAGATTTGGGAATGATTTGTGAAAAGTGTTGAAAACGAAAAGTCTTATAATGCATATTACCAAACTCCAGAGTTTATTTTATCTATTTAAACCTTAGGCCCGTAAAACAATATACACCATTTTGTTTCTCATTAATAATAATACTTATTAGACATTTAGTATGATTGCACATATGCCTCTAGAGCGCACTACACTGGCAGGCCAATGATTTGCCTCATATATAAAATATCTATAACTGGGGCCAGAGCGATAGCCCAGCAGGTAGGGCATTTGCCTTGCATGCGGCCCATGCGGGCCCGGGTTCGATCCCTGGCATTCCATATGGTCCCCCGAGCACTGCCAGGAGTTATTCCTGAGTACAGAGCCAGAAGAAACCCCTGAGCATTGCCGGGTGTGACCCAAAAAAGCAAAAAATAAAAAAAATAAATTATCTATAATGTAAAATAAAATAGAAGTTATTAATCTTGCCAGAGAGAGGAATGCTACATTTTCATACCTTGTATCATGCTAAAGAACTAAAGAAACTATTAACACCCTCTGCTAGCCTAATGCATATACATTATACGTTTTGAATCTCTGAAGAAGTCACATGCATCACATGTGAACACAGATGAACATGTTTAGAAAATCTTTGTTTTCTATAAACTTAAACTAGATATTAGCAAAGTGTAAGGACCTCTGAAAGGCTAATACATTTATCAATAAGATCATTGCTCCTTTGAATTACTATACTAAGACTTAAAATATAATTTTTGTTGCATGCTATGTAGCATTAGGATGCATAACTTCCTGTGTGAATTTATTATGTGACCTGCACTGTTGCCTCAGCTAAGTGGTGAACTGGGGTGCCATGTGTTGAGATCATAAAGAGACCACAACTACTTTTGAATACGTATAGAACTCTGGTTCTGACAGGTTTAGGACACACTTCCTCAAACTATATTTTGCCTATTGTTATTTTAGGCTGAAGGAATTTGACCTCCAAGTGATGCAACCCATGAAACCTTCACTTCAGAGATACCATCCCCAAACACAGAACACTCATGTCTCTAAAGACATGAGATACATAAATAAATGTGAATTAGAGAGTAAGATTGAGCTTACACTAATTTTTTTGTATTACTATAAACTTCCACAACTGGGTAAAGAATCTGAGCGCTTAAAACTTGTATTAAGCAGACATGTTTGTTTTAAACTCTTTAGTATATTTCAATTGCATTCTTAATTGTTAATCTCTTTCCTTATAATCTTTAACTCAAATGTCCTTTGAAATTTGGTGAATTAACATGCATGCTTTGTCATTAATACTGCTTACCAACTGCTTCCTACTTCCAAACATTTGCCTAAATTTAATTGCCAATGCCAAGTACTTCCATATCAACAGATTGATGACAAAAGCATCAAATAAAGATCTATAGTAATTATTAATGGACAATATTATATTGGGATAAAGAGCAAGTGATCAATACCAATTAACAGCACCAGCTAATCTGACAAAGAGACTAATCAACATATGTAAGAGGATCCCAAGGAAGAGGACATCTGGGTAAAATCTTATTACAAATGAATATCACTTAAATGAGAAACCATTTAAGTTTCTCAGGTCTTTAAAACATTTTTAAAGACCATCAATTTTTATTTTTAAGG
This sequence comes from Cryptotis parvus, assembly GCA_021461705.1. Classification (NCBI taxonomy): domain Eukaryota; kingdom Metazoa; phylum Chordata; class Mammalia; order Eulipotyphla; family Soricidae; genus Cryptotis; species Cryptotis parvus. The sequence goes on along the minus strand of JAJIBD010024514.1, from coordinate 27,198 downwards.
AAAACCAAACTGGCACATATAAACCTCTTAGATGCTGATATATTCTCTCTCTTTCTTACCTGCCCCGCCCACACCACACAACAAACTTATATTTATAATATATCAAGCTACAAAAGTGAATCAAATTTTATCCCTTCCCTCTCCTCAAGTACCAGTTAACCCAATGAACCAACCCTTCTGCTTTTCCTTGGGTCAGTTCATGTGAATACCACTAATTCCTATTGCAGGGTATGCTCCTACCTTGAACACATCCTTTAATATATCTCTAGAGAGTAGAATTTGTATCATAAAGTTCATCCCTAATTAATTTAGCTAAGTACAGATATGGCTTACAATCTTATACTCAGTCCAAAAACAGAGCTCAAAGAATTGCAGTGATGTCATTTTTCTTCATAAACAGTTTAATAGTTTAACTAAACCTATTATATATTTATAAAGTAAGTTTTCATTGTTGACTTAAGCATGTATTTTGATTATATTAATGAATATTTGCATTTGTTATTCAAGTATTTTATAATTACCTTATTCATTTTGAAGTATTCCTCATATAGACAAGATATCAAATATGTGTTTTATAATAAGAAAAACTTTTTTGTGTGTTGTCAGTTTTCTTTTGTAAACTTGTTTTGACATAATGGTTTAAATGAAGTAATTATTTTCCCCTTCACAGTTTTAAATATGTGTAGACAGTTTGCTTTCTCAGTTATTGGAATATTTTTTCTTAGAATGTATTAACAAGAATAGAATAAATGATGTATTCAACACAAATTTCAAGTGTCTTGCCATAAATCATTTGTCTATAAATAGTTTTAATTATTTGGGTTAGTGCTTCATTTTATATATTTGTTAGTATATTAAAATAATATACATTTTGCATATTATTTTAATATAATAACATGTTATACATTTATTTCCCAGGAATATACATATAATATAAATATAGACTTTGGAACTTCACAGAGATTCTGTGATATGATAGAAGGTACAAATATGAAAGAAGTGACCAATAAATAATAGTTAGCCATCAATATTTGTGAATTAGAAAACTATATAATTAAAATATTCATATTTCTAATGAGATCTAAATAGTAAATGATTTTTTGCAGTAAGAAAAAAGAAAATTATAGAATTTGCATCATACTCCAAATGATACACAACAGCCCAAGAATGAAGCTAGAGGCACAATATTTATGATTTTAAATATGTTAGATACAATAATAAGAGTTTAGGAGCCAGGCATAAAGACAGACACAGGCCCACAGAGCAGAACAGAATGTTTAGAAATAAACTCACACTTATATGTTTGGTTTCTCTTTAAGAAGGATGCAAGAACAGATAATAGAAAAAAGAATGTATCTTTAACAAATAATGTTCAGAAAAAAGGATTTTTCATACACAGAAGAATAGTATCCCTCCATTAGATCGCAAAATAGATAAACTCAAATTGGATTAGAAACTTAAATATAGAAACTGTAACTGCAAGACCTCTAGAAGAGCATGAACCCACCTCCATCCTGTGAGACCACTACCACTAGAATATGTATGTATAAACACCCAAACCAATCATGGAATTCTAGATTTCACAACAGCAATGACAAGGTAAAAACAGTAAATAAAAGAGAAAATAATAAAAACGTAATAAATCTAATGATATTTTAAATATTTTTAAAATAATACTGTAGGAAAAACATCGATGTTGCACACAGCCAACCTAAGTTCTGTCCCCAGAGTGATATATAACTCCCCTGAGCCCCACTAAGAGGGCTCCAAGCCAGGAGTACATCATGAGCACTGCTGAGTGTGGCTCCATCTCCCCCACCAAAAAATATATATATCAAAGAGTATAGAGCACAACCTTTTGTGGTGCGATCTTATTTGTGTGATTCTTAAGTTTATTTAGTGGGGAAAATAGCCAGCAGGGCTCTGTGCTTATTCCTGGGCTCAGTGCTAAGGGATTTCTCCTGGACTGCATGGCAGACTATATGCAGTTCATGGAAAATGACTACAGTCAGAGGCATGCAAGACAAATGCCTTACCCACTCTACTATTGGTCTTGACTTTAATGGTCCCCTTTGGAGCCCCCAAACTAACTCTCTGAGCATCACCAGAGTGACTCCACATCATCAAAACAGGGGTAAGCCCTGAGGTCTGCAGGGTGTCGCTGGCTTCCAAATACAGAATTGCCATAAATTCTGCAATATCGCTTTGCGTTTGACAGGGTTGAGAGTGCACACCGAGTGGTCCCCAGGAATCATGTCTGGTGTCTGTTTGGTGATGAAATACAGTACTCGGGATCCAACGAAGCTCTGCCATGAACACCTAGACTCCTGCACTGCAGGTCCATACCTGTAAGTAGATGCACAAAGAATTGAAGTCAACACCGTGAATAAAACAATGTGGAGCATTATTTAAAATCAGTCATATTTGGTTGAACCCAAATGTTCTTCAAGAGATTAATATTTTAATACAATGTAGAAGTGTTCAATAGAATACATTAAACTTTTTTATAAAAAGGATTCAACTACATTTCAACATAGAAAAACAGGAATATATTGAACAAAGTCAGTAACAAAATATTATACCTTATATATACTATAATTGTATATAAAAGTATATATAATATATAATATCTTGTTACTGGCTTTGTTCTATATATAATACATAATTGAATGCAGAATTCCACTTAAAGGAGATATCAAAAACAATAGAATAAGAGATTAGAATGGTAAGTGTAAAACGCTATGGTATTAAAAATGCAAACTCTTGTACAATATCTATGAAATTTTAGTTACATAAAATGAATGGCAGTACGAATATGCTAGCTACCTATAGTTAGTAGTGTTCTATTGTACATTTAAATGTAGGAGAAGTCTGGATCTCACGTTAATACAACAGATAAAAAAAAAGACACAAGAAAAGGTTTGGAGGAGATGAATATGTTTTTCCTGACTCTGCTAACAGTTTTGTGAGCAATCATATCCCTATTCATTCAATTGCATACATTATCTAAATACTAGTAGTTTTTGAAAAGATATGGTGGTAGAAATGACATTATCACAGTACATTTCAAACACACATATTTGACCCATAAACCAATGTTGTATAAGTCTAAAAACTATATGTTGTATATTAATTGCTCCTTTATAAGCTGATGAAATGTAATTGTGGATGCCAATGAACCTCTTGGTGTTTGACGATCTAACGAAACAATCCTGCATAATTAACATTATAACCTTGGAGTCAGAGTGCTTCTGTGCAGATATGTTAGTAAGTCCTGACAAAGCATATACTTATAAACTCAAACTATTTTATGGTAAATTTAATCTACTACATTTTACTTTATATTTCAGTGATACATTTCCCATTGTTCATTGATTTGCTGCTACAGGCTCTCCCTGTTCTCGACTCATCATGAGATGTCCAAGAGGGAAGGCAGGTTCTAGCCCCTGACCCGCCATCCCAGAAGAGCCTCACAAGAAGCCAGAGGAACCCCACACCATGGGGGCCACCATTTTGAACATCTGGACTCCACAGCTGGTCAGAGCTCCACCCAAGAATAAAGCTGATCGCTCCCCTCTTCACAATCGCACAGTTCATCAGTAAATGCACCAACTGAGAGCCTACCTACTACCGAGTGAATCCAACCCACACGGCAGAGCCTGGCAAGCTACCTGTGGCATATTTAATATGCAAAAACAGTAACAATTATAGACCTCATTCCCATGACCTGAATTAATGGTTTAAGGCTCTTCATGTTCGTGGAGTGAGCAGATGCCCTTGGGCTACACTAGCTCTTGACAGGGACTTATGGAGATGTTACTGGTGCCCAATCAAGCAGTGATACATTGTACTTTTTAAAAATGATGTATACATTGTAAGTTGTTTATAAGTTTGAAAGGACAATTTTACTCTATAATAAGCAGACATCTATGATTTTCATATACTGAAACCTAATAATATGAGCATCAATCCTTATTTTTGAGGGATTCAAACAGATATTATTTTTTCTGTATGCTGTATGCTTTTACATCTTATTAAGAATTTCTCTAAATGTGACACAATAATAAGCACATAAATTTTCTTATATTATTTTCCCACCCATATTAGTCACATTTGTTAAATTCAATGAAATGCATGATCACATTAACTAAAGAAGTATTTAAATTATTTTTGGTTTTCGCTTTTGGAATAAAGTCTTTAACACCGTTTGTTCGCTAATAGATCAGAATTCATCTCAATTTTTCTGTTTATAATTCTAAATACTCATTTCCTACCATTTAGAGTCTCAAAAACTTCTCTTAATGTTTAATCTGCTCTTCAGTTTATGCAGAATATTAATGCATTAGATTTAAAAAACATAGAATATTACTGAAATTTCACTGAAATTTTAAATTGAATGTAGGTTTGTTGATTTTATGCCATTAATTTGGTAAATTAGTTAGCATATACATTCAGATTTATATGTATTTCTTTGAGTATTTTGCTTTGCTTGCTTTTCCTTTATTTTGAGGCAACACTTGGCAGAGCCCAAGACTTACCTCCTGACTCTAAGTTCCAGATCACACCTGATGGGATTCAGGAGACCATATATTGTGTCTCTTATAATATCATTAAAGCTAGTTTCCTTTGATATTCATGACATTTTAGATTCGGTCTACAGCTGAATCTAAAGAAAACTATGTTCATGAAAAATGAGTTAGTTCCAGAGGCCCCATTCACTCTCAATGGAACAAACATCTCTGAATGCAGCAGTTATGTGTACCTAGGTCAAGAAATCAACATGATGAAAGACCTAAAACCTGAGCTGCGCAGGAGGAAGAGAGCGGCATGGAATGCCTTCAAAGGCATCAAAGAAATAGCTAAAAGGACAAAGAACCTTCGGCTCGGGCACATCTCTTTGACTCCACCGTTCTCCCTGCATTAACATACGCCTCAGAGACCTGGGCCCTACGAAGGCAGGATGAGAGAGAATGCTATTCGGGTCTCCCAGAGAGGAATCGAAAGAGCTATGCTTGGAATATCACGCCCACTCAGGTGAGAGAAGGAATCGGAGTTCTGACCTCCGTCGCTATTCCAGAATCAGGGACGCTGTCTCGCTTGCCAAGGCATTGAAAATCAGATGGGCTGGACATGTAATGCAATTTGGAGACAACCGCTGGACTAGAGCCATTACCGACTGGATCCCATGGGATGTCAAAAGATCACGTGGCCGCCCACCTACAAGATAGTCAGACTTCCTTATCAAGACCCTGAAGGAAAAGTTTGAGGCTCTTCATATTCCTGAATCAACCAGATGTCATCGGCATGTGACAGGGTCCAATGGAAATGTTGCTGGCACCCGCCGAGCAAATTGATGAATAACGGGATTTCAAGTGATCAAGTGAAGTGACATTTTAGATAAGTATTTTTTTCGAATTTTATTAGTTTTAAGTAGGTTGTTTGCAACTATGCTTAAAGATTACTTCCTGAAATGCACACACCATACACACACACACACACACACACACACACACACACACACACATTGGGAGTCAGTATCCAATTCCTCTAAAAAGGACTAGGTTCTCCATTGAATACGTTTTTTGTAAGCAATATATCAGAGATCCAAAATTGAAATGAAACCATGTTCAGGAATATTTAACTACAGGCTGACTTTTCTTAGTGTTTTTGCTGGTTTGTTTTTTATTTTTGTTTTAGGATCATATCACAGATATTCAGAACTTACTCCTTATATATATTAAAAACTAGTTTCATATAAAACATTCCTATCCAAGTAACTTGGGTGCAAACAAGAAGAAGCCAGTTTCATTGAGGTTGAATATTAATTAAAAGCATGACAAGAGAGGGAAAGTAGATATTTTAAAGGCATAGGAATATCTCAGTTGACTAGGGCAAGAATAGAAACAATTCACCCATGTTACAGAATGCTTCTTATTTTAGCATGACACCCAATGTCAGACTTGTATTCAAACCTAAGTGTAAGAGTGCTTAAGTGTGCCCCATCAGGAACTGCAGCATAGAAAGTGTCAGCAACTGCATTCACAGTCTGGTTGACAACATACGCAGGAACTTAATCTGAAATAGTTCAACCTATTACATTAATAAAAAATCCTGGTGAAGTGTTTCAAATGGAACATAAAAATAAATATCTATCTTTTATCTTTGAGAAAATGAGCCCCTTTTATTTCTATATCCTCTTTTAATATGGTTAAATTTCAATTCAGGAGCTTCCCTGGCTTCCAAAAACTAATGTAATGAAACTGGTGTGAAGACGACTGAAGAAAAGGAGAAATCATTTATTTTCTGCCTTTTCCTTTTGTGACTCATGTGTGAATACATCAATCAGCCTGAGAATTGACTGGGCTCCTAGGTTTTTGATACAGCTGAAGGTAGATAAACTTGAAGGGATATTATTTTAGCTTTGATGGAAGTTTCTTGACTACATTGATTTGACAATAGACATTTATTTCTCACAATTATTTCATGTGGGAAGTATATGGTCAAGACTATAAAGCAGGAGAGGGGCTGGAATGATAGTGGGTGAGGTGTTTGCAGCCCATATGATCTCTGAGCCCCACTGGGAGTGATACTTGAGTGCAGAGATAAGAGTAAGCCTGAGCACTGTGGAGTCTGGCCCTAAATCACAAGAAAATAATACTCGCAAGAGTGTCTGCTGTGCCAGGGGCCTTTTTCAGAATTGCTTCCTGATCTATTTTGGTTGAGTCCTCCCATAGAGAGAAGTGACCTCCATCATGTCTCTTCTAATAACTGCACTAATTCCATTCACAAGGAGTGATTCCAGTGCTGATTACCACTCAAAGGCCATCCTTCCAGGAACCATCACATTGGAGAGTAAAGATTTGGGGAATATGAACATTTAGATTACAACAGATATTTTAACACAACTGCTATCTCTGAGCAACGATAATATATTAGAGCAAGCTAGTGAGACAGAGCAAGGGTTAAAGCCTTGATCAGCATGTGGATCCTAGCTGAACCCCCAGAACCACAAATAGATGCATGTCTCCCTGAACATCTCCAGAGAGATCTTGGAGAACAGAGCAAGGAGTAATCCCTGAGCCTCTGTGAGTATGAGCCCTCTGCTACCACTGCCCCCACCCGCCAAGGTATTAATATTATAGGAAACTTTCCTGTGTGTGTGTGTGTGTGTGTGTGTGTGTGTGTGTAATGTTCTACTGAGTATTAAAGGAGTCAGTTTTTTGGTGTGGTCACACCCAGCAATGTTCAGGGATAACTCCTGGCTCTACAATCAGGAATTGCGCCTCACAGTACTCTGGGATCAATATCGGATGCTGGACATCAAACCTGGGTTGGCTACATGCAAAAGCAAACACCCTACCACAGTACATCCTTTCTGGCCCACGGGGGGGGGTCACTTTATTAGTCACAGTATTAACATATATTCTTGTCAAGGGCCAAAAGCTTTATTTATTAGTGCTACCCATGTATGCTTGCTAGTGGAATTATTTTTTGCTTTATTATCTGATGTTTGAAAGCAGCAGTATTACAACTACTCTTAGGGATCCTGGGTGATATTTCCTTAGGGGAAACTTTTCACAGAATTACTTTTTTTTCAAAAATAGCATATTCAAGTTAAAAACAAAATTTCTTCTAGTATCTCAGACATGCTTCACCACTTTTCACATCCATCAAATTTAACTGGGAAGCGTGATTAAAAGTTCTCAGAAACTACTTGGAAAGATTGTGGCAATACTTAATACTTCTAAGGGATAATTTTAAAATCTGTTAGAAATCTCCAAACAAATGGGAATTATTAAGGAAATTTGGGGAATAAATTTACTCCACCATTAGTGGTATTTCTGAATCATTTAGTAATGACACAGAAAATGAAACAGAAAAATCCAAAACATATAACCAGCAAGAACAGATTATGGATAGCGAGAGTTTGTCCTCACACAGGCTCTGTGGAAAAATGTTTTTTCTTCAAAAAAGATCTGTCAGCATAAAATTAATATAATTTTAAGAGTTAGTCTTTCTTACCACTAATTTGAGTTGAATGAATCCATCTGGCTGAGCCAGTGCTGATGAAAAGATATGTTGTGAGCGAATACAGTATGAGTGTGTGTGTATGTGTGTGTGTGTGTGTGTATGTGGGAGTGTTAGACTGAGCCATACAAAAATGGCCCAATTAAGTATTCTTTCAAGTTTCAGTGTCAAATGGCTTTCATTTTATATGACTAACAGAGTAAATAAATAAATCTATGCAGTTAGATATATCTCACAACATATTTTGTTTATAATGTATAATCAAATTCAATAAATGGTATTTTACATATATATTAAGTTCCATTTGAAACATGTTTACTATTTTTAATTAAACTTTCCTAACATTGGCAACTTCTTAGTTCTCTTACCCCATCACGATCACGATCACGCCCATTGATCATCTATTTGCTAGAGCGGGCACCAGTAATATCTCCATATGTCCTGTCTCATGTCAGTAGAGCCAGGGGCATCGGCTTGCTACAGGAACATAAAGAGCCTCAAATCATTATATTAGGTCACGGGAATGACCTAATATAATAGTTACTGGAATTTGACATATCAAATACAACACGAGAAGATTGCCAGGCTTGCCGAGCGGAGGGAAATTCTTTCAAACACCTCCAAATAAATAAATAAATTAATTAAAGAAAAGTGTAATCACTTTTACACTTTAGCAATATTCCCAATAATTATTTAAAAAAGGAAAGTTAAAAGCAAACTATTTGATTAAAGAAGAATAAAAGATTTTATTTTTAGAGATAGAAATATAAGAAATTGATAAAATTTCAGAATAATTTCCTACATGAAGATCTTCCCCATCCAAGGAATGAAACCCAAATCATAACATGTTATCTAATGGCATGAAAGCTAAATCATAAAAATATTTTGACATTGACAACCTAATCAAATATTCATCATATATGAAGAAAATCTTAGTAACTAGGTATGTGGGAAGATGAAGCTAATAATTCATTTTTTCTTCTCAATATTGTTTTATGACTAATGCTTAAAATTTACCAACCTTAAGGAAAGCTGTATATAAAACACACAATTGTATCTGTTCAGACATCGCAACTCTTTGCTCCCTACACTCTCTAACCCAGAGTATTAAATAGGAAACTCAGAAGTCAGATCATATTTTTACAGGAATTTTATTGCAATCCAATAAAGTATAGTGTTTCAGAATATGTGTAGAATGTGAATTTTTGTATGTGTAATCTATTATTGTCTGTATATATCTAGGAATGAAAGTAAGTAATGAGCATCAATATCAACTAGTATTACTTCACAATAGACAACAGCAGTCACTATTTTAATTTGTTCAATGCATAAATATGTTTAACTATCCAGAAATAGTTGGAAAGGATATTTTTTTCATTGTCACAACTACAGAAAGCATAGAAAAGACTCATGGATATGTCTCATAAAGTACTACTTAAGCGAGAGAATGATCAAAATTAGTTACTTATAACTGAAACTGCACAGTATTTTAAAATAGACTCTCAGGTGGACCTCATGGATAGCCACTTGACTTATTGCCAAAGTTTGATTTCCACTATTATAATTGGGATGGTTTTCTTCTCAGAGACCCATCCACTTCAGACCCACAGCTGTGCTGCTTAGCCGGCCCCATGTGGAAGCAACCCATGGAGCTGACCTCCAAGTAAGGGGGCTCGGCCAGCCCCTGGCCGAGTCCAACATTGATCCAAGGGTTTTCTCTCATGAGCGGGGAGAGACCATGCTGGGCGGACTTGGAGTGAAGTTTTGGGCCCTGCCCTTTCCTCCGCCTCCATGCCAGTTACCCCGGAAGAGAGAGACCCACCCAAGCCAGACTCAGCTAATTTGCAACCCAGGAAGAGATCCAGACCCATCCACTTCAGACCCACAGCTGTGCTGCTCGGCCAGCCCTATTTGGAAGCAACTCATGGAGCTGACCTCCTGGTAAGGGGCTCGGCCAGCCCCTGGCCGAGTCCAACATGCTCCAAGAGTTTGCTCTCATGAGCGGGGGAGACCATGCTGGCGGACTCGGAGTGGAGTTTTGGGCCCTGCCCTTTCCTCCACCTCCATGCCAGTTGCCCTGGAAGAGAGAGACCCACCCACGACAGACCCACAGGTTTCTTGGTGTGCAGCTGCAAAGCGGCCACATGATATTTTTATAGGATATTATATTTAGCATAAGGTTCTTCCCAAGTTCTTTCACATTTATGCATAGTAAACAGTTCTAGACATGTTTTCACTGATACCAGTAAGCCTAGAAGAAGCCAGAGCAAACCACACATCTTGCAGTTAGTCATTCTCAACATCCAGACTCCATAGATCCTCAGAGCTCCATCCAAGAGAAAACCTGATCTTCCCCCTTTAATGTTCATCTTTAAATGCTCAGGTTGAGAGCCTTCTACTGAGACTATACTACCTACACTGTAAGTTTGGAAAGCTACCCGTGTTTTATTTACTTTTTATGCCAAAGACTAAAATTATTATGGACCTCAGATCCATAACCTGAAGTATAGTTTCGGGCTTCTCCTGTCCCTGGAGCAAGTAGATGCCCTTGAGTTGCACTTGCTTGTGAAAGGATTAATGGAGATGTTACTAGTGCCCACTCGAGCAAATCGATGAACAATGGGAAGACAGTGACAGTGATTTCTTCTCAGAGATATCAAATTATCTTGCTTTGGAGGGCTACATTGGGTCCAAACACTTGATATGTTCATACAGTTTTCTTAATCATTGTCCCTCATTCTGAAACTTTACTTTAGAGTATATCAATGTTTCAATACATTTACCACTTTCTTTTTTTAAATAAAGTAACTTGAGGGCCGGAGCCATAGGACAGTAGGTAGGGCATTTGCCTTGCATACAGTCAACCCAAGTTCTATCTCTGGCATTCTATATGGTCCTCCAAGCACTGACAGGAATAATAAGCTCCAGGAGTAAGCCCTGAGCATTACCGAAAGTGTGATATGAAAAGCAAAAATAGAAAAGAATAAAATAAAGAAACTTGAAATAAGTAAGAAAAATATGTCTTTACTTTAGGAATTCCGCATAAGTGTACAAAATAGATCTTTGGAATATGTCAACTAGTTTATGTTCTTAGGGACTGAAGATATTGCAGACTATGCCTCTGAGATACTTAGCAGTTCAAAATTTTCTTCATTTTAAGGTGGGAACTAAAAAAATGCAATCAAGCATCTTTTATTGGGATTTTGATAGAAAAGAAAATTTTCAGAGGCATTATATGATTCTAAGAGAAGGTAAAGCCCAATAATGTACAGTAGGTTGCACCTTCTTTCATACCTTCAGGCAACCCTTCTATTACCAAACAAATACTTATTTTTACCAGCTGCATTTGTAAATATTCTTGAATATCAATAATGTGTCATTCATCTTATTTTCGTTTTTGTCCATCTCAGTTTCCATCTCAGTGACTTTTCTAAAAGTCGCTATTTTGCAAGTATAATACTAACTCTACTTTCCATTTGTGTCACATGTATAAAATACAGTATCAAAATACTGAAATTTTTACATATATCCCCACAGGTATTCATTAAAATGCAATATTAAATTATTATATACTATTATACATATTAAATAAATTTAATACTTATATCTGCAAAAAGGAAAAATCCTTACTAGGAGCTTAAATACTCAGATTCCTTCTAGGAGATTCGCCCGGATGGAATTCCATGTAAGGGCTAATTGTTTCCTCCTTTCCTTTGCCAGTAATCTTTACTGGTAATCCATTCAAAAATTTACTCTTTTATATTGTTCTTAGTCTGGGCCCCTACGGATGAACACAGAGCTATGGTAGAGCCTGGCAAGCTACCTGTGGTGTTTTCAATATGCCAAAAACAGTAACAATAATGGACCTCATTTCAAAGAATGGAGACATTACTGGCACCCACTCAAGCAAATTGATGAACAACCGGAATATAGGGACAAGTGACAAATACTTATATAAGAGATATTATTAATACAAACATGTACACAACTACAGAAGAAATAGATAATATCTAGAAAATAATGTATAATTTTCATCTGGTTTTTGGCATTTCAAATACAACATGGGTAGCTTGTCAGACTCTGCCTGTGGGTGGTATACTCTCAGTAGTAGGGTCTCATCTCATGCATTTACTGATGAACCACAATGGGGGGGAGAGCGACTTTTCTCTTGAGTGGAACTCTGACCAGCTGTGGAGTCCAGATATTGAAAATGGCAGCCCTCATGGTGTGGGGAATCCTCTGGCTACTTGCAAGGCTCTATTGGGATGGTGGGCCAGGGCTAGAACTCGCCTTCCCTCCCGTGTTGTATTTGATATGCCAAAACCAGTAACAATTATAGACCTCATTCCCATGACCTGACGGAATGGTTTGAGGCTCTTCATGTTCCTGGAGCGAGCTGATGCCCTTGAGCTACACTAGAATGTGACAGGAAGTATGGAGCACGCTTGAGCAAATTGATGAGCAACAGGAAGACAAGTGGTACGAGTGAATTTTCATATATTAAAATATGTTTTAAGAACTAAAATTGTGTGTACTAACATATGTTAATGAGTTCTATACCAATATTAACTGAATTTCTAAACATTTTTATCTGTTCAAAGAGTAAATGCTTTTCACTTATCTCATAGAATCAGTAATAGTAGTAAAAGAAATCAGACTAACAATGTGCTAGAAAAATGACTTGATCATAGCAGGCATGAGAAACATTGCACTGCCTATTAATATTAAAATCATGCCTAGTGTCTAGCTGTTGCAGTGTTTGCTAGGAATTGGTATTTTTAAATATGTGCTGAAATGAGATAGACTGTGTCCTTGACTATTTCTAATTTTACTCAAAATAAACTATAGCTAAGAGCTTGCTATTTCAATGTAAAACCTTTAAAATATCTAATTTCTGTACTTAATATCTTATGGCCTGGCTTTAGGGACCACTGAGTATACTGGATCCTAGAAACTATGCCAAATTGGCCAAGAAAATCTCAACTTCCAGGTAATTCATTCTCCATAAGCCTGTCTTCTTTTTTCTTTTTGCCTTTATCAGAAACCTCACTCCAAAACTAAATAATGATAATTCTTACTATTTCTCAATGAGTAAAGAACAAATCAAATAAAAGTTCTCTTTTACAATGTTCCTTTAAATTCTAGAAGATCAACACCTAATAAAGCAGGTTACATGTTATAGTAATTCCATAGCATAGTGAGTAATGAACCATACACAGCTCACTCATTACCTGCTCCAAAGAGTCTGCCAGTTGTAATTTCTGGTCTCTCACCTTGTAGCTCAAACTGGCATAGAACACTATGAGTCTCTTGGGCAAATAACATTGTTGAATTCATTACTTTTCTTCCTCAATCACCATTGTTCATCCTCCAACTGAACTATGAACAAATGACCTGGGACCAAAAAAGACCTGCCATAGTGTCCCTCTGCTCTTTCTCAGGCTGGCACTTCTAACAAAGGGGCTTATGGTACACATATGAGACTGTTTATTGAGTGTTAGAAAGAGCACATTTTTGGTGTAATCTTATAGGGAGCCTAATATGGCAGGTATGCTTGGATTGATGTGGTTCCCTAGTCATGCATGTTGTCGGGAAAATAATTCTATAACTTCCTTGTAAAGAATGAAAGATACATCTAGTGTTCAGTTCTTTCTTAGTGAGTTTGTAAATTACTCTACGAAACCCACATAACTTGTCAGTGTATAAATTAATATAACTCATGAACTGGCTATAATATACACAGGTCTATTTAAATCATTTAAAACATTGTTTGGAAAAGGATTAGATTATTTGACAAATTGGGGTCCCTTATTAGTTTCCAGTGTTTCTCCAGTTTCCTCAGTAACTCTATCCATTTATAATTCCAAGCTGAATAACGATGAATTCAGACACAGTAAAAAGATTGAGCATGATGCAAGAAGGAGGTCTAGAATGATATGTGTATTGTGATGCATTAAACGTTTTACATTGTGTTAAAGTTTTTGTCTTAATGGCATAGAATATACTTGATCTAAAATATCCTTAATTTTTCCTGAAAGTTTTAAAATAGCATTAACTCTTTCATACTAGTAGAGGGATGCTGGGAGTAAAATCCTGTCTGCTGTCAACGGTTTGCACTTAGAAGCATATCTTTATAGTGAAAGTATGCAAATATAGATTGTTCTCAGGCATATTCAACCACAGGGATAGAACTTGGCATTGACCAAGATCCCAATTCCAAACAAGTCAGGTTCTGATGTCAGAAAGTCAATTATGTTCAACCCAAATTGGGGACTATCTGGGTTACAAAATGGAGTGTATTTTGACACAGAATGGACTTTAGAAATCATTATGTCCAGCTTTTAGAAAATATTATTTTATTAATCCAGAAATGCAAACCCTGTGACATCAAATAACTTTTCCAAAGCTAAAAAACTAGATATGGTACATGTATAATCTTGAAAATATTTTGAACCTAGATATGGCACATGTATAATCTTGAAAATATTTTGAACCTATCTTAAAAAATGATTTACTGAGGAGAAATAGAATTATAATCTCTGGACAAAGGTATACTGAGTTTTCATACATTCCTAAAATTCAAAGCCAAGCTATGTCAAAGAAATTGGTCACAGTTTTCTATTATTTCCCCATTGTTCCCTACTTTGATATTCTGCTTAAACTGAATAATGGACTTAATGAATATCAGAGAGATTCTAAGTATATATTAGTGTCCATACAGTCATAATTAATGTTAGAAATCTTAATAAAAGACATATTTATATTACAATATAAATATTAAGGGGAATAAATATATACATACTAAGTTTTATACAAAGATTTAATATACACTGAAAGTTTGTTGAAGATACATGCTACTGGGAATTTCTACAGAGAGTATGTAATGATATTCAGGAGTATAAAAAATACGTCATTAATCTTATAAATACATGATAGAAGAGATAAAGTGTGAAAGGTTTATTTTAAATGAACAATTCAGAGCTCTGTGGCAGCTTACACTTTGGAGGGAAGCCATGGGTAGAGAAATGTGAAGACTGTGAATTGTTGTCATAGTTTAAGATTTTACAATTGGGACTAGTACATGAAGAGTATATGTGGCTGAAATCCTTAGCTTAATGATTTTTACTACCATTTCTAAAGCTAAAGTTAATCAAGAAAATAGTACAGGTTATGAGGACCACTTTAGTATGGTTGGATTGTTTGAACTATATGATAAATAAGACCAAGAAAAGGAGACTCAGTCTTCCTGTTGATAAGTTATGGACTCTAGCAATGGATTGATAATTCATGTATGATAAATATTCAGCTTTCCAAGGCAGTCCATAAAAAAGAGAATGACTCATAGGTGATTCAGTGAGATGGTATGTAGGTATGTGTGAAGGAATGCATTGATAAAGTGATAGAAGAAACCAAAATGGTGCTGATAAAAAAGAAATGAACATTTAGGAGGTGACCTATGAATGGCAAAGATTTTTAAAGATCATCACTAAAAAGTTCAAATTGTACAGATGGTGAAATATTCATTGAAGAAAATCGACTAATGACAGTGAAATAGTTTATTTTAGTATGCTTCCGAACAAGCTTTATGTTACAAAGCTCAAACAGGTTCATTCCAAATGGAGGTGAATGGTTTCCTACCTAGAAAATTGGATTTACATGTGAGTTGGGCAGACAATTCGTACCAAACATCCATGCTTTATGCAACACTCATTAAAGAATCTACCTACCCTCACACTTTACAGGGTGGAATTCTTTTACCTTGCAGATATATATATATATATATATATATATATATATATATATATGTATATATAAAATTATTTTGTTTTCCAATAGTGTTGGAGTTCCCGATGGCACAACACCTTTACCTTTAGAGTCACTGTGCCTGTAGGAAGTATCCCAGCTCCTGACTTTTCTGGGAACCTGGCTATTGCTGGGAGAACTTGCATGTTTAAGAATAACTTAAATTAATTGGTTGTGAATTGCCAGTGGCCAATAGCTTGAGACATGGGAAACACATCTTTGGTTGTCAGCAATACTTCAACATTGCCTCTGCCTTAGAACAGCAAGTACAGTGCTCCAGCAGCTCCTCCCAGTCATAAGAATATCCTACCTTTTCTGCCACCTGCTTTTTTATTAAAGGTAGCTAATACCCCTCAGTCTCTATTTAATCATGGTCTTTCCTAGAGAACTTTGTCATACGACTATATATCTTTGGCCTTTGGGGTGGCTTTGTCTGGGCCATGCTTTGTACACAACCTATGTGCTCAGGCGACTCTTTATTGCATATATCGGATACACCCATGAACTGCTCCCAGGCTGTCAGCCGTGAACCAGAGAAACACATACATGGGGCAGAGCTGCTGCCAGCTCTACATTTACTCAGCTGATCATGAGGCATCCAGGAGGGAGAGTGGGTTCTGGCCCTGGACCACTGCCCAAATAGACCCTTGGAAGAAGAGGAACCCCTGCACCATGATGGCAGCCATTTTCAACGTCTAGAATCCATAGCTCGTCAGAGCCCCTCCCTAGAGAGAAGCCTATTTCAAGCCCAGGTATGTTGGTCTCAGTGGCTAAAGACACCAGGCTTCCATGGAGATGGGGTCCCTTTTCCCCACCTCTGTCGCATCTGGGAAACCCGGTTGACCAGCCCACAAACTGTTCTCAGGCTGTCAGCCATGAACCAGAAACACAGACATATGGGGCAGAGTTGCTATCGGCTCTCCCCTTTTGCATGCGACCACTATGCAGCCATACAGTACATCAGCAAATGCAACAAGTGAGAGCCCATCTACTACCACGAGTATCCTTCCCACATGGCAGAGCCTGGCAAGCTACCCATGTCATATTTGATATGCCAAAAACAGTAACAATAATAGACTTCATTCCCATGACCTAAATGAATGGTTTGAGGCTCTTTGTGTTCCTGGAGTGAGCAGATTCCCTTGAGCTACACTAGCATGCAATAGGGACAAATGTAGACATTACTAGTGCCCACTCATGCAAATTGATGAACTGGAAGACAAGTGATACATTTATTGAGGTGTCAAATTGTATGCATGAAATATACTGTGTTATAAATCCACAGCAAATCATCCAAAATTGAAGAACTTTTGTGACCCCTTAACACAAGAACAATGGCAGAAGTTTAGAAATATAATAGAGACAAGGATAAATAAAGGATAATGCAGGGAGTACCCAAGGATCATTACTAGTGCTAGGGAAGACTACTATCTGAGCACATATGCACAAACTCCAATCACTAATATCATCAAATTGACTATGTTGATACAAAGGGGAGAACACTAGGGTTTACTCTAAAAGATGAAAATGAGGGATAAAAAATTTATGAATGGACATTAAAGATTATATTTTTGTCAGGAGGAAGGGCAGACCTTTCCCAGTGATAATGGACCAGCTTTATTCCTAGCTCTACTGCTCTACTTTCAGAAAACACTTCTGGTGTTGCTTGTGGACAGTATGGAATGCTGGGAATTGAACCCGTGTTGGTTGTAAGACTAAGACCCTTCCATTATGCTTTACTATCTGTGTTATCCTACATTTAAATTTTTTTTATTATTTTTAATTGAATCACAGTGACATACACATTTAATTGTATTTTATTTATAAACTCCCACCACCAATTGTAATTTTTATTTTTAATAAAATTTATTTTATGTTAATAAAAATTGTAATTTTTATTTTTGCCTCCCCGCTCAGCAAGCCTGGCAAGCTTCTCGTGTTGTATTTGATATGCCAAATTCCAGGAACAATTATATTAGGTCATTCCCATGACCTAATATAATGGTTTGAGGCTCTTTAGGTTCCTGTAGCAAGCCGATGCCCCTGGCTCTACTGGCATGAGACAGGACATATGGAGATATTACTGGTGCCCGCTCTAGCAAATAGATGATCAATGGAAAGATCGTGATCGTGATCGTGATTTTTAAGGTAAGGTTCATTGACTAGAATTTTTTTCACACAATCAGTTAGGCCAAGTCTCTTAAAAATCAAGCAAATAAATAGCATCCTCTGGTGGGGAAGGGAAATCAGTCCCCTAAGATATATGAAATACATGAACTACATGATCAATTTTCAACAAAAATGTATGAGTAACCCAAAAAAACAACAAAGAGTGACCCACACATATGCAAATAAATAGAAACTGTGTTGAAGGGAATAAAATGATGAACTTAGCAGACAGAGACTTCACAGTGCTTGACACATATGTTTGTGATCAAATAATCAAAACTCTGTGTGGTTCAGTGCCTCCTTCTTCCTTCTCATCAAATTTAGAGGGAAACATCTAAGGTTAGGGAATCAAGCACTGACTAGAGACTGTGATTCTGATGATGAGGTGATATTCCTGGAGCAATTATTTTATTATATCCTCTAGTTTTGATGGAATCTCACAAATCATTTATTTATTATTTGTAAAATGAGTCCAGAGCCTTGGCGGGTAGATCTGGCCAGTAGAAATTCAGACTTAGCTGCATTGTCCAGTGACTCTGCATTTTTCCTCACTATCAAACTACAAACCAACTGCAATGACTTTTTTCCACCAGTTTCTATTCTATTTGGTTGTGAATGCTCATGGTCCTCAACTGCTCATGCTCATCATTCTCCCCATGATATAATTTCCATGAAATCCACTAAACATATGGAGGATATTCCATCAATGTCATTTAACTCTTTTTGATAGAAAATCAGGATCCCTTTTCACTTTCTGACGCTTGATCTTTCGCCTCTGTTGGTCATAGCATTTCTCACCACATGTGTCACTGTCTTCTCATGAAAGCCTTTCTTTTCTATCTACTTTGTGAATTGGAGTTTACGTGTAGAAAAATGTGCTTGAAGATCAAAGAAAAAACATAAAAACAATGATGATAAAAAGGACTCAATCCAGAATTATAAATATCTCAAAAACATATTTACCTTAAAAGAATTCTGAAATACATAGAGCAAAAATTTCATTGTTAGGACATATTTTACAACACCCTTATCAGAAGTATGATAAATGATAATAAATAATCTGCAATCCAGTACAAGGATTGGAGACATATATCACACTTTTATTATCCTGAGCAAATTCTATCCTCAATAAGTAGGTGAGATATCAGTAAAATCAAGCTCAGCCAGTCCCTGGCCAGAGTCCATCATAGTTCCTAGGGATTGCTCACCTGTGTGTGTGTGGGGGGGGGTCATTCTGGCTATACTTGGAGTGGTAATTTGGGCTCCTTCTCTCATTCCTCCACCTACATACAAGTCGGCGAGCATAGCTGCAAGCTCCCAACCACCATAGCCAGTAGCACCATAAGAGAGACACTCGAGACCCACAGCTGTACTGACTGCATGACAGTCTTAGACAATAATGGAAGTAGGACCAAATCCTTCCAGGATCTTTCACATTTATACACAGTATACAGGTTCTAGCCATGGCCCATCATCCGTGAGCCTAGCAAGAAGCCAGAGGAACCCCCACACCATGAGGGCAGTTATTCTCAACATCCAGACTCCACAGCTCCTCAGAGCTCCACCAAAGAAAAGTCGATCTCTCCCAATTGCAGTTCATCCATACATGCCCAAGATGAGAGCCTACAACTCTAGTTCTACAGCCTACTACATGACAGAGCCTGCCGGGCTACCTGTGTTGTATTTGAGATGCCAAAACCAGTAACAATTATAGAACTTATTTACATGACCTGGAAGGAATGGTTTGAGGCTCCTTCGTGTTCCTGGAGCGAGCAGATGCCCTGGGGCTACACCAGCTCAGGACAGGACATATGGAGATGTTACTGGCACCCTCTTGAGATGAACAACGGAAAGACAAGTGATACAAGTGAAGTGATCAAATAAAATACAGAAATGAACTATACTATTAGCTATTTCCATTATCTAATATCTATAAACACTCTATGCACTTTAGTGCATGTTCTTTGCTAGTATACATTTCAATTTTTCAAGATAAAGCAAATTTTTTGCACAAGACAAGCTTTAAACAATTAAATCATGAAGAGCATACAATATAAAAGGAATAAAATTAAAATTGAATTAAATTAAAATAGAATAAAACTATAATTAATCAGTGAAAAATGTTTGGATATTTTCAAATTATAAGGAAATTAAGCAATACACTATTAAATATTCATTGCATAAAATTATAAGAGAAATTTAAAAATAATTTTATCATAGGAAATTCAATATTATATTCGAAAATTTGTGAGAATTCAGGAAATTCATTCAATCATGTTTTACCTACAAACATTGCTGTATTAACTATAGTAAATAAAATATTTGTATGCTTTTTCCTAGTATAATATTAAAAGAGTTGCCCCTAACACACAAATCAAAATAATTAAAATTTTAAAAGAAATTTTAAAATTTTAAAAGAAATTTTCACAATTTGCAGATACATGATCCTATACATAAAAACACAGTGTACCTTAAAAACAGCTAAATAAGTTTCAGATTTCATCCACATTTTCATGCAATGTGAGTGGAAATATAAGTTAAGCAAAATGTTCAAGGGTCAGAGAGATTATATAATAAAGTGGTTGCTTTGCATGCAGTAACCCCAGTAAAATCCATGTGACCAAATGCGATCCACTTAGCCCCTCCAGGAATAACACTTCACCTATCCAGGACATTTCCCTGAACAGTATGGGGATGTAACCCCCCACCCCGACAAAAAGTAAGTCAGAGGGAGAGAGGGAGAAGGACTGAAGGATCTCCACAACTATTGAATAAAGAGACTGAATAAAAGAGAATAAACAATGGAATAGAGAGTATGAAGCTGGCAAACCCTCAGTCATGGATTGCAATAACTTAATAAACTGGGTTACATAAAACCCAGCCTTGGATTACAATAACTTAATAAACTGGGTTACAATAAAATGACTTACTGTCATGGGGCAGAGCTGCTACTTGCTCTCCCTGTGCCCAGCCACTTACGAGGTGTCCGGGAGGGATGGCGGGTTCTAGCCCTGGCCCGCCACCCCAGCAGAGCCGCACAACAAGCCAGATGACCCTCCACTCCATCGGGCTGCCATTTTCCACTTCCAGACTTCCCTCTCGTCAGAACTCCACCCAGCGACAGCCTATCACAGCCCATCTCACTTGCGGCCACAAGCGGCCGTGCAGTTCAATCTATAAATGCTATATTTAGAGGTGACTACAAGGGTATGCCACCTGCACGGCAAGCTTGGCAAGCTGCCCGTGTTGTATTTGATATGCCAAATACCAGTAACAGTTATATTAGGTCATTCCTATGACCTAACAGTTATATTAGGTCATTCCTCATAGGAATGACCTAATATAATGGTTTGAAGCTCTTTATGTTCCTGGAGCTAGCAGATGCCCTTGGGCTCTGCAAGCATGAGACAGGATATATGGAGATATTACTGGTGCCCGCTCCAGCAAATGATCAATGGGAGGATAGTGACAGTGATAGTGAATAAACTGGAATGGGAGAAGGGGTGAATATCAAGCCAGGAACTACATATGAATAATGGAAATGGTTCAAAAGCAAATTGCTAAGGGTGGCATGCAGTAATTTTGTATATCAATACTACAAACTCTGACACTATTACAATTGTATTATCTAATCTATAATCAAACAAGTAACAAGCTTTTGTCCTAACTCCTGTGTGTGGGTGGAATATTTATCAACTCCAGTTTAATCCTACCTATTTGAATTAATGATTACTTAATCTCTCCACAATTTCAATGCACATGGGTTTATCTTTCAAACATCCGTTTATATTTTTATGACCCTTTTAGGGGAGGGTCAAATATGCTACTCGTATGGCAGAGCCTGGTGTTGTATTTGATATGCTAAATACCAGTAACAATTATAGACCTCATTCCCATGACCTGATGGAATGGTTTGAGGCTCTTTATGTTCCTGGAGCAAGCAGGTGCCCTTGGGCTCTACTTGCATGAGACAGGACATATGGAGATGTTACCGGTGCCCACTGGAGCAAATCGATGATGAAAGGGAAGACACTGATATAGTGATACAGTGATTTAGGGGAGGGTCAAGTCACATCTGACAATAATTAGCATTGGGGATTCCAATATTTAGCAGGGGTGGCAGCATGCAAGGAATTCACCTTATTCCTTATACTACTATCCTGGCTAATATTTTATATTTTATCTACTTATATATTAGACTATTTTGGTAAATGTTCTTTTAGAGTAGAATCTTCTGCTCTCTCCTTTGGGATTCCTAAAGAGTTTGCTAAATGCCATGGTCAACAAACCTAGAGGAGTGGAGTAAGAATGGGAAAAGAAATAAAAAAGGTTTTGGGGAGATTGAAGAGTGGGCTGGATGCTTGTCTTGCAGGGAGGCCAAGCAGGCTGTGATTCCTGGTATGCTATAACACCCAACAATCTCTACCAGAAATGATTCCTGAGTATAGGATGATGAGTCAATTACATATGCAGCCAGTTGGAAAAGGAGGAAGGGGGAGGGAGAAGGGAGGGAACAAAGATGGAAGAATGAGGGAAGAAATAAAGGGAGGAAGGAGAAAGGAAGGGAAGGAGGGGAGGGAGAGAGCCAAGTTGGAAGGAAGTGAGAATAGGGGATATTTTTATTGTTTTGTTTTAATTTTAAAGGGATGACACCTGAAAATGCTCAGAAGTCCTGGTTCTGCACTCAAAAGGCAATTCTTGGTTGTTCTTAGGGAAGCTCATGTCTTGATAGGGGTGAAATATGCTATAACTTGTGCAAAGCCTTAACTCCTTAATCTCCAAATTCTGACATAGTGTTTTCAATCTGTAATATCCAATGGAATAAAAAATATTCCTGCTGCTTTGTTTTGTTCAAATACTTAACGCATTTCACTTCTAAAAACATGTATTTAGTTTTGACATATTAACCAATTCTAGATACCAACTAGTGCTTTCAATTTCATCACCAGCTACCCGAAAATAGCATGTTATACATGGCTTGGTCAAAAAAAATAGTACAGTGGGTAGGGTGATTTCATTGCATGAGCCAACCCAGTTTCAATCCCCAACCTTCTGTGTTGTTCCAGAGAATAGCTAGAGCTGATTTCTGAGTGCAGAGTAACTTCTGAGTGTCACTGAGTATGACCCAATGACAGAAAGAAAGAGAAGGAAGGAAGGAAGGAAGGAAGGAAGGAAGGAAGGGAAGGAAGGAAGGAAGGAAGGAAGGAAGGAAGGAAAGGAAGGAAGGAAGGAAGGAAGGAAGGAAGGAAGGAAGGAAGGAAAGAAGGAAGGAAGGAAGGAAGGAAGGAAGGGAGAAAGATGGAGCAATAGAGAGAGAAAGAAAGAGAGAGAGAAAGAAGAGAAAGAGGAAGATAGAGAAAGGAAGAAAACACTAATAGCTCAGTTCCCAAATTTTGATCCCTTTGTCCACTTCAGCATCTAATCATAAAACCTGGCAAAATTTCTAGGACCAGCTCTTTTGGTCAATTAAATTCAGAGCAGTTTACAAAATTTAGAAACACAATTTGCTTACTAGATTAATACTTATAATGAAGGATATTAAAGGATAGATGTAAACATTTAGAGGAAGAAATGCAATAAAAGGGCAGAGTCCAGAAAGACTGAGAGTCCAAAAAGACATTGATGCTTGTTGTATTAGATTAAACGAGCCATTTTAATGCCTGAGAGACCAGAGAGAAGCAATGTAATCTTCCCGAGAATTAATCAAAGGAAAGAGAAGAATAATTCAATAAAGCAGATTCAAAAGTCGACTTTTAGCTAATTAAATAAATAAATATAGTTTTTCCAGGTTCAACTAATAAACAAAATGTGATTGGCTATGACTAATGCATTAGAACTGGCTTATAAAAAAACGAAATGAGTCATATTAAACTACTATAATAAAACCAAGGTTCCATATATATTTTCTCAATTTCTCTTTTTAATCGCATTAGTAAACCTACATTTATGCTCTATACCCAAGTTTGCATCCTGCCCTCTTACCTAAAATTGCATAGTAAAAAAGTCTACTTCATTTTGTAATATTATTTTAAACAACATATTACTATGTGATATATAATGACTGTGCTTATTTCATTTAATGTTTAGGAAATCAAACATTGCTGAGGTATAATTTTAGTTACTTATCATTTTTTCCAATCTATAATAAAATAATAAATACGCATCTAAATAAAACTTAAAATATTTAAGTTACTTATTTGGATGTAATGTAGAATATAGTGCCAGCATGGCAGAGCCTGGCAAGCTGTCCGATGCGTGTTCCGATATGCCAAATCCAGTAACAAAAATGTTTATTTTCCTGACCCCAAAAGAGGCCCTTAATATGGCAGCAGTAAGATAGGCAAACAAGCAGTGCCTGATAAAAATTTCATGGCCATAATAGGCTGCCAAAATGAAGAAGGACTAAAATGACTGTCTGTATTTTTCAATGCACGTACGCTGGCATCGGAAGCATATATTGAGAATCTGATGCTGCAACGAAAAAGATCAAGTAGACATAATTGGTCTGACTGAGACGAGGAGGCATAAGTTGCATCATGCTTTATTTGACACCAGAGAAGAATTGTTCCTTGGAACATGCGACGAAAAAGAGGATTGGTGGCATTGGTGTCCTTGTCAACACGGACATGGCCGTAAACATTTATTCATTTGAATGCCTAACAAACCGAATAGGATGATTACACTTGAAGAGATGTGGCCCACTGCCAGCAATTTCTATCTTCATTGTCTACGCACCAACATCCACATACAAAGAAGATGAAATTGAGAAATTCTACATGGAATTGGAGGAGTTCTATAAAAAAAGATCACACCTTCTAGAGATCATAGTCGATGATTTTAATGCCAAGGTAGGACCAAGAAGATCGGCTAAAGAACTCCACATCAGGACCCATGGCCTAGAATGGAACGAACAGGGTGAGAGACTATCTGAGTTCATCATGTCCACCAAGACCATTCATGGGAACTCAGAGTTCCAGAAAGCTGAAGCGAAACGTTGGACATGGGATCTCCTGGCAGACAGTTCCACAATGAAATTGACCACAGCATTTTTAATCGATGGTTTTGTCTGACCGATGTTGCTGTCGTCCCCAAATTCCAAACAGGATCAGACCACCATCTCCTTCATGCAAAATTCTACTTCCCGCAACGGGAAGAAAAGGCTGCAAAGTTTAAGAAGAGAACTCCCAGAATGACCACCAACCAGGAACTCTTTGGCACCATTGCAGCAACATGGGAAGATACCATCATTGACAACATTGATGAAGAATACAACTGACTGGTTCAGCACCTCCATGATTGTGCGAAGAATGCCAAGAGAGAGAAAGACACAAAAAGGACGCCTGTCTTCAGAAACTCTCGAGCTCATTCGCCAACGTGGCAAGGCGCGAGCCTCAGGAGACCAAATGCTAACATCCAAGCTTGCTAAACGGTGCAGAGAAGCAATAAAAAGAGACCTCAAAGACAGAAGAGCAGAAATACTGGAAAATGCAGCAGAAGACCGGGAAAAGCATTTGCACTGCCCGCCTGTCCTTTGCCAACTATAAGACCAAGATGACTGCCCTCCGACACCCTGATGGATCTATCACATCTTCCAGAAAGGCAATGGAGAAGATTATCCATGGCTTCTACTCAAATCTCTTTGATAGCCACATCCACCTGCCCACATACCAAATTCCACAGGATGGATATGTCATTCCCAACGTTCTCCCTTCTGAAATCTGACATGCCATCTCGTCGGTATAGAAGGGAACAGCACCAGGCCCAGACAAAAGTTAGACCCGAACACCTGAAGAATCTGCCGTCGGGTACTCATCAATACACTAGCTCGGCTCTTCACACGCTACCTGTCAGAATGCAAGGTGCCCTCCCAATGGAAAACCAGAAGGACAGTTCTACTGTTCAAGAAGGGAGACATTTACGACAAAGGCAACTATCGCCCGTCTGCCTGTTGTCCATCATCTACAAGCTGTTTACACGAGTCATCCTGGAACAGGATTAGCAGAACACTAGATGAAGGACAACCATGCGAGCAAGCAGGCTTCCGAAAGGATTCAGCACAATCGACCATATCCACACGGTAACCAAGCTCATCGAGGTTTGTAGGGAGTACAAGATGCCGCTCTGTCTCACATTCATTGATTTACAGAAAGGCTTTGATTCTGTGGAGACTGAAGTAGTCATCGAAGCCCTAGCCAAACAGGGTGTTCAAACCCAATACATCAAGATCCTTCGTGAGCTGTATTACGGATTCACCACCAGGATCTCACCATTCTACAAAGAAGTGATCATTAATGTGAAAAGAGGGGCTCTACAGGGTGATACTATTTCACTAAAACTCTTCAGCGCTGCCCTCGAGAACATCATGCGACAATTAGAATGGGAAGGAATGGGAGTGAAGATAGATGGTCGGCAACTACACCACCTCTCGCTTCGCTGATGACATTATTCAAATAACACCAAACATTAGCCAAGCGGCACAAATGCTGGCTGACTTTGACCGAGAATGTGGAAAGATAGGTCTACAGCTGAATCTAAAGAAAACTATGTTCATGAAGAATGAACTAGTTCCAGAGGCCCCATTCACTCTCAATGGAACAAACATCTCTGAATGCAGCAGTTATGTGTACCTAGGTAGAGAAATCAACATGATGAATGACCTAAAACCCTGAGCTGCGCAGGGAAGGAAAGAGCGGCATGGAATGCCTTCAAAGGCATCAAAAATAGCTAAAAAGGACAAAAAACCAACGGCTCCAGGCACATCTCTTCGACTCCACCGTTCTCCCTGCATTAACATATGCCTCAGAGACCTGGGCCCTATGAAAGCAGGATGAGAATGCTATTCGGGTCTCCCAGAGAGGAATCGAAAGAGCTATGCTTGGAATATCACGCCTCACTCAAGTGAGAGAAGGAATCGGAGTTCTGACATCCGTCGGTATTCCAGAATCAGGGACGCTGTCTCGTTTGCCAAGGCATCGAAAGTCATATGGGCTGGACATGTAATTCGATATGGAGACAACCGCTGGACTAGAGCCATTACCGACTGGATCCCACGGGATGTCAAAAGATCACGTGGCCGCCCATCTACAAGTTGGTCAGACTTCCTTGTAAAGACCCTGAAGGAACGGTTTGAGGCTCTTAATTTTCCTGAATCAACCAGATGCCATTGGGCTACATTGGCACGTGATAGGGTCCAATGAA
>JAJIBD010024511.1:0-26913 GCA_021461705.1 Cryptotis parvus | reverse complement strand
CAGGTACACCCGGCAGAGCAGAAACCAGCTTTCCCGTTGTGCGCGGCTGTGCGATGCCATTACCTCCAAATTACCATAAATATTCACCCACCCCTCTGAGAGAGCCCCACAAAGTAATGAGAATATAGCCCCGCATGGCAGAGCCTGGCAAGCTGTCCGATGCGTGTTCAATATGCCAAATCCAGTAACAGAAATGTTTATTTTCCTGACCCGAAAGAGCCCTTAATAGGGCAGCAGTAAGAAAGGCAAACAAGCAGTGCCTGATAAAATTTCACTGGCCATCCTAGGCTGCCAAAACGAAGAAGGACTAAAATGACTGTCTGTACTTTCAATGCGCATACGCTGGCATCGGAAGCATATATTGAGGATCTGATGCTGCAAGCGCAAAAGATCAAGTACTGACATCATTGGTCTGACTGAGAGCGAGGGGCGTCAGTTGCATCATGCTGTATTTGACACCGGAGAAGAATTGTTCCTTGGAACATGCGGCGAAAAGAGGCATCGGTGGCGTTGGTGTCCTTGTCCAACACGAACATGGCC
Source organism: Cryptotis parvus (assembly GCA_021461705.1). NCBI lineage: Eukaryota > Metazoa > Chordata > Mammalia > Eulipotyphla > Soricidae > Cryptotis > Cryptotis parvus. Next base: position 26,373 of record JAJIBD010024511.1, on the reverse strand, counting down.
GTCAACATTGATTCATTTGAATGCCTAACAAACCGGAATAGGACGATTACACTTGAAGAGATGTGGCCCACTGCCAGCAATTTCTATCTTCATTGTCTACGCACCAACATCCACATACAAAGAAGATGAAATTGAGAAATTCTACATGGAATTGGAGGAGTTCTATAAAAAAAAACACACCTTCTACAAGATCATAGTCGGTGATTTTAATGCCAAGATAGGACCAAGAAGATCGGCTGAAGAACTCCACATCGGGACCCATGGCCTAGAATGGAGCGAACAGGGTGAGAGACTATCTGAGTTCATCATGTCCACCAAGACCATTCATGGGAACTCACAGTTCCAGAAGGCTGAAGCGAAGCGTTGGACATGGGAATCTCCTGGCGGACAGTTCCACAATGAAATTGACCACATCATCTTCAATCGGCGGTTTTGTCTGACCGATGTTGCTGTCGTCCCCAAATTCCAAACAGGATCGGACCACCGTCTCCTTCGTGCAAAATTCTACTTCCTAGCGGGGGAGAAAAGGCTGCAAAGTTTAAGAAGAGAACTCCCAGAGCGACCACCAACTGGGAACTCTTTGGCACCATTGCAGCAACATGGGAAGATACCATCATTGGCGACATCGATGAAGAATACAACCGACTGGTTCAGCACCTCCATGATTGTGCGAAGAATGCCGAGAGAGAGAAAAGACACAAAAGGACGCCTGTCTTCAGAAACTCTCGAGCTCATTCGCCAACGTGGCAAGGCGCGAGCCTCAGGAGACCAAATGCTAACGTCAAGGCTTGCTAAACGGTGCAGAGAAGCGATAAAAAGACCTCAAAGACAGAAGAGCAGAAATACTGGAAGATGCAGCAGAAGCCGGGAAAAGCATTCGCACTCGCCGCCTGTCCTTTGCCAACTATAAGACCAAGATGACTGCCCTCCGGCGCCTGATGGATCTATCACATCTTCCAGAAGGCAATGGAGAAGATTATCCAGGACTTCTACTCAAATCTCTTTGATAGCCACATCCACCTGCCCACATACCAAATTCCACAGGATGGATATGTCATTCCCAACGTTCTCCCTTCTGAAATCCGACATGCCATCTCGTCGGTAAAGAAGGGAACAGCACCAGGCCCAGACAAAGTCAGACCCGAACACCTGAAGAATCTGCCGTCGGTACTCATCAATACACTAGCTCGGCTCTTCACACGCTACCTGTCCGAATGCAAGGTGCCCTCCCAATGGAAAACCAGCAGGACAGTTCTACTGTTCAAGAAGGGGAGACATTCACGACATCGGCAACTATCGCCCCATCTGCCTGTTGTCCGTCATCTACAAGCTGTTTACACGAGTCATCCTGAACAGGATTAGCAGAACACTAGATGAAGGACAACCATGCGAGCAAGCAGGCTTCCGGAAAGGATTCAGCACAATCGACCATATCCACACGGTAACCAAGCTCATTGAGGTTTGTAGGGAGTACAAGATGCCGCTCTGTCTCACGTTCATTGATTTACAGAAAGCCTTTGATTCTGTGGAGACTGAAGCAGTCATCGAAGCCCTAGCCAAACAGGGTGTTCAAACCCAATACATCAAGATCCTTCGTGAGCTGTATTACGGATTCACCACCAGGATCTCACCATTCTACAAAGAAGTGATCATTAATGTGAAAAGAGGGGTTCGACAGGGTGATACCATTTCACCAAAACTCTTCAGCGCCACCCTCGAGAACATCATGCAACAATTAGAATGGGAAGGAATGGGAGTGAAGATAGATGGTCGGCAACTACACCACCTCCGCTTCGCTGATGACATCGTTCTAATAACACCAAACATTAGCCAAGCGGCACAAATGCTGGCTGACTTTGACCGAGAATGTGGAAAGATAGGTCTACAGCTGAATCTAAAGAAAACTATGTTCATGAAGAATGAACTAGTTCCAGAGGCCCCATTCACTCTCAATGGAACAAACATCTCTGAATGCAGCAGTTATGTGTACCTAGGTCGAGAAATCCAACATGATGAGCGACCTAAAACCTGAGCTGCGCCAGGAGGAAGAGAGCGGCATGGAATGCCTTCAAAGGCATCGAAGAAATAGCTAAAAAGGACAAAGAACCTCCGGCTCGGGGCACATCTCTTTGACTCCACCGTTCTCCCTGCATTAACATACGCCTCAGAGACCTGGGCCCTACGAAAGCAGGATGAGAATGCTATTCGGGTCTCCCAGAGAGGATTCGAAAGAGCTATGCTTGGAATATCACGCCTCACTCAAGTGAGAGAAGGAATCGGGAGTTCTGACCTCCGTCGCTATTCCAGAATCAGGGATGCTGTCTCGTTTGCCAAGGCATCGAAAATCAGATGGGCTGGACATGTAATGCGATTTGGAGACAACCGCTGGACTAGAGCCATTACCGACTGGATCCCACGGGATGTCAAAAGATCACGTGGCCGCCCACCTACAAAGATGGTCAGACTTCCTTGTCAAGACCCTGAAGGAACGGTTTGAGGCTCTTCATATTCCTGAATCAACCAGATGCCATTGGGCTACATTGGCACGTGATAGGGTCCAATGGAAATGTTACTGGCGCCCGCTCGAGCAAATCGATGAATAACTTGGGATTCAAGTGATCAAGTGAAGGACCTTACTAGTTTGACCTCATGCAGGTGATTGTGAGCCTTTTAGTATACAGAGCACAAGATACTCAGAATCACCCGATGCAGACAATAATTAATAATGACCTGTGGGTACCGTCTAGATTACATGAAGCCTATGAGATTAAGTTGTATTACCTTATACCAGCCCCCTTTCTCTCCAGTATTTTACATAAGAAATAATCTCAGAAGAAGGGATTAGTCCTAGGGCCCAGTGATGAGCCCAGCGGTAGGGGCGTTTGCCTTGCCGCGCAGCCGCCTGTGCCGGCCCAGGTTCCATCCTTGGCATCCCATATGGTCCCCGAGCACCGCCAGAAGTAATTCCTGAGTGCAGAGCCAGGAGTAACCCCTGAGCATGGCCGGGTGTGACCCAAAAAGCCAAAAAAAAAAAAAAAAAAAGAAGAAGGGATTAGTCCTTAGTGTAATTCTTTGTTTAGACCTGTGTGTGGTACCACCCTTTACACTCTACTATAGAAGCTCTTTAGAGTTCTTTGTTGACATGGGCCCTCACTGAAGTTGGGATTACTTTCGTGCATATAAGGGGGAATGATTGAGGCACTAGTCCCTTTTTGGTAGGACTTCTCTCTGGTAGAACATACTTTGTTTTTTTTTAAATTTTTTTTATTATACCACCATGAAACATACAATTACAAAGGTGTTCATAATTGGTTCTTGGTAATACAGTATTCCAGCACCCATCCCTCCACCAGTGCCCCATTTCCACCACCAATGTACCCCTCCCCTCCCGTCCCCCACCCGCCTTAATAGCAGGTACCCCAGTTTCCTCTCTTTCTCTCTCTATCTCTCTCTGTCTCTGCATCTCTCTCCCTCTTATTTTACATTGTGGCTAGCCCTGCAGATATTTAGAGTTTATCACTTAAGTCTCTTTGTGTATATTCAGTGGTGAGTTTTAATCTGCCATTACCATTTCCCATATTTAGTAAAACACTGGTATCTATATCCTATTAATGAATGCAGTCATTCTATATCTGTCCTTTTCCTTCTGACTAATTTCACTCAGCATGATAGACTCCATGTCCATCCATTTGCAGGTAAATTTCATAATTTCATCCTTTCTGACAGCCGCATAGTATTCCATAGTGTAGATGAACCACAGTTTCTTTAGCCAGTCCTCTGTTCTCGGGCATTTAGGTTGTTTCCAGATTCTAGCTATAGTGAATAGCGCAGAGATGAATAAAGAAGTACAGATAGTGTTTCTGCTATGTGTTTTTCGGTCTCTCGGGTATATTCCCAGGAGTGCTATTGCTGGATCAAATGGGAGCTCAATATCTAGCTTTCGGAGGAATGCCCATATTGTTTTCCAAAAGGGCTGGACCAGTCGGCACTCCCACCAGCAGTGGATGAGAGTCCCTTTTTCCCCACATCCACGCCAGCACCGGTTGTTCTTGCTGTTTTGGATGTGTGCCAGTCTCTGTGGGGTGAGATGGTACCTCATTGTTGTTTTGATTTGCATCTCCTGATGATTAAAGATGAAGAGCACTTTTTCATATGCCTTTTGGCCATTCGAATTTCTTCTTTTTTGGAAGCTTCTGTTCATTTCTTCTCCCCATTTTTTGATGGGGTTGGCTGTTTTCTTCTTGTGGAGTGCTACCAGTGCCTGATATATTCTGGATATTAACCCCTTGTCAGATGGGTATAGGGTGAATATCCTTTCCCACTCTGTGGATTGTCTTTGTATCTTGGTCACCGTTTCTTTTGAGGTGCAGAAGCTTTTCAATTTTATATAATCCCATTTGTTTATCTTTGCTTCCATTTGCTTGGTCAGTGGTGTGTCGTCTTTAAAGATACTTTTCGTTTCGATGTCATAGAGCGTTTCTCCTATGTTTTCTTCGATGTACCTTATAGATTCATGTCTGATATCGAGATCTAGAATCCATTTTGATCTGACTTTTGTGCATGGCATTAGAAGGAGGTCTAAGTTCATTTTTTTACATGTAGCTGCCCAGTTTTCCCAGCACCACTTGTTGAAGAGGCTTTCTTTGCTCCACTTAATATTTTTTGCTCCTTTATCGAAGATTAAGTGGTTGTATATTTGTGAGTGCGTTTCAGGATACTCAGTTCTATTCCATAGGTCTGGGTCTGTCTCTATACCAATACCACACTGTCTTAATTACAACTGCTCTGTAGTAGAGCTTGAGGTTGGGGAAAGTGATACCTCCCATCTTCTTTTTCCCAAGGATTGCTTTAGCTATTCGTGGGTTTTATTATTCCATACAAATTTCAGGAGTGTTTGTTCAATTTCTTTGAAGAACATCATGGGTATCTTTATAGGGACCGCATTGAATCTGTATAAAGCTCTAGGGAGTATTACCATTTTGATAATGTTAATCCTTCCAATCCATGAGCAGGGAATGTGTCTCCATTTCCTCAGGTCTTCTTTTATTTCCTGAAGTAACGTTTTGTAGTTTTCTTTGTAGAGATCCTTTACATTCTTTGTCAGACTGATTCCTAAGTATTTGATTTTCTGCGGTGCAATTGTGAATGGGATAGTTTCTTTAATGTCCCTTTTCTTCTCTTTCGCTGTTTGCATATAGGAAGGCCATTGACTTTTGGGTATTGATTTTGTATCCTGCTACTCTACTGTAAGAATGTATTATTTCTAGGAGCCTCTTGGTAGAGAGTTTTGGGTTTTCCAGGTATAATATCATGTCATCTTCAAATAGTAATAACTTGGCTTCTTCCCTTCCTATCTGGATGCCCTTAATGTCTTTTTCTTCCCTGATTGCTATGGCAAGTACTTCCAGTACTATATTGAATAGAAGTGGTGAGAGTGGGCAGCCTTGTCTTGTCCCTGATCTTAAGGGGAAGGCTTTCAGTTTTTCCCCCATTGAGAATGATGCTCGCTGTGGAAATCAATGAGATGGAATGTCAAAAAACAATCCAGAAGATTAACAAAACCAAAAGCTGGTTCTTTGGAAAAATAAACAAGATTGACAAACCACTTGCAAGACTTGTAAGAAAAGGAAAAGAGAGAACCCAAATAAATAGAATCAGAAATGAAAGCGGAGACATCACAACTGAAAACACAGAAATTCAAAAGATCATCAGAGATTACTATGAGAGCCTGTATGCCACGAAACAAGAGAACCTAGAAGAAATGGACAAATTCCTGAATTCCTATAGCTTCCCAAGTCTGCAACAAGAAGATTTGGAATACCTTAACAAACCTATCTCCATCGAGGAAATAGAATCGGTAATCAAAAGTCTCCCTAAACACAAAAAGCCCAGGCCCAGATGGATTCACCAGTGAATTCTACAAAACCTTTAAAGAGAACCTACTCTCAATTCTTTTTAAGCTCTTCCGGCAAATTGAAGAAACAGAAATACTCCCAAATAGCTTTTACGAGGCACATATCACCCTGATACCCCAAAGCAGACAAAGAATGTCACAAAAAAAGGAAAACTACAGACCAATCTCCCTGATGAATACAGATGCTAAGATCTTCAACAAAATACTAGCAAATAGAATCCAAAGAGTCATCAAAAAAGATTGTACACCATGACCAAGTGGGATTCATCCCGGGAATGCAAGGATGGTTCAACATCCGTAAGTCAATCAACATAATACATCATATCAACAAAAAGAAAAATAAAAACCATATGATCATATCAATAGATGCAGAGAAGGCATTTGACAAGATTCAACACCCGTTCATGATGAAAGCTCTCCGTAAAATGGGGATTGAAGGAACCTTCCTCAAGATAATCCAGAACATACTTTGGTAGGGCTCTCTCTCTCTGGTGAGATTCTCTCTTTGCTGGGACACCTTCTGGTAGAACCCTCTTTGGTGGGACTCTCTCTCTCTCTCTCTTGGTGGGATCCTCTTTGGTGGAAGCCTTTGGCTCTCGTGTATGGTCTAAGTTCTGACCAGAGCCAGAGTTCTTTCATTATATTGGATTGCGGTGGTAGAGCTTTTTGTACTGTTAACAGCCTTTTGGAACTGCTCTGGACTCGTAAGTTTTCATCCATTCCCGGCAGCCTCATGAGAGCTGCTGTCCTGATACAGTTGGGAACCCCAGCGACTACCTGACACCCTAGTTCTCTCTGAAGGACTGCAGAAAAATTGGAGAAATCAGTGCTGTTGATTTATAAAGATAAAAACTGCAGCCCCTCCTCTGGAGCCTGTCTGGCATTAGTATTGTGTCCTTGGTAGGAGAAGCAGGGAAAATAATTCAATTATCAAATGGGATTTTTTTATAACCAAGAGGGGCTCTAAAAGGATTTTCAACTGTGGGTGCACCCCAGAAAACAGGCGGCACCATACCCTTCAATAGGTAAGTTTCTGAGATTTTGAGATAAAATTGTATGGTTTTATAATTCAAAAGAGCTCAGAATTGGCCATATGGCCTTAAGCTTAAATACTAAGTATTAAGCATTTCCTGCATGGTAGTCACATCATCTCTGGAAGCACCTAATAGTATGGTTGGGAGGATAGTGGTTTTCTCCTCTTCAGTTTTCAAGCAGAGCTAGTTTGCAAACTTTAAAAAAAATCCTTAAGCAATATGTGTTATATCTTTTCCCTAAATACTTATATGCAGTTCTTGAATTATTAATCCATATTAAATAAGATTACCCATTAAGGTTTGCTAGTTTGACCCCTATAATGCCACGTTGGCAAGTGGGGTCAGTTCTATTAAATCATAGATTTGAGATGGAGTAACAAAAGGAATTTGCTGAAGGGAAGAGATGTCTTCTACTTTATATCAAAGGAGAAACCAGACTGCCTCTAACCACCATTTATTTATATGCCAACACAGGAAAAGTGCTTTCCAGGCAACATTTTCCTTCTCTTTGCCTTTATCTCCCTTCTCCACTTAAAACTGCTTTCTTTGGTGGAGCCACTCTATGAATGAACCTAGGAACGCATAGACAGAGGGCCGGGAACAGATCATAGCACGGTGCGTGTGCAGCCCCAGCGCCAGTACCAGTCAGCCTGAAGTCTCCATTCAAGTGTTTCTCTGTGTAGGTCACGAAGTTTCCATATAGCATCAAAAAGAGTTACCTCAGGTCCAACATCATGGCCCAAGGGCCAGAGGACAAAAGTGAACACATCTCCCACTCCTTCAGGAATCCTGAAGCAGAACGATTGCCACCGGAAATGCGGTGCCAGTTTACTTTGAAGCCTAGCCGCAGGGCCGCTGCCTTGACAGTGAATGGTGAGTAGCTGCTGCTCTGTGCGAGTGTTGATGTTCTTTTAAGTTTTCTTTCCTGGAAACAATACAAAGACAAAGACCCAAACTTACAGTTGGATGAGGTGTTTTTGCATTATCATAAAGGAAAGGTCATTTCGGAGAAGTGGTTTTTATATGTGTCTGTGTCTTTCTGCATGATTCTTTGCAGAGTCAGTGGCCATCTTTGTGCTATGCGACATTGTGCTGTGTGTAACTCTGAATGGTCACATTATTAAAAGGAGGAAGTTTGTGGGTTTTCAGCATACTCATTCCCTACCTGCACCCTGATTCAGAGGATCTCCATAGAATTCTCTCCTTGGTCGCCTATACCCTATAAACATAACCATCTCTTACATGATCCATAGATTAATAACTCTAGAATATTAAATTAAGTGATATTAAATTAAGAGGGACCTGCATGTAATCTTTTTAAAAGCTTTTAGTCTGAAAATGAGATTTATCTGGTATTTTTTCTGTTGCAAATGCAAACTAAGTGTCTGTAATACAAACAGAACAGTGTGATTTGCAATACAAGCAAAATAGCTGGGTTAGTGGAAAGTTGTTGCTGAATTTCTATAGCTATCTTTTGTCAGTTTGAACCAACTAAGGGACCCTGCAACTGCACACAACCCATCACCCTTTTATGCCTGTTTTTTCAGGCCACTCAGGCATTGAATCTGGGTTGACCGTATGCAAGGCAGATGACCTACCTGCTGTATTATCTCCCCACCTCAAAAAATTTTGAGTGACAATGCTTTCCTGGACACGCTAACATAACAGGCCAGATTATGCACACAGCAAGACAGGCCGATATGTACCTTATCGAATGTCTTAGGAGCTTTTCCAAGACCATCCATGTTTAATTTGCTTTTTTTCCCCAACTGAGATTTACCCTGAGAAGTTTTGTCTCACAAACAGTATAATATGTAAGTTACAACAAAAAATACTCCTTTCCCTACTTAAAGAAAGTAGTAAATGCTTTTTGAACTTTAGTCAGTTTTAGAAGTCAAGACTAAGTTATTTAGCATCTGGCAGCAAGATAGATATGGAAGTTATTTTACTATTTATAAATAAATAGGAAGAGTGACTAATGGTGTCATTTGAACAGAAAATGCTGGTCACTTTTTTTTAGTGATTGTTAAAAAGTGTTTCTAGTCACCTTTATTTTAAAGTGACTCATTTTTTGCAGAGGTTCAGAACTTCACAAGGAATCTTGTGATGTGAGCTCTACCTGGAATGATCAATATAGCTCATGAGATTCCAATCCTAAACTGGAAGCCACAGATCTAGGTACATGTTCCACCTGTGCTTGAGACTCAGGTCCACTGGAATTGACTGAATTTGTTAGATCATGAGACATACTATATTTGTTAGATCGTATTACATGTGGGACACAGTACATTCTCCTACATGTTTTCATGGACCTTGCAGTCTTGTCCTTGAAGAATTCAGTCGATCCTGTTACATAAGGAAGACTCTACTTTTAGAAATGCAGTGCCAAAACGCAACAGTCTATTTGATGATGACTCAAATTGGGAGGGGACATAGTGTGGGCTATCCCACACTTTTGGTTCCTTGATTGAAATATCAACAACAAAAATTTCTATAAGCATTTTGTTTCTCTTTGGACATCTCATGGAATGTGTAAATGAAGTTACATAAATGAAACTAGCTTTTCTACTGATCTTCCCTAACTTCAGGTCACAGAATTTTTCAGCAAAGAAGATTGGTCACAAATTGGGCATTTTGGAGACATCCTAATATGCAGGTTGGTGATGTGATGGATCCTCCTTCACCATCTCCTCTCACAGGAAAACTGTTTGGTATCTCTTTGCCAGACATATGCAACAACAACAATCCGCCAATACCTGTTATGGTGAGTCCTGTTTTGTCCTATAACACCAAGAATTAAGGGAAGTTTAGGAAAGGAGAACTGTGGTGATGGGGAAATCTCTTCCCAAATGGAAAAACTATAGATACCCCATGCATTTGTCTGAGAATAAATATTATTAACTCAAAGGATACAAAAACAAATTGAACTATTTCAGAAATCAGAAGGATGAAGATCACCTATTCTGCTGGGTTTTTAAAAGTCTCACATCTGTCTGCTTAGATAAAATAGAATTTGCCTTGTAAACAAGGAATCCACAAAATCTCCCTCACTTTCTTTCTTGAACTCAGATAATATTTTGAAAGCCATTTGGGCTTTAGCAGTAGAGACTAGTTTGGAGAAGACATTTTCATGATTTTTATTAGTATTTTGAGTACTGGCACTTTTTTTTACTATGCATAAATTGAATGGCACAGAAGATAAACACCATTTCCTGAGTTTCTTCCATAGATACATATGGCAAATACCATGGTACTTGCCATACACATCTATGGAGGAAACTCAGTAAATTTGAATAGTTTCTCATAGGAGACACTACTCAAACCACATTTTTGTTTCTGTCTCACTGCAGATTTAGGGAGTAGTTATCGCCATACTTTTATGTTACAATACCTGGGGCCCAGTATCAGTATGTGATATCACTAGTTCCAGAGTCCCGTGGTTGCTTGTCCTCTCCCTTCTAGCCCAGGACAGAGCTAGAAAGAGCAGTACAAAAAGGTATTCGAGGGAATGAAATATGAGAAGTTCCACCAGATGTAAGTTTTCAGCATTTTACAGAAGCAAGTAAATACAGAAGTCGAATGTAATATGAAACATAAAAAGAAAGGCAAGTGATGAAGTTTGGCATGAATATTCATATATATATATATATATATATATACATATATATATATATATAGGTTTGAGGGAGAGAATTATGAAATCTGTGTTTGAGAGTCACAGGAGAAGTCTGAGGCAAGAGAGAGAGATTGGTTAGCAGAGAAATTTGGCCCTTCAATGGCTATTCTTTTGCTAAACAAAAGAGAATCTCTTTAAAACAACTATATGAAGAGAAATGTCTTAGCTGGGATGTTGAATTAAGAAATTAACAGAAATTTCTACAAGGAAGGAATTTGAATGGCCAAAAGGCATATGAAAAAATGTTCATCCCTAATCATAAGAGAGATGGAAATCAAAACAACCAAGGATATCATCTCACACCACAGAGACTGGCACATAACCAAAAAGAGCAAGAACAACAAGTCCTGCTGTGGATGTGTGGAGAAAGGGACTCTCATTCAAGGTGTGGGAATGTCAAGTGGTGCAGCCATTTTATATAACAATGTGGACAGTCCTCAAAAATCTAGAAATTGAGCTTCCATTTGACCCAGCAATACCACTTCTGGGAATATACCCTGTATGCACAAAAACACACAGTGGAAACACCGCCTACACTTCTATGTTCATAGCAGAAGTATTCACAGTAGCTAGAATCTGGAAACAGAGTGTCTGAGAATAGATGGGTGGACAAAGAAACTGTGGTACATCAACAAAATGAAATACTACACAGATGATAGGAAATTTTCCTATAAATGGATGGACATGGAGAGGATCATGCTGAGTGAAAAATGCCAGAGGGAAAAGGACACATATAGAATGACTGCTTTTTTGCAGGATTAAAAAATAGCATGATACTAATATACAAGGCCAGAAAATCATGGATCAGGAGGTCTGATCAGTGGGTGGAACCTACTGCAAATGTGTGGGATTCAAAGGTTAGGTATCACTGTCTTCCCGTTCATCATCGATTTGCTCGAGCGGGCCCCAGTAACATCTCCATATGTCCTGTCTCATGCTAGTAGAGCCCAAGGCATCTGCTTGCCCAGGAACATAAAGAGCCTCAGTCCATTCCGGAATGAGGTCTATAATTGTTACTGGTATTTGGCATATATATCAAATACAACACGGGTAGCTTGCCAGGCTCTCCGTGCAGGTAGCATACTCTTATAGGCATCTCTAAGTCCAGCATTTATTGATGCGACCCGGGCGCTGATAGGCTGGTCTGCTGGGTGGAGGTCTGACGAGAGAGAAGTCCGGATGTGGAAAATGGAGGCCCTCATGGAGTGTGGGGTCGTCTGGCCCGTTGCAAGGCTCTGCTGGGGTGGTGGACCAGGGCCAGAACCCACCATCCCTCCCGGGCACCTCATGAGCGGCTGGTCACAGGGAGAGCCAGTAGCAGCTCTTCTTCAGTATAAATTATTTTAAATACAGATTTAAACACTGTTTTTAGGGGTATAGTGTCGGTTATGCTCAGGGGTTATTCCTGGCTCCTGCATGCTTGGGGGGACCATATGGAATGGCAGAGATCTAATCTGGGTCAGGCACGTGCAAGGCAAGTACCCTACCCACTGTACCAGCTCTCCTACTCCAAATATTAACATTTTTTAAACCTCACAAAAGTTAGGACACAATATTATTAAAACCCACATACCTAATACTCCACATTCTAAAGATTACAAAGATTATCATACTAGCTTCATTTAACTCATCTCCCCCATCTTCCTTTTACCATTCTGAATAAATATCAGATATTTTAATTTTCTTTAGTACAGTTAAAAAAATTGAGCCTTTCCTTTTTTTTTACAAAGGTTAGGTAAGACAAAGAAAGGAACAATGTACTAATAATTATTGTAAATGATAATACCAACATGAATTGAGCATTGAAAGTAGGCAAAAAAGACTCACATAACATCCAAATATATGTATTGCAAGCTACAATGTGTAACAAAAGGGAGGGACAGAGAGGGAAGGAAAGAGAGAGACAGAGAGAGAGAGATTGAGATCTAGAGAGAAAGAAGTGAAAAGTGCCTGTCATAGACGGAGGCTAGGGGAGGGGTTTATTCAGGGGACATTGGTGATGGGAAGGAAATGAGCACAGATGGAGGGATGGGTGCTGAACACTGTATAACTGAAACTGAAATGAGAACATTTTTGTAATTGTATATCTCACAGTGGTATATGTGATAAATAAGTAGTATGAATAGATAGAATGGTGAAGACATACAGAAAACAAATAGGCTTTCGGCCTCTTATCAGTACACCAGTGAAGCCCCTGTATGAAACACCATTCTGCTTTCCTCCTAAAGAATATGCTCTGGCTGCTTTATGAGAGGGGTCTTGAGACTAAAGGGATCTTCCGAAAATCCGCTAGCATGAAGGCGTGTAGAGAACTAAAAGAAAAAATTAGATTCCGGCACAGATGTGCAGTTTCATTGTGAGTCTCCTTTCGTGGTGGCCTCCGTGTTTAAGGTAGGAAAGGTTCTCCCTTAATCCACTTTTGTGTTGTGTAGCTCAGGAGAAAGGCAATGGGGTTCTCTCCACATAACTAACATTCTCATCACTTGATCACTTGAATCCCGTTATTCATCGATTTGCTCGAGCGGGCGCCAGTAACATTTCCATTGGACCCTATCACAAGCCAATGTAGCCCAATGGCATCTGGTTGATTCAGGAATATGAAGAACCTCAAACCATTCCTTCAAGGTCTTGACAAGGAAGTCTGACCATCCTGTAGGTGGGCGGCCACGTGATCTTTGACATCCCGTGGGATCCAGTCGGTAATGGCTCTAGTCCAGCGGTTGTCTCCAAATCGCATTACATGTCCAGCCCATCTGACTTTCGATGCCTTGGCAAACGAGACAGCGTCCCTGACTCTGGAATAGCGACGGAGGTCAGATTCCGATTCCTTCTCTCACTTGAGTGAGGCGTGATATCCCAAGCATAGCTCTTTCGATTTCTCTCTGGGAGACCCAAATAGCATTCTCATCCCTGCTTTCATAGGGCCCAGGTCTCTGAGGCTTATGTTAATGTAGGGAGAACGGTGGAGTCAAAAAGATGTGCCCGGAGCCGGAGGTTCTTTGTCCTTTAGCTATTTCTTCAATGCCTTTGAAGGCATTCCATGCCGTTCTCTTCCTCCTGCGCAGCTCAGGTTTTAGGTTGTTAATCATGTTGACTTTTTGACCTAGATACACATAACTGCTTCATTCAGAGATGTCTGTTCCATTGAGAGTAAATGGGACCTCTGGAACTAGTTCATTTTTTATAAACATAGTTTTCTTTAGATTCAGCTGTAGACCTATCTTTCCACATTCTCGCTCAGAGTCAACCAGTATTTGTGCCACTTGGCTATGTTTGGTTTTATTAGAATGATGTCATCAGCGAAGCAGAGGTGGTGTAGTTGCCGACCATCTATCTTCACTTCCATTCCTTCCCATTCTAATTGTTGCATGATGAGGCCCACTGCCAGAAATTTCTATCTTCATTGTCTACACACCAACATCCACATACAAGGAAGATGAAATTGAGAAATTTTACATGAACTGGAGGAGTTCTATAAAAAAAGTTCACACCTTATACAAGATCAGAGTCGGTGATTTTAATGCCAAGATAGGACCGAGAAGATCGGCCGAAGAACTCCATATTGGGACCCATGGCCTAGAATGGAATGAACAGGGTGAGAGACTATCTGAGTTCATCATGTCCACCAAGACCATTCATGGGAACTCACAGTTCCAGAAGGCTTGAAGCAAAACGTTGGACATGGGAATCTCGTGGTGGACAGTTCCACAATGAAATTGACCACATCATCTTCAATCGACGGTTTTGTCTTATTGATGTTGCTGTAGTACCCATATTCCAAACAGGGTCGGACCACCGTCTCCTTCATGCAAAATTCTACTTCACTCAAGAGGGAGAAAAGGCTGCAAAGTTTAAGAACACCCAGAATGACCACCAACTGGGAACTCTTTGGCACCATTGCAGCAACATGGGAAGATACCATCATTGACGATATTGATGAAGAATACAACCGACTGGTTCAGCACCTCCATGATTGTGCAAAGAATGCTGAGAGAGAGAAAGACACAAAAGGACGCCTGTCTTCAGAAACTCTCGAGCTCATTCACCAAAGTGGCAAGGCACGAACCTCAGGCAACCAAATGCTAACGTCCAAGCTTGAAAAGCGGTGCAGAGAAGCGATAAAGGAAGACCTCAAAGACAGAAGAGCTGAAATACTAAAAGATGCAGCAGAAACCAAGAAAGGCATTCACACCACCTGCCTGTCCTTTTGTCAACTATAAGACCAAGATAAGATGACTGCCCTCCGACGCTCTGATTGATCTATCACATCTTCCAGAAAGGCAATGGAGAAGATTATCCATGAGGAAAAGCTCATTTGAATCATGTTAGCAGTACTATCACCTCCAGCTAATTAGGAACTCAGGGTTAGGACTTGTGGGCACTATGGGTTGAGTGCTCTGAGATGGGGGTTTCATTTCATAATTGGATTTCCAGTTGTGGAAAACTCATTGAGATACTCAAGGTATCATTAAAATGTAGAGATCAGATTTAGTGACTTTTTTTCATCAAGATAGGTTGTACATATTTTAATGAGATAAACAGAGACCTATTGTCACTCTGCCTCTTTGAGCAAATTTACCTTTTCTAGATTGGATTTTTAAAATATGTTCAGAAACAAAATTAGTTTGTTTTGATTGTGAAATGCAATAGCTTTACCTCAGATACAGGTAACTTTTTTCACGAAATGTCTGATCAGTGGTATTCACGTACATTTCACCAGAATTTAGAATAGAACAGAAAAAAGACTAAGCAGTCATATTCCTATCTGTTAAATAGTTTAACAAGTTACATTATGACAAAACTTTTTTTTAGTTACCTTAAAATCTCAGTAGAGTTAGCCTATCTTCCCTTATCTCCTGCATATGTAATTTAACATAGGACAAATTCCAGCAGATCAATAATTACCATGGCTATGTCTGGGGGAGGAGTAAATCACTGTATCACTATATCACTGTCTTCCCGTTCATCATCGATTTGCTCGAGCAGGCACCAGTAACATCTCCATATGTCCTGTCTCATGCTAGTAGAGCCCAAGGGCACCTGATTGCTCCAGGAACATAAAGAGCCTCAAACCATTCCATCAGGTCATGGGAATGAGATCTATAATTGTTACTGGTATTTGGCATATCAAATACGACACGGGTAGCTTGCCAGGCTCTGCCATGTGGGAGGAGTAAATAAATAGATTATTATTTACTTAAAAAATCATCCAGATCTGCTCTGGGCATGCTCACTATGACTATCAGGCACCCCAGATACCCCACATTAGGTGTGTAAACATCACATCTGAATAATGAGTTCTGTGTTGCCTTTCATAATATATGTAGTAATAAATCAATGGTTTGGTTTTTCAGTAAGTGTTGAAATTGCAAAGTTTAGAGTGTCACCTAACTTTCTGTTGTATGAATGTTCACAAATGTAGCCTATTTCCCAGGCACCATCCTGGCCAGGCCCAGAGTGACCAGGAGACAAGGTACATCTGGAGGACTGCCCAGTGGAGGCCCTGAAAGAGAAGGACAGCACAGCCCCATGGTTCAAACCCGGGACCCACACAGTCCCACCCAGCCCTCAGCAACAACTTCTGTCCTTCATGGCCCAAAGCAATCAACCCTACACTTCCTAAGCTCTAGCTGGCAGCCCACACACACGCATCCAGACATTCTAGGCCTGCCCTACACAGACCCTCCAGAAGACCTGCCTGGTATCTTGAGTGGGTGACTGAGACCCCATGAGACCCTCACCCTACACTTGAGCTACTTCTGGACCCCTCACCCTGAGGATGTGCCCTAGAGATTCCCCCTGGCCAGGAGCAGGCATCTGCAGGCCTGGGGTCCAGGCAGCCACCTTTAGGGAAGACTTGAATTGGTGGGAGATGTGCCCAATGGGACTCTAGGCTGAGTCAGGATGACGAGGTTGTTAAGAGAGTCTACTGATAGACTCACAAACATGGTCACACAGATGCTGACATATGACACATAGAAACAGTCAGCTATACCAATCGAGGCAAACACATAGTCAGCTACACCAACAGACACAGATACATACAGTCAGCTACACCAACAGACACAGTCAACTACACCAACAGTCATAGACACATACAGTCAGCTATACCAAGAGAGTCAACTACTCTAACAGACGCAGTAGCACAGACACATACGTTCAGCTACCCCGACAGACACAGATACATATGGTCAGCTACACCAACACACACAGTCAGCTACACTAACAGACACACACAGTCCGCTCTACCAACATACACAGGCACACAGTCAGCTACACCAAAAGACACAAACACACAGCTATATCAACAGAGTGACAGATACACAGTCAGCTATAAATAGACATAGCATATAGTCAGCTATACCAACAGACACACAGAGAGGCAGGTACACGTTGAATTCATATACACCAAGATACACACACAGAAAATCATGGTCAGTTATACCATTAGAGAGTCACACACAGACACACACAGTCAGCTGCACCAACAGACAGACAGCCAGTTACACCAGCAGAGAGAGATAAGCACAAATCAGTTATCTACACCAAAAGACATACACAAATGAAAAGTCAGCTACATAAACTGAGAGTCACACACAGATACAGCTACACTAACAGTGAGTCACAATCATCACCAACAGACACAGAGAGTCACACAAAGATACACATGGTCAGCTACACCTGCAGACACAGAGAGTCACAGACACACACAGTCAGCTACACCTATAAAGACACAGTCAATTATACCAACAGAAGTAGACAGTTACAACAGACACAGACACACATAGTCAGCTACACCAACAGAGACAGGTACAGATACAATCAGTTAGACAAAGACAGACACAGACTAACACAATCATCTGCACAGTCACACACAACACACATCATAAATTGTACTAATAGACACAGACACCCAGAGTCATATACATCAACAGATACAGAGAGCCAGAGAAACACAGACACACATATGAACATTCCAAGAAATGCACACAAAGACACAGTGAGATGCACCACCAGACACAGACACACAAGCATACACACTGGATATTTGAGACACACACACAAAGAAACACACAGCTACACACTGCCACATGCACAAACACAAATGAATATTCAGAGAGACAAATATACACACTATGTTTCACAACCCTCAGATGAGTGATCATTCTGTCTGTCTCCCCCTTGACGCATTTCACTCAGCGTGATACTCTCCATGCCCGTCCATTGATGAGTGCATAGCATGACTCCACTTTCCTAACAGCTGTGCAACGACAACAGAAACAAGGGCCCAGAGTCTGGGTCCATGGCTGAGAATCTGCCTCAAGCTGGAGGAGAGGGCAGCTGGGGCAGAGAAGGGGCCACTCTGACGATGGTTGGAAAGGATCACTCTGGATGGGAGACATGTGCTGAAAGCGGGCAAAGGAGCAGGCGTGATGGATCTGGACAGCAAACGGGGGAGGGAGAGAGAGAAAGAAAGAGAGAGAGAGAAGAAAGTACCTGCCATAGAGGCAGGCTGGGAGGGCTGACGGGGGTGCTGGGGAATGTGCACTGGTGGGGGACAGTGTTAGAACATTGCATGACTGAAAGCTGAGCATGATCTTGGTAACTATCTCACAGTGTAACTATCTCACAGTGTAACTATATCTCACAGTGTAACTTTATCTCATAGTGTAACTATATCTCATAGTGTAACTGTATCTCACAGTGTAACTTATCTCACAGTGTAACTGTATCTCACAGTGTAACTATCTCACAGTGTAACTATCTCACAGTGTAACTGTATCTCACAGTGTAACTGTATCTCACAGTGTAACTGTATCTCACAGTGTAACTGTACCTCACAGTGTAACTTACCTCACAGTGTAACTGTATCTCACAGTGTAACTTATCTCACAGTGTAACTGTATCTCACAGTGTAACTATCCACAGTGTAACTATCTCACAGTGTAACTGTGTCTCACAGTGTAACTGTGTCTCACAGTGTAACTGTATCTAACAGTGTAACTGTACCTCACAGTGTAACTTACCTCACAGTGTAACTGTATCTCACAGTGTGACTTATCTCACAGTGTAACTGTATCTCACAGTGTAACTATCCACAGTGTAACTATCTCACAGTGTAACTGTGTCTCACAGTGTAACTGTGTCTCACAGTGTAACTGTGTCTCACAGTGTAACTGTATCTAACAGTGTAACTGTACCTCACAGTGTAACTTACCTCACAGTGTAACTGTATCTCACAGTGTGACTTATCTCACAGTGTAACTGTATCTCACAGTGTAACTATCCACAGTGTAACTATCTCACAGTGTAACTGTGTCTCACAGTGTAACTGTGTCTCACAGTGTAACTGTGTCTCACAGTGTAACTGTACCTCACAGTGTAACTGTATCTCACAGTGTAACTATCTCACAGTGTAACTGTACCTCACAGTGTAACTTACCTCACAGTGTAACTGTATCTCACAGTGTAACTTATCTCACAGTTTAACTATCTCACAGTGTAACTGTACCTCACAGTGTAACTGTGTCTCACAGTGTAACTTATCTCACAGTGTAACTGTACCTCACAGTGTAACTGTATCTCACAGTGTAACTTATCTCACAGTATAACTGTATCTCACAGTGTAACTGTATCTCACAGTGATTCGATGAACACACTCGCTGACACAGCACTGACATTCACAAGAACCACACCCTCACATGCTCACACTGCACCCTTGAGGGGGCTGGTTTTCTCTCAGAGAAAGAGAAGGGAGACAGGCAGGTGCAGGGGTGAATGGGTGGTTTTCTGAGAGAGAGAGAGAGAGAGAGAGAGAGAGAGAGAAAGGAATGTGTACACATAGGGGAATGATGGTTTTTCTCTGAGAGAGATTAGGGGAGACAGTTATTTCCAAGGAGAAAGGGTGGTTTTCTCTCAGAGAGAGAAGAGAGACAGGCATGTTTCAGGGAAAAGTGTGTGTGTGTGTGGGAGAGAGAGATGCAGAAAGATACAGAAAGAGAGAGGGAAAAAAGAGAAAGAGAGAAGAGGGGAGACAGGAGTGTCCAGGGGAAATGGTGGTTTCCTCTCAGAGAGAGAGGGACAGGCACGATCAGGGGGGGGAAGAGAGATCTGAGAGAGAGAGAGAGGAGAGAGAGGAGAGAAGAAAGGCATGCCCAAAGGGAAAGGGTGATTTTTTCTCAGAGAAGAGACATAGGCTTGTCCCAGGGTAAAGTGTGGTTTTCTCAGAGAGAGATAAGGAAGACAGGAGTGCCCAGAGGAGCAGGAGGTTTTCTCTGAGAGAGATTAGGGAGACAGTCACTTCTAGGGGAAAGAATGGTTCCTCTGAGGAAAAAAAAGGAAGACAGGCAAGCAAGAGAGAAAAGGTGGTTTTCCCTCAGAGTGCAAAGAGATAAGAACATCCAGGGGCTGGGGGTGTCTCTTAGAGAAAGAGGAGTCGGGCACTTCCAAGAAGAAAAGGTAGTTTTCTCTGAGAAAGAAGAGAGGCATGTCCAGCCAGGAAGGGTTGGTTTCTCTCAGAGAAAGAAGAGAGATGGCACATCATGGGGGAAAGAGTGGCTTTCTCAGAGAGAGAGAGAGAGAGAGAGAGAGAGAGAGAGAGAGAGAGAGAAACAGAGTGGAGATATTAGTGTCCAGAGTAAAGGCAGGTTTTCTCTCAGACAGGGAGATAGGCAAGTCTCCCTCATCTCTATCTGAGAGAGAAAAAGAAGTCAGGCATGTCCAGGAGAAAGGGTGGTTTGCTCTCAGAGAGCAAAAGGGAGACAGGATGCACAGAGCAAATGCCTATCTGAGGGAGGTTAGGGAGATGGTCACTTCCAGGGAAAAGAGTGGTTTTCCTCACAGAGAGAACAAAGATAGCACCTCCAGGAGAGAAGGCAGTTTCTCTTAGAGAGAGAAAGAAGACAGGCATGTTGAGAGGAAAAGCGTGGCTTGCTCTCAGAGAGAGCAGGAATGCGCAGGGAGAATGGGTGCTTTCCTCTGAGGGAGGTTAGGGAGACAGTCACTTCCAGGGGAAATGGCTTTCCCTCACAGAGAGAAGAGAGATAGGCATGACCCAGGAAGGGAGTTTTCTCTGAGAAAGAAGACGGCGCCTCCAGGGAGAAAGAGTGGTTTTCCCTGGGAGAGAGAAGGGAGACAAGCAAGCCCAGAGGGAAAGCATGGTTTTCTCTCAAAGAGAGAAGCGAGACAGGCATGATCGAGGCAAAGGGTAGTTTGCTCAGAGAGAGAGGGAGGAGATTGCTGGGGGGGGAGCAGTGGCCGGGCCAGGCAGGGCACAGAGAAGGGGTTGGGGGCTTGTGGCAATAGGTCCTGACAGCGGGCCTAGACCTAGATGGAAACATGGACCCCTGAGCCCAGCTCTCCCCATAGCCATCACGGCCCCCCAGGTCTGCTCAGGAAGATGCCACAAGGCACCCAATGGCAGTCACAGTGCTACTTCGGACTGGCTCTCGAGAGCCTGAGTGAAAGGGGCCACCCTTGGGCCACCCTTGGGTGTGGGGTCCTCAGGCACAGACACTGCCTCTGTAGTGGCCACGTGGGGGATAGAACCGCCGACACACTGAAGGGCAGAAAGGCCAGAGCAGCCCGTTAACGCCCCTCCAGGCCAATGGACCAAGGCTTCACTCAAGAGGTGGAGGTGGAACTCCTGGGAATATACCCTGGGAAGCCAAAGACACACAGCAGAAACTCCATCTGCACTTCTATATTCATAGCAGCACTATTCACAATAGCCAGAATCTGGAAACAACCAGAGTGCCCGAGAACTGATGACTGGATAGAGAACCTGTGGTACATCTACACAATGGAATACTATGCAGCTGTTAGGAAAAATGAATTTATGAAATTTGCCTATAAATGGATGGACATGGAGAGGATCATGCTGAGTGAAATTAGCCAGGGGAAAAGGACAGATATAAAATGATGGCATTTATTTGTGGGATATAAAAAAAATAGCATGATACCAATATCCAAGACCGGGAAAAACATGGATCAGGAGGTTTTGTCAGTGGATGAAACCTATGGCAAATGTGTGGGAGTCGGAGGTTAGGCAATACAGAGAAAGGAACAGTGTGCTAATAATTATTGCAAATGGTAATACCAGTGTAGAACTGAGCATTGAAAGTAGGCAAAAGGATATACATGATAACCTCTGAATGTATGTATTGCAAGCCACAGTGTATAAAAGAAGGGAGAGAGAGAGAAGTGAAAACTGCCTGCTAGAGACACAGGTAGGGGGAAGGGGGAAAATCAGGGGACACTGGTGGAGGGAAATGGGCACTGGTGGAGGGATGGGTGCTGGAACACTGTGACTGAAACCCCAACATGAACACTTTGGTAACTGTATATCTCACGGTGGTATAATAAAAAATATTTTAATTAAAAAATAAACAAAATCAAACACTAAAAAAAGAAAAAAGGAAGAGTTGGAGGTGGAGTCCCCGGCGTGGTGGGGTCCCCGGCGTGAGGCAGACGGGAGATGGGAGGCACAGATGGGAGCAGGGTGGCTGGGGGCACTGCCCGCTCATGCCGCCATTTCTCTGGAGCTCAGCCCTGACTGTCCTGGGCAGCTCTGTCCTGACTGTCCTTCCCTACCTTGGGAAGGGCCTGGGGTCACTCCTGACTGTCCCCTGGACAGGGCCCCCTACCTTGGGAAGGGCCTGGGGTCATCCCACTGACAGCACGGCCATGGACTGGCACGATGACCATGAGACAGGGCCTGAGGCCTTCCCTGATGGCCCCTAGGGGCGGGCAAGGACTTGGTGTGTTTTATGTGGACTGGGGGTGACAGCCCTGACACCCTCCTGACAGGGTTGGGGGGAAGGGAGCTGGGCCAGCACAGGCTGGAGGACACCATTCGCATGGACGCAGCCAGTGAACTTGCAGACACACCCCGGGCTGTGTGGGGCTGTCACAGGGGAGCCGGCCCCAGCCCTCACCAGAGCCCCCCCAGCCCCACCGGAGCCCTCCCCAGCGGCGCTCATGGCCCAGGCTCCTCCCCACCCACCCAAGCACCAAGGCAGTGCATCCCCCAGTGTCCACCGCACAGCGAACCCTCGGGGTCAGGCCGACTGCAGGATCTGAGACAGCCCAGGGTGGGGAGCCCTGGGCTAGTGACCTAAGTGACAGTCTGGGGCCTCCACGCAGAGTCACAGGCCCAGTTCCACCAACCCCAACTTCCCGAGCTACACATCAACGTTCACACACACACACACACACACACACACACAATAAAGTACACACAATCACTCTCACACACAAAGAAGCACACTAACACAAACCCACAGCCTCACACACATACACAAATACACACAAAGGAACACACACTCTGCACAAGGCACACTCCCAGGCTCTTCTGCCCCCATGTGGACGAGGTGGCATTGCAGGCCAGCAACAGAGCCTCTTGGCAGGCTGGAGCTGCAGGAAGGCACAAGGAGACCACAGACGTGGAGCTGGAGACGGGCTGAGACGGGGGTGGTGACAGGGGGGTGACCAGGCTCGTGACCGGGCTGGTGACTGGAGTGGTGACCGGACTGGTGACCGGGCTGGTGACCAGGCTGGTGACCAGGCTGGTGACCGGGCTGGTGACATGAACTAAACCACATTTTGGAGGCCTGGAAGTTGACTTGGCTGGGAGACCAGACCCTCAAACTCAGGTGCGTGACGGGGGTGACAGCCTGTGGTGACCATCTAGGCAACTCCTGAGGCTTCCACTGGCTCACCCCCAGCAAGCCCACCTCCCTGAGTCAGACCTGACAGTTCTTGCGAACACACTCACTGTCCACAGTGAACACACACAGAACACACACAAACAGTCACTGACACACAGAAACAGCCACTGTCACACACGAAACACAGGACACACTGTCACTCACACACAGAAACGCAGCCACTGTCACACACAGAAACACAGAACACACTATCACTCACACATAGAAACGCAGCCACTGTCACACACAGAAACACACAGAACACACTATCACTCACACACAGAAACACAGCCACTGTCACACACAGAAACACACAGGACACACTATCACTCACATACAAAAACACAGCCACTGTCACACACAGAAACACACAGGACACACTCACTATCACTCACACACAGAAACTCTGAGTCACAGAGAAAAACACACTGACACTCACAGATACACACCCCAAAAACTACGCTCACTGAAATACACAGAGAAGCACACTCACTGCCACTCACATGCAGACACACAATGTCACAAACACTTGCCGTCACAGACAAACACACGTGGGAGTCTGCTGCCCCCATGTGGCCCAAGGAAGCATCCCAGGCCGGAGGCTGCAGGAGCTTCTTCCCACCCTGGAACCCTCCAAAGTGATGGTGGGACAGTGGGGAGGTGGCGCAGGGCCAAGGCACAGGAAGAGTGGCAGGAATAAGGGCAAGCGAGGGGTCAGGGCCAGGCTAGGGTGGCCATGGCAGCCCCTGCAATGGAACCAGGAGGACCTGGTGGGTGACTGGGCTGACGGTCCGGGTGACCCCATCTGACTCACACTGGTCCGTTCCATCGCCCAGACCCTGAGCTGAGCCTCATAACTGCTCACACAGCACTCACAGAGATTCACACACTCACACATTAGTAGTAACACAATCATACACACGCACACACACAGGTTCATGTGCTGTCATGTACACGTGCATGTACACAAACAGGTCCATACACTAACACACACGAACTCCGTGGGCTCTGCTGCCCCCGTAAGGCCAAAGGCTGCATTACCGTTCCTGGGTCGCAGGAGCCTCTTTCCGCCCTGAGATTGGGCTAAGAGGCAACAGGCCTCAGGGAGAAGGAGGGTCATTCGGGCAGCAGCCAGGTGAGCTGCACAGAGAGAGAGAGAGAGGGGCAGAGCAGTGAGGGACAAACAGTGGAACGGGGACAAGCATGGGCAGCCATGGTTACCCAGGGAATGGCACCTGTTTAGTGACCTGTGCTGGTAGCCTGGGGTTACAGCCTGGGTGGTCCCATGAGGACTCATTCTGGGCCACTTTCACATCCCAGACTCTGAACTAGAACCTCAGCATTCACACTCATGCTCACACTCAGTCTCTCTCTCTCTCTCTCTCTCTCTCTCTCTCTCTCTCTCTCTCTCTCTCTCTCTCACACACACACACACACACACACACACACACACACACACACCACACACTTTCTGTGGACGCTGCTGCCACCGTGTGGCCACACGTGAC
Source organism: Cryptotis parvus (assembly GCA_021461705.1). Taxonomy (NCBI): domain Eukaryota; kingdom Metazoa; phylum Chordata; class Mammalia; order Eulipotyphla; family Soricidae; genus Cryptotis; species Cryptotis parvus. Next base: position 1,534 of record JAJIBD010024511.1, on the reverse strand, counting down.
AAGACAGGACAGGGGCAAGACAAGAGAGGCCCAGGAGAGAGGGTCAGGTGAGAGGGAAAGGTGAGAGAGACAGGTCATTGTGAGGGTCCCCGCCTCAGGCTAGTCACACGCAGGTCTACTCTCACCCTGCAGCCTGGACTCAGGGTGCACAGGACTTATCACCGGCGGGTGGGGGCACAGTTGGGCCGCCCGGGCCTCACTGCCCAGCTGTGTCATGAACAGAGTCGGCCTCGTGCCCTGTCCTGAGGGCAGGACCCAGGTGGGGCGCTGCGTGCATCACGGAGTTTGGGGAACTCCGCCAAGGCCGGGGACACACCTGGACTCACAACCTGCCACCGCAGATCAGGTGCGCAAGACCCAGGTTTTCTCCAGGGCCAGGCTGGGCACTGTGGACACGCCCCTGTCGGAGCCTCCTCCTGCCCCATCGGCCTCCCCAGGCCTGTGTCCAGAGCAGTGCGCTCCGGGCACACTCACAGCCCCCACGGCCCCCAACTCCACCCAACACACCCCACCCCCGCTCTACCCACTCTAGATGCAGAGAGCACTTGAGGAGAGCCTGCACGGCCCTCAAGAGAGGCTTCCCAAGCGGCCAGAGGGGCAGAGGCAGCTGGTGGCCGGTCCCGAGGGAAGGTCTCCTGGGCCACCTCCTCTGCCACCTCGCAGCGCTGACCCGCAGGGCACCTCGGGGCCTAGGCTCACGTGTAGCCGGGACTCCTCCTGGTGGACACCCTGATCATTGCAGGTTCAGCTGGTGGGGCTGTGGGACAGGTGAGGTTGTGGGTGTCCCTCCTGACAGGTATAAATGTCCCTCCTGACAGGTGTAAATGTCCCCTCCTCTCGGAACAGTCACCTGCATGGTGACTCTAACCTCTAAGGCCATGTATGGCCTAATGTGGTTTCCCGCTCGGCCGTGCCGCCTTTCATCTGGCGTTGCCTCCAGATTCGCCTCACTCGCCTCCATAGAGGAGCGTCCAGGGCCGCGGGAACCATGCAGGAGAGAGGCCAAGGCTGAAGGGAAAGTAGGGGAACCCGCCACATGCTGCAGCCTGGGCCGGCTGGACACACTGCAGGGCTGAGAGGACACAGCAGGCACCTGCCCACCAGCCTCCATGATCTCCGGGCACTGGTCAGAAGGGACCACACAGAGGTCAGGGCTATTGCCCTGCTGCCTGCAGCCCCGAGCACTGTCCACTCTCAGCTGCGGGAACAAGACGGGGTCCTCCTCATGGGCTCCCAGGAAGGCATATATGGGTCAGGCCAGCCTGGGCGCTGCTGGGTACAGGCCTCCTGCACCACTGTCCAGGTCACTGCCTGGTGGACTCTGCAGCTGCGCTGGGGAAAGTGCCCCTAGACCAGGCAGACCCCGACCTCTCTCTCTGGCCAGCTTCCAGCCTTCCGAGGGTTCCCCTGTCGCCCACCACCAGCTCACGTGGGGAAACAGAGGCCCAGAAAGTGGAGCCTGATGTGATGTCACAGCTCAGGAAGGGCCCAAAATCCCAGCAGAGACAGGTCTGCAGACAGATGCGATAGGGCC
>JAJIBD010024510.1:0-34860 GCA_021461705.1 Cryptotis parvus | reverse complement strand
TGCAAATCAGACTTTGATAGTATAATGGGTCGGGAGTTTGCCTTGCATGTAGCCAACCCAGGTTCGATTCCCAGCATTGCCTATGATACCCTGAGCCTGCCAGGAGTAAGGCCTGAGAACCGCCAGGTCTGTTCCAAAAACAAACATAAAAACAAAATTTGACATTTAAGTGGCTGATCTGGCATCATGACTTCAGGAAAGGCTTGATGCCAATCTGTGAATAGATGAGGATTTCTAATTACGATAGCCAGGAGCCTGCAAATCTTCTACTGCAGGAGGTCAACCTCAACAAATACATTAACAAAAGAGAAAAATTAATCTCCATATACTGATATGCCAACATACGCTACTTAATCTAATAGCCTTGGAAGTAATAATCATGTCCTAAATTAAAATCTGCCTTATTCCTGCTGTATTCAATTTCCAGCTCATTTCCTGCTTACTAGAAGACATTTCTAAATATTTCTAAGCAATTTGAAAGATTTATTTGGTATAAATCTAAGCAAACTTTATTTGGCGATGTGGCAGGCAGGATGGGGGATGACTATGCCACACCTGGCGCTACTCAGGAACTGCTCCTAATCCCATGCCCAGTGGCTGCTCCCACAGAGAGCAGGCGGTCCATGTGGTTCCAGGCACTGGACTACAGTTGGCTACCGGGCAAGGCAAGTGCCTTGATCGCTATACAATCTTTCTGATTCGAAATATTTATATTTTAAGAGTAGAGTTAAAAAAACACAAAAATTTTACCTGATTTGGAAAAAAAAGGTTAGTTAGAAGCATCAATTCAGTAAAAGAAGATTTGGGTTATTCAATCTGTCAAAAAATCCATTATCTTTTTTTTTAAAGTATTTTATTATACCACCGTGAGATATACAAATAAAAAAGATATACAATTAAAAAGTTCATGTTTGGGTTTTGGTCATACAGTGTTTCAGCACCCGTCCCTCCACCAGTGCCCATCTCCCACCACCAACGCCCCCGGTTCCCTCCCCCCTTCCCCAGCCCTGCTCCATGGCAGGTTCTTTATTTCTTTGCCTTTCTCTCTCTTTCTCTTTTCCTTCCCTTCCAGACTATGGATTACAGAACATACATTAAAAGGTTGTCATGTGAATCCTTTTGCCTCTATTTAATGCTCAGTTCTAGGTTGGCATTAGTACCCTCGACTATTATTAGCACACTGTTCCATTTTCTGTCTTACCTAGCCTCTGACTCCCACACTTTTGTGATAATTTCCACCTTTGACAAGACCTCCCGATATATGCTTCACTTGACCTTGGATATTGGTATCATAATATGTACATATATATTTATGCCATGCAAATAAATGCAGTCATTCTGTATCTGTCTCTCTCCTTCTGGCTAATTTCGCTCAACATAATCTTCTCCATGTCCATCCATTTATAGGCAAATTTTATAACTTCATTTTTCCTAACAGCTGCATAGTATTCCATTGTGTAGATATACCAAAGCTTCTTTATCCAGTCATCGATTTTCGGGCACTCTGGTTGCTTCCAGATTCTGGCTATTGTGAATAATGCTGCTATGAACATAAAAGTAGGGATGGTGTTTCCGCTGCGTATTTTTGGTTTCCCAGAGTAGATTCCCAGGAGTGGTATGGCTGGGTCAAATGGGAGTTCAAGTTCTAGTCTTTGGAGGAAAGTCCATATTGTTTTCCCAGAAAGGCTGTACCAGCCGGCATTCCCACCAACAATGGATGAGTGTCCCCTTTTCCCCACATCCACGCCAGCACTTGTTGTTCTTGCTCTTTTGAATATGTGCCAGTCTCTGTGGTGTAAAGTGGTATCTCATTGTTGTTTTGATTTGCATCTCTCTGATGATTAGTGATGATGAGCATTTTTTCATATGTTTTTTGGCCATTCGAATTTCTTCCTTGCTGAAGTTTCTGTTCATTTCTTCTCCCCATTTTTTGATGGGGTTGTTTGTTTTCTTCTTGTAAAGTTCTACCAGTGCCTGATATATCCTGGATATTAACCCCTTATCAGATGGGTATTGGGTGAATATTCTTTCCCATTCTGTGGACTGCTTTTGTATCTTAGTCACTGTTTCCTTTGAGGTGCAGAAGCTTTTTAGTTTCATGTAGTCCCATATGTTTATGTTTTCTTCTAGTTGCTTTGTTAGTAGTATCTTTTTTTTTAACTAACTGGTCATTTATTGAAATCTTAGTAAGAATCAGTCACCATGCTAAGTTTCACAGCAATGATCTCATTTCATTACAACAATCATTTCATGACGGATACTCCTACCTTATTTTTATTCTAAAAAAATTGTTTGAAAAAACATACCATCAACCAACTCCTCTTTCTCTACACACAGAGAAGCTGAACACAGGAAGTGCTGAGAGAACCCTCTTCACATTTCCTTGTTTATGGCTGATCTGGTTCTTGATGTCAAAGCCAAGTCAGAGAAGGTGAGAAAAGTCAAGAAGCTTTTAACAGAAGGGAAACTGGGGGCGGCGGAGGGAAGGAATTTAGAGAGGCACAGAACCAAGTGAACTCTGTCAGGACCCTGCTGACAAAGTAAATGAGGTCAATTAGATGGACTGAGTGATGAAAGGTGATCTTCACGATCCGCTCAGTCGGTGACACTTTTATTACACATATTACCCTATTGAATCTTCATAGCCAAGGGTCTGAGGTTAATACTGTCATTATCTCTATTTTGGAGCTGAGAAAATTATAACTTCAAGGTTTTGAGTGTTTCCATGAGTCAGCTGGAAAATAAGAGCCAGGACTTGAACAAAGGGTGTCTCGTACATCAGCTGATAAGCAATTTCAGAGACTCAATGGAGTTCCATGATTTCCCCAAGATTTGATTGCAGACGCAGAGTGAAAGAGGATCTTACATTTACAATACACAGTTACCCCTTACCCAAGATATGTCTATACGACTCTAGACAGCTTCCTTCTTCTACTCCTTATAAAGCATTCATACATTTATCTCTAAGTTTAAGTTTGTAGAAGTCTATTTTTTTTCCTCCTTGGCAAACCGCGGCACTTAAAAATCTTATACTCAGTTTTCACAATATCTAGAAATGACTGGTTCTGTAATATCTTGTGAGGATTTTTCCTTAGAACCTGGAGACATATATCAGCTTGGCAAAAATACTCAAATTCATATGAAAAAATTATTTTGTTATTATTTCATTAATTTTCTTCTGCATATTACTTACACTACTTGAAAACAAGAAATGAAATATAAATAAGTAGCATCATGCACATCAGATACTGCTAGGATCTTTATTTGTACTCTAATTTAGTCCTTACAACCAATAAGACACTCCCCCATGACGTACTTATAAAAGCCTTCCCAGAACCCAAAAAACTCCATGAAGTATTATTGTAATTTATACATTTTTACTAAAGAAACTGAAGCACAGAGATATTAAATAATTTTCCTTAATTCACAGAGCTAATAAAATACAAAGCCAGGGTCCAAATACAGGTATTCGCAACTAAAATGCATTTAACTTTTTCCCAGTTTTTGAGCCATGCCAAAAGATGTTCAGGACTTACTTTTGCTGAACAGGGATCAGTCCTGGAGGGATCCAGGTGTCCATGAGGGTTTCTGGAGATCAAACCCAGGATGGCCACATGTAAGGCAATTGCCCTGTACACTGTAGTCTCTGGCCTCAGAACCTACATTTGAAAACTCTTTCCTCTGCCTAAATGAAGCAGTGCTATGTATTATCTGTTAGTCATATTATCTGTCCCAAGTTCTATTCACTAGTCCTTCCTGTAGTAATCCTAGCTCCAAACAGAGTGTAAAGATCTGGTCCCATTGTCACTGTTTTTGTCTCCATTCTTTTTGATCATAAAAAAACCTTTTTGATCAAAGTTTCAGTTGTGCTGAAACTTTTATATGCCTAAACATCGTCTCTTCCACTTTCTGTTGTGTGTTTGCGTTTTCAACTACTACCAAGCTATTCAAGAGATGATGCGATACCAAGGATTGAGTTGTGGCACACTAGACCTTTGTCACCTTGGCTCTGAGAGGCACTCAAAACTCCACAGTATATATGGAGGCAGAGAGTAATAGACGGATTAAGGCCCTTGCCTTGCAGGCAGACAACCCCAGTTTGGTCCTTGGCACTATTATGGTCCCTCAAGCACCACCAGGAGTGAACCCTCGGCACCAACAGATATGGCCTGAAAATCAAAATTAAATTCAACTTAAAAAAATTGAAATGCATTAAAATTTATGATATTGATTTCTCAGATGGGTCTTCCTTGTTTAAATAATTTTATTGCTTTTTGTTAAATTTTAAGGGAGTTTTCAAATCCCTTTTTAGAGCCTAACAAAATAATAAAAGCACTCAAACTAAACATGATGGTGTGCATTATTAAATTTTTTGTTAAATTTTAACCAAGTAAGTCACTAATAGATATACATGAATGATCAATGTACAAAATAAATTGAGTACAAAACAGATATTAAAACAGCATGTTTTGGGGGTATAGCAATAGTACACTGGATAGAGTGTTTGCCTTGCAAGCTAATGATCTGGGTTCAATCCCTAGCAACTCTTGTGGTCCCCTTGGCCCTACCAAGAGTGATGCCTGAGGACAGAGTTATGAGTAAGCCCTGAGTACTGCCTGGTGTGACCTCAACCCCCACCCCCAAAAAAGAAAAAAAAAAAAAAAAAGCAACAGCTTTTTTTTCTTGAAGACGCCATCCAATCTGATATTTCTTCATAAAGTCTGTATTATAGGCAAACATTAAATGCATAAATATAGACGTTTTGTTTCACTTTGTTCAATTGTCATATTCCTCATTCAAAATATACTGGGACCAGAGCCATAGCACAGTGGGCAGGGTTTTGCCTTGCATGCAGCCAACTTGGGTTTGATCCTTGGTATTTCAAATGGCTCCAAGTATGCCAGAAGTGATTCCTGAGGGCTGAATCAGGAGTAATCGTGAACCCTGTGGGATGTGGCCCCCAAACAAAATATGCTGATCCCAGTACAGCCCTTATTAAAGTTCATTAGATCAGCATGTTGCTGAAATTGAACTGCTTTGGTCAGTAATGTAAAGAATTTTAATAAAGGACTGATTTGAGTAATTATGTTGCCTTTTTATCAAGTCTGCAAAACAGAAAAACCTTTCAAAGATCATAGTATTTCTACTCTGGTATTATTATTTGCTAATAAGTATTTGTTGCAGTTCTGTCAAGATAAAACAGCAATTAAGGTACTTGCCTTATAAGTGACCAACCCAGACTTAATCCCCAGCACCTCAGGGCCAGAAAGATAGTCAGCGGGTAGGGCATTTGCCATGCACGTGGCTGTCCCGGTTCGATCCCCGGCATCCCATATGGTCCCCAAGCACTGCCAGGAGTAATTCCTGAGTGCAGAGACAGGAGTAACTCGTGAGCATTGCTGGGTGTGACCCAAAAAGAAAAAAAAATCCCCAGCACCTCAAATGGTCCCCTGAACACAGCCAAGAGTGATCCATAAGCACAAAGCCAAAAACACAGTCAGGTGTAGCCCAGAAGATAAAGGCAAAACCAAAATCTGTTATCTGTGTGTTGACAATAGGCGGAGCATATTCTGGGCATAAAGAGTGACCGGTAAGGTGAGCCCTCAATTAGGGCACAAAAATAGAAAGAATTTATGAGACCATAAGAATAAAAAGGACTTTTAGAAAGGCTACTGTGAACAATTCTATGCAAAAACAACCTTGAATAATTCAGAACAGATGAGTAAATGTCTAGAAATATACAACTTACCAAAACTGAATCACAAAGACACAGAAAATCTGGGTACATCTATAACTATAAAAGAAATGAAATCTGTCAGTAAAAACCTCTAAACATAAAAAAAAAATCCAGGAGCAGATGGCTTTACTACTGAATTCACCAAATATTTAAAGAATTAATGCCAATATTTTAAAACTCTTCTGAAAAAATGAAGAAAATGAAACAGCTCTAAAGTCTTTTTTGTGAAGTCATCATTTCTGTGATCCTAAACCAGAAAAGACACCATATGAAAAAAACAGACACAGGACAAAAACCTTGTAGGGAGAGGTTAAGCGCCCCAACAGAAATACTAACCAAAGTCAGTAACATATTATAAGGACCAGGCATCATGACCAAGTGAACCCAAGATTTCGGAGGTGATTTCCCATACAAATATTAATTTATTACATCATATTAGCATATTGAAGGGAAAAAATCACTTGAACAGACACAGAAATTCAACAAAATTGACATATAACAAACTATGAATAGAAGTTATCTTAACATAAAAAGCCATATATGTAATGTCCACAACTAAAATAATATCCAAAGGTATTTCTTCTAGGATCAAGAACAAAGCAAAACCAAAAATACGCAGCGGAAACACCATCCCTACTTTTATGTTCATAGCAGCATTATTCACAATAGCCAGAATCTGGAAGCAACCAGAGTGCCCGAAAATCGATGACTGGATAAAAAGCTTTGGTACATCTACACAATAGAATACTATGCAGCTGTTAGGAAAAATGAAGTTATAAAATTTGCCTATAAATGGATGGACATGGAGAAGATTATGTTGAGCGAAATTAGCCAGAAGGAGAGAGACAGATACAGAATGACTGCATTTATCTGCATGACATAAATATATATGTACATATTATGATACCAATATCCAAGGTTAAGTGAAACATATATCAGGAGGTCTTGTCAAAGGTGGAAATTATCACAAACATGTGGGAGTCGGAGGCTAGGTAAGACAGAAAATGGAACAGTGTGCTAACAATTGTCGAGGATACTAATGCTAACCTAGAACTGAGCATTAAATAGAGGCAAAAAGATACACATGACAACTCTTTAATGTATGTTCTGTAATCCATAGTCTGGAGGGGAAGGAAAAGAGAAAGAGAGAGAAATGGAAAGAAATAAAGAATCTGCCATGGAGGAGGGCTGGGGGGGGGGGTAGGGAACCGGGACGTTGGTGGTGGGAGATGGGCACTGGTGGCGGGATGGGTGCTGGAACACTGTATGACCAAAACCCAAATATGAACTTTTTAATTGTATATCTTTGTAATTGTAAAAATAAAAAATTTAAAAAAAGAACAAAGCAAAGATTCCCACTGCTACCATTTTTATTTAATATGATACCACAAATTCTAGTGAGAGCAATTAAGCAAGACAGAGGAATAAAAGATATCCAACAGGGGGGGAAGGTAATATTATTTCTGACAATAATATTTTTATGTGAAAATTCTAATGATCACATATACTACACACACAAACCAAAAAAAAATCTGTAAGGATAAATACATTTAGTAAAGCCGCAAGATATATTACCCAGTGAAAACTCAGCCCCCTTTATAGACACTAAGCATACATAATCTAAAAAATAAAAGTAAGAAAACAATCCTAAACACAGCAGTATCAAAAAAATAAGAAAATTCTCAGGAATAAATCAAAAAGGTGAAAGACATGTGCTCACAAAACTACAAAACATTTGGGGAAAAATAGAAATCCATCCTATTTCAAAGCTAAATTGTTAAAATGTCCAAACTTCTCTTACTGTTCTACAAATTCATAGAAATATTCATTTTCAAAAATCCTAATAGTATATTTTTACAGAAATAAAAAGACAATTCTGAATCTCAGATGAAACCATAGTGGATTATAAATGTAAAAGGTCTTAAGAAATATAAAGCTACACAATTGAAATTTCATGTCTCCAACATATAACAAAGTGTCACTTGTCTTCCCTTTGTTCATTGATTTGCTTGAGCGGGCACCAGTAACGTCTCCATTTGTTGGGAATGAGGTCCATTATTGTTACTGTTTTTGGCACATCAAATACACCACGGTACCTTGCCAGGCTATGCCGTGGCTCTGGTTCACCCAGGGGGCCCAGATTTTTCTATGTCAGACCATGAAACATCCAAGGCCCATGGGGCAAAGCCTTGGGTGTGGACAAGCCTGTCTCCTGGCTGCCACCTGCTGGCGCAGCCAGGCACCGCAGCCACACCTGCAACACCTCGAGGGGCAGGTATATTACAAAGTACAGTAAAAAAAAAAAGTACAGTAGTGTTATGATGACAGGTATTAGGACCAATGGAACAAAATGGAAAGATCCAGAAGCAAATCCATAGGTGTAGAGTCAAATGATCTTCAACAAAAGGGCTCGATATATGATGAGACTCTCTTCAACAAGTATGTTGGGGAAACTGGATATTTACATTCAGAAGGATAAAATTGGTGAACAAGAAAGATAGTACAGAGGTTAAGGAGCTTGTCAGGCATATGGCCAACGACAGTTCAATTATATCATTGCACATGACCCCGGCAAGCATCACCAAGATGAAACCTGAGCAGAGTCAGGAGCAAGCCCTGAGCACCACTGGGTGTATATCTAAAAAATTTAAGAAATTAAAAATAAAGCAAGCAAATTGAAATGTAAGACCTAAAACTATAAACTTCATAGAGAAAATGTAGGAAAAATATCCTGGATATTGATCTTAATAACGTTTTCTCAGATATAAAACTAAAAACTTAGACAACACAGAAAAAGCAAATGAGCAGGACTATATCAAACTGAAAATTCTGCATGACAAAGGAATCTTTTTTTTGAGGGGGTGTCTACCCCAGCAGCACTCAGGCTAATTCCTGGTTCTGCACTCAGGGATCTCTCTTGACTAGACTGAGTAACCATATGTGGTGCTGGGGATCAAACGCAGGTCACCTGCATGCAAGACAAACAAAGGAATCATTTTTTTTTCTTTTTTGGCTCACACCCCAGCTATGCTCAGGAAATTACTCCTGGCACTGCATGGGGGATCATATGGGATGCTGGGGATCGAACCGGGTAGGCCACATACATGCAAGGCAAATGCCCTCCCTGCTGGACTATCGCTCCAGCCCAAAGGAATCAATTTAAAGAGTAAAGAGCAATCTATGAAATAGGATGAGCTATTTATTAGCCATTAGTTTTCAAAAAATAAAATATAGCCAAAAAGGTGGGAAAAAATTCAAAAGTGGTCAAAAGACTTGAATGGGTAAGTCTTGATAAGAAACACAACAGGTAATGAAAAGATGGTTGACATCACTAACCATCAAGAACATTCCAGTCAAATCCACAATGATATCACTATGTGACAACAGTCATAATCAAAAGAGTAAACTCTGAGGAACCAGAGAGATAGCACAGCAGGTAGGGTGTTTGCTTTGCACAGTTTGATCCCCGGCATCCCATATGGTCCCCTGAAAACCACCAGGAGTAATTCCTGAGCCAGGAGTAGCCCCTGAGCAATGATTGCCAGGTGTGACTCAAATTGCAAAAAAATAAAAAAGAAAGAAAGAAACTGAGTACATTATAAAATAAGTAAAATAAGACATTATAAAATAATTAAAATGAGAAATAATTCATGATTACACTTCCATGAAGTATGTAAGGAAGTAAAATGTGAATCAGAAGCAGAATGATATTTGCTGAAATTTCATAGGAGAGGGAACTAAAGAAATTGTTATTTAATAAGTATAAAGCTTCAGTCATTCAAAATGAAGAAGTTTTAGAGATTTTTGTATGAGACTGATTTAGAATGTGGTGAAGGAGCTGATGTCAGGATCAATAAAAATCTGTGATATTATTATTTCCAGAACAGGAACATGAATTCACTAGAGACATTTAGCAAAAAACGTCTAGGACCTATTTAGTGAATGCTACTCTAAGCTTCCTGGTCAGGAAGTGAATCCAGCATCTCCACTCAGTCAGTTTTCTCCAGCATTGTTTAGCCACTGAAGTTTATTGGAATTAGAATAGGTGGGAAATGGAGTTTGACTTATTTGGGGCTTTTGAGGTAAACAGAGAAAGACATGAGAAATAAACACACACACAAGAGTGAGACTATTGCTGGGTTCTAAGAATTTCAGAGGTCTGAAAAGAAACAGAAAGAGGAAAAGGTGATGTAGCTGTTCTGCAGCTCTTTGGGAGCAACGTTCAGCAGATGCTTTACATCTCTTTGACCCTTTCTTCCCTGAGAGTGACCAAGGACTAGTCACAGCAGGAGTGTGCTTAGGGCTTACTTTGTGCTGAGGCATCCTTCACACTCCTTCTTCCCTTGCAAAGGAAAGGATGCCTGAAATATACAGGGAGATAAATTCCCATTTTATCCATCAATAATCCTTCAATTGTATCTTCCTCTTCACCACCCGGCAAGCCAGCTGGGGCCTTCAGAAAACTTAGCAGACAACCAAGATTGCAATTGGACATACTCCACTCTGCTTCACGAAACACAAAATTTTTTTCAAATAAATTTGGGCATACAGCAATTACTTATGGTTAACTAAAAGTAAACATGCGTGCTTCATAAAAAATAATTTACAGAAATAATTCTTCTGTGTAAAATATAGTGTTAGCTGGTGTTTACGATAGAATTCACTGCGAGCTGTTCATTACCAGGATCTGTAATGAAATATCAGAACATAACAAGAGCACATCTAACAAATCAATCGGCCATCTGTTTCAGTACCTGCTCTCCGGAGGTGACTAATTCTGGCTGCTTCCCAGCAATGTTTAACCATCTCCTCCTGCCCCTTTTTCTGACCTATCTTCCTCTCTTAATAGAGCATAATAAAAGCATATGTTGCTGTAAAAAGCTTCCAGTGCCAGAACTCCCATTGAACCATGATATATTATCTCTCACTTTTTCCTACCTTCTAGAATATGTGATTCAAATCAGTGGTTTCCAAGAGCCAATTCACAAAAATTTCCTACTAGTCTCAAAAAAAAAAGGTTAATACAGCCACAACATGTTATAAAAAGCAATCACTTTTTTTCAGGACTCCTGGGAAATTTGATAGATCTATACCAGTCCATGGGGCCTGGGGTGGGGCGCTGGGAACGCAGGAAAACCACTCATAAGTCTCTTGCAGTTCCTATTCTTCTAAGACAAATCCTAACCCGCCACAGTGCAGGACAAATAAAATAATAAATGAACTCCATAAGGTTATTAAGTACCAAGATTATGGCTAAGAGTTTCTTGAATGCACATCAACGTGGATGTTCGCTAGAGTCCAAAAACTAATGCTTGGTGGGTAGGAGTCAGTCTGATTCGTGACAAGAGGTAAAACTTCCAGATGGGCAGAGCTGACTCTTTTAATCAAAGTAATTAACATCTGTGTACACATGTATAAGAATTAACCTCCTCTTGGAGACTGAAAGTATCAACTATTTGACAAATGTTTAATATAACAGATCTGTAATGTATTAGTTTGATATCAGATTGTTTTACTCTTGTTATATTCCCTTAGACTGCTCACCAACCAACAACATGGAATATGGAACCCAACTGTAGTAATACTTTGCCTCTGTCTGGAGGAGTGGTTGAGATGGCACTCACCAACATTCTCCCTATATGAGAAATCTAGAAGTTTCTTCAATGAAAAGTTACCTTAAGACAAAATCACTTCATATGCGCTTACATATCCACACATCACAGAGTGCATTAAGGTTGATAATATCCTCTGCTCAGCCTTCACAAACTCAGACCTGAATCATGGTCAAGTGAGAAATAACAAAGAACATCAAATATCGAAAAGTAAAAAGTTGAAAAACTTTTTTTTTGGCTGACCCTATCTCAGAAAAAAATAATAGAAAAACAGGGGCAGGAGCTTGCCTTGCACTCAGCCTACCCATGGATCATCCCTGGCATCCTGCTGCCCTGCCAGCAGTGATTTCAGTATGCAGAGCCAGGACTTATATCTAAGCACTAGTGTGTGAGGACCAAATACAGACAAACAAGAGATGGAAAGCTGCTGTCTGTACTGGTCCCCATGACTTCCAGAGTGTCGGTAGAATCAGCAGTGCAGACGTCGGCAGTACCAGCTTGCATGGTGGAGATTCAGTTCTTGAAGTCTGACTCCAGTTGTCATTAGTCTACACTAATAGCTTTAGTGTAGATTTTTTTGTAGACTCTTGGGGTACAAAACTGTGAAAACAAAGTTCCTTTATGGTTAAGCAAAAGCAGCACCTCCTCAGAACTGTCTGACATCAAGAAAAAAAATGACAGATATCATCTGGAACCTCCAAAATTAGTTGAGAAATCATTAAGCATTAATTTGCCCAGAAACTTCTAGAGCTATTTACGATACCTAAAGAAATTACAGTAATACAGAAATTACAAAAACATAAAGAAATAAAGGAGCTTAAATGTATAATTAACATAACATTAATAGTTAATGTGACTTCTGGATTGGCAGGATCTAGGGAAGATCCTAGATCTTGAGACCTTAAATCAAGGATTCTCCACTGGTTAGTTTTCCTTCACAAATATTCCTCAGTGTTATTGTTAACATAGTACACTGAAGTGTCTTAGTCTTCCTTTTTAGAAGATTCATTATATTCTGATTGGCTGAGATGGAAATTAAATGAGAAAAAACTATAAATAAAGATGTAACCATAGGCATTACGGCGTCCATTTTAACAATTTGAGCATTTGGGTTTTAGTTTTGTTATTTTGTTTTGACTATTTTTTAACATTGTCTATCTCAAATGACTCAAATTAAAACAAGCCGTATATTTATGGTCTATTCCTATTTCTTGTAAACAATGTTTCAAGTAAGCAAAGCATGGCTTGCAAATGCAAATAAAATTAATAACTCCTTTGCTATCAAAAATCAATTACCATTTACTTCTGGTGTTGATGTCTTTCTGCCTGAAAATATCTAACAATCTGAATAAATAAATTAATTAAAATGCCTATCATAGATTAGTTGAAGAAAATGAAATGCGCAAATAGAATGAAAATAGCATGGCCTATATAACACAATAAAGAGTGATACCAAATGGAGAAAAAAATTTCAAAGATATTTTCCAAATGGCCACTAACAACCACTAGAATTATCTATCATATGCTCTAGTTTTAGTGCTATAGATGGCTTATATTAATGAGCAGTAGGGCTTAATGAAATAAGGTGAGAGTTTTTGCATTTATCACAGTGACCTAATTTGAACGCTTAAGTAGCAATTAAATGGCATTTACTGTTCAAGGTACATGAGGAACATAATGTCAGTTATTAGAATTGTTGTCAACCTGTGCACTAACCTAGAGTCAAATAAAGATTTCTGGCTCTAAGAATGAATGCAAATTGAAACTCTCAGAAATAGACTGTGTGGCCAACCAGAAGAAAGAAATTAATCACAAATGTATTGTGTTGCTTTGCTTTGGGCCATATTTAGTGGTTGGTGCTCAGGTTGGTGCTTGGAGGTCACTCCTGTCAATTCTTGGGCAGCCAGGTGGTCTCGGAGATCAAACCCAGGCCTCCCCCATGGTAAGCATGACTCTGAGTTTTCTCTCAACTCCAAAAAATGTATTCTTAATCTTGGCTCTGACATTTACAAGAAATGATTCACTTAATGATTCCCTAGGGTGGTGTTCAACATATGTATGTAAATCACCTGAGATTCTTGATAGAATGCAGATTGTATTTAAATAGGACCATGGGGTGGGGATTTCTTCCAAACTCCTATGGACACTGAAGTCCACTCCCAGGAGCTAAAGTTAGTCCCTCAACAAACTTTGAGCAACAAATTCTTTTTTTATTCTTTTTTGGGTCACACCTGGCAATGCTCAGGGGTTATTCCTGGCTCTGCACTCAAGAATTACTCCTGACGGTGCTCAGGGGACCATATGGGATGCCAGGGATAGAACCCAGGTTGGCTGCATGCAAGGCAAATGCCCTACCCACTGTGCTATCACTCCAGCCCCTGAACAACAAATTCTCAGAAGATTATTGAGAGTGTGTGAAAGTTACATGAGTACATAGGAAAGTTTTCAGTGGACTAGGGAGATAGTGCAGACATCAAGATTACATGCCTTGTAGGCACCAAAAATATGCCATCCCCTGCTTGCCCACAGTCTACTGGGTGTAATTCCAGAGATCCCCACATCACAAGGCCTGACAAGCATGTCTGGGCCCTGGCATTGAACTATCTTGCCTAGTTGGCCAAGTAAATGTTCTCCAAGCTCTCTTAACACTTTTTGGTAGCATCTTCCCCCACCTCCAAAGAAAGCATAAGATCCCTTCATATTGTTTCATAGCACTTCATCATTATACTAAACTAATCAAGAAAAACCATAAAAACTAGTATAGTTAGGTAAGGAATTTGCCTTGCATCTGGTCAACCAAGGTTTGATCCCTGGGACCCTATGTGGTCCTCTTAACCTTGCCATGAGGAATCCCCTGAGTGCAGAGCCAGGAGTAAGCCCTGAGCATTGCTGGATGTAGCCAGAATATAAGTAATTAAAGAGCCATAGTATCATAGTGACTCAATGAAAAAAAATAAACAAATACATAATTTTTAATGCTAGAAAAATATAGCTTTAAAAAAATGTCATAGTAGATTAAATAATGTTTCAGATACTGTCCAAATGTTTTTCTTTTTAGAAAAACAAAATTGGAATTTGGAAACAGCTCAAGAAATACTCATCCTGAGGGTTTTTTTTTATATCTTAAAGAGTAACTTTTATATAACTGTCTTGACAAAAATATAGAAAAATGTTTTTGAAAAAACTTCTATAAAATTATAATCATTCCCAGATTTGTCTGTAGGTTGTCTTATCCCAATCAATCAAGCAATCAAATTAGAAGTATAAACCATAAGGAAAAGGTAATAACAATGCAATAACAAGGAAAAAAATCACTTTAAGAGAAAAAAAATTAAAAATGAATAAAATCAGTAAGCTTTATAAGCATCTGATTTCCCTACTACTTTTTTGTTAAAGGTTATCATATCCTCTGGAAGACATGAACAGAATTGAGAGATATAGTTATTGATCTCTGAAGCACATCTCTGTTCCTATGTTTCTTATGTAAAGTAGAATCAACAATTCCTGTTCAATAAAACATGCACTCAGAGGGCCCCAGATCACACAGTTTGACTGGCTTTTTATTATCATATGACTAATTTGCTGCACTGTGTAAAGATTTCATCACCTATCAGAAAATGCATAGCCGACTTTTCCTGTGGGATGAAAGCCCCTCCCGATCTTCAGGATCTTTCAAAGAATGACTCCCAGTGACAGGCTCAAGTCACCAGCGTCTTACCCAGACCAAACAGTGGCCTGCTTACTATCACGATAATTTACTTACTATGGTTCTAGAGTGACTACAATTAGAACTCTTTTTCAAAGATGCCAGAAATGCATCACAATCACTCCACTTATCAGACCCACTTCCCCTGAGGTTCATTTCCTCTTCCCACCTCTATTCTTATAATTCCTCTCTTACCTGCTCATGGTAAGAGGGGTGTGACTCATAAAATGAAACTGCAAGGTATTTTGTAAACATGTCTGAATGAAAACTGAGTTTGGTCTCATCAGAAAGAGGCAAAAATGATAAGGGTGTTTGAAATCTGCATCGCTGTCATTCTCTCTGACAATACGATTTCTCTAATATAAATGGAAAGAGAACTACTAATAGTAATTATTGACTATAATTCTTTAGGTCAATCAATATCAAATCCAGGGGCATTTAAATGCAGAGATTTATTCTTGACAGCAATCAAGAAGCAGATGCTTGAGAAATGCTTAGAAATGAAAACTGCCATCATGGTGGGTAGTATCATACTCCTGTAGATTGTCCTTTGGCCTGTCCCTGGGAATCTGGGTCAGCTGCCCAGGTTGGTGGCCTCATAATTAGCTAGCTCTCCGCTCTCGTGTTGTTCTACCTAAGAATACTCTAAGTATTCGGGATGACCCAGCCGCAGCTCCCTTCCGCAGAAACACTTGTGAAACCATCAGGAGTGGTTTTAAATGGTGGAGATAATTACTTAATTCAAGCTAAAGCAACTGGTCAAGTAAACATGTAGCAGCCAGGAAGCTATTAGCATGATTTTAAGGCAATTATTCCATTAGTGTTTAATAGTCTCCAATTAGACTTCTCTATAGAAGTTTGAATGTCTTTTTCACTTCAGAAATTCTCAGTCAAGTGATGCATAAGGGTACTGAACTCATTTTAGATGTATGGGTATATTTATATTTACACATGTTGATAGTGGAGCATATTGATGTTTCAATACGCATATGTATATATTTATAAGCCAGAAATCTCCACAGAGGTTCACATTCTGAGCCTCAACAGGCTTTGGTCTCTGAGGACGAGAAGCACTGGGACTTGGCTCTCATTCTCCCGGCCTAGAGGTAAGCTTTCCTCCCTCTTCGTCCCTGGCCCTTTCAGTATCTACCAAATCAGCTTCACAGAATGATGGGAGAAGTCAGCTGTGTGGACTTAGTGATTTTTGTTTTAGGATTGAGAGTGGGAGTGGGGCCTTCAGCAGGGCATCCAGTAAGAGGAGTTGGAAAAACGAGAAATTCCATGGGGAATTAGTGGAAATTCCATTGCGTTCCATAGCTAATTTTTTCTTTGTTTGTTTTGGGACCATAACAGAGGTGCTCAGGGGTTGCTCCTAGCTCTGCACTCAGGAATCACCCCCTGCTGGCTTTGGGCACCATATTGAATGCCAGGGATAGAACCTGGGTTGGCGTCATGCAAGATAAGTGCTGTAACTTTTGTGCTGTTGTTCCAGTCCCCAAGAGCAACATTTTTATATCTCTACCCTAAAATCACCGGAATATCAGTCTCTGAACTGTGGTTTCACTTTCTCCCCTGGGAAGAGAAATGAAATCGTCCTGCTCCTCTTCGCACCTACTCTCTTGGCCCTTTATCCTTGTTAGTACTTGTTGCTGTTGAATCATTCAGATACAAGTCCCAAAATTCCTAGATATCCCCCAAAGACTAATTTAGCAGTCAAATCACTGAACTGCTTTTGGCTTCCACTGAGGCTCAATTTTTCCATCTATGAAATAGAACTATTAATAGTACCAGGCCCACTTCAGAGCCTGGGGAAGGGTTCTGCGATCTGGTTACACATTACCGGGTGTTTGAAGAGTGATGCATTGCAGAAACGAAGTAGAGAGTCACACGCGGCATCACTCCACCCCGCAGAACTGGCCCTTGAACAGAGGCTTCTCCCCCAAGATGGGTGTCGGTCAAGGCTGACACCCATCCTTGTCCTTCTCTTACGGGTGGGAATGCTCAGGTGAGACCAGGTATCAAAACAAGTACAACGGAAGGAAGGAAAGAGGAGAGGAATTCCTAGGAAGTGAGAGCGACGTTTGGCCAACAAAGTTCTGTGCTTTCAGCTGTCTACCTTGGACAGGGCAAGGCCAGTTCGCCTAGCTAGCTCTTAGGCCAATGGGAGCTGACTCTCGCTCTTTCCCTCCGAGGTCCGGGCTGCTGGGAAGCTCTTTAGAAACAGGTCAAAAAGAAGGCGGAGCCTAGAGACCAACCATTAGTGTCCAACATCTGCGTGGCTGAGATTAAATGACGGGTCAGTTCCAGAGCTACGCCTGGGGTTTTCAAGATCATTTATCTTCATGTACCCTCCCCTTCCTTTAATATTGCGTCCTCGTCCCTTTTTCCATCCCAACCCCCAACCCCACACCCAGGGTTTCCTGCCCAGTGGCTGAGAAGGACGGGTGTAGATCAAGTAAAGGTAGACTAGAAAGTACCACGAAAGACTCAGTTCCAGACCTGTTGGTCATTTGTCCTGTGGCCTGACCCTGAAAGACCTGAGCCTCAGCCCAACTACAGGTGGAAGACGTCAGGAAGTAATAACGTGACTCTGCCTTCACCGGGGAAATTGCTCTGAAATGACCCGGATCCCGCACACTTGTTCCAGAGGGCTGCTGCGTGCTCTCGCTCCCGGAATCTGACTCTTCCTCGGGGCCACTCCAATCCCTCCCCTGCTTTGCTTCGCGCCTTCAGTGCTGTCAAGACGAGGCGCGATGACTTCCCGCAGCACCTGCCTGTTAAGCCCACCCTCCCCGCGGCCCTCTGCTTTGCCTGCCTGACTTCCATCCAGGGCAACAAATGCTCAGACCCTGTAGGGTCTGTGTGGTCCCGCGCGGAGGAAGCGCCACCATGCAACGCGCCCGGCGCACCAGACGCCACAGAGCTTGTCCACCCGGGCCGGGCCCTCCTTGTCCACGCAGCCGTGGGCATGGGCGCCCTCCGCTCGTCGCCCGCCTGGGGCGCTCAATCCAAGGCAGCGATCGCGCGGCCGCTGGTCCCCAACTTTCGGTGCTCTTGGGGTAGCGCTTTGTCCCTTTAAAGGAGACGGGGACGAATATTAATGGCTCGGGTAGGTGCAAACCAAGAAATCGACCGGATCTGCTGGATTCCGTGACAGCGATGGAGTCGCCGGCGCACGAGCCCGAGTCAAGCCCTTCGGACTCGCGCTCTCGCTCGGGACCCTGGCCAGCGCCCCCAGCCCTCGGGTCGGCCGTAGGGACCTTTCGAGGTGGGGCTGGGGGCGCATGCACGAGTCGCGCCCGCCCCCCCAGCCCCAGCCCCTCACCGCTCGCCGCCGGCTTCCCAACCAGTCACCTTGACATCCCGCGCCACTAGCCCCCGGAGTCGCGGGGAGGTGGGATGGCCAATGCTCGGAGAAAAGGGGGACCCCCTAGGACCCCAGCCCCAGCCCTGCAGGCGAGTTTCGCGGCGCGGCGGGGAGAGCAGGGCGGGGCGGGTGCACGGGCGCCCCGTCGGCTGCCCTCTGCGCGCCTACCTGGGATGGCTAAATTGGTCAGCGGGATGCTGTGGATGCTGTCGGGCAGCGTGGCCATCCAGTCGGCGAGTTTGAGCTCGTTCTTCCCTTGAGACGAGGCCATGGTGCCGCTCGGGTGCCGCGCGCCGGTCCCCTCTCCTCGGGCAGGCTGTCAGGCTGCCGCCGCTAAGCCAGCGCTGCTCCCGCCGCCGAGTTTACGCGCCGCGCTGCGCCACACCCACAGGATGGCGCAGACACATGCTCATTTTCATAATTATTCCAAACACCCCGAGCTCCCCGAGTGCCTCTGCCAGACTCTGCTGGAGCTTTTGTTCCCGGCGTCCGCGCTCAGCTCTCAGCTCGGCCCCCTCCCTCGGCGGCGCCCTCCTCCCCCGTAGAGCCCTTTCTGCGTCTGTGCCTTCTCCAGCCCTTTTCTGCAGCTACCTGGTTGGTGTCTGTCTCCTGCATTTCAACTTGGTTCACTGCGCGGTCTTACCTGGCTGGCCCTTTGATGTGACTTCCCCTGTCTGCGTGCAAAAGAGTCTTATGCTTGGATCCTAAATCCTAATCGATTAAGGGCTGCTATCAGCTCCTAGGAGCAGACTTTCATGTTGACTTTCTTGACTTTGCACTCCGAAGCTAGAGCTTTTTTTTTTTTTTTATTTCCTTTTCCCTCCTCTTTTGAGTAAGGGACAATAGCTTCTGATGTTCCTTTGCAGGAGCAAATATCACCCTCCCTATTTACTGCAAAATGGTGGTCTCTTGTCTCCGCTCTGTCTAATGTTTGGCGGAGTTCACAAGTTCACTGTGAGGTCAGAGCAAGGTGGCAGGTTCTATCTAGGTAGTAATCATTGAATCCCGGGTGTCCTGGTTTAGACATTTCAGGATAACGGCAACGCTCCGTCCCTGATTATGAGACATCGATGCTATTTCTACCGGAGAAGCTGCCTGTCTCCTCTGTCATTTTTCTCCCCTTTTGGTGGCATTTAGGACAAGGCTGAAGTCTGGGGCTAGAAGAAAATCACCGCATTCCTCAGTGACATGCTGTAATTATTGCCCCTAGCTCTCGGGAAATGTATTTGGCACCAATCAAAATGATCTATCTGGTTGTCTGAATTTTTATTCCTTGGCAGATATGAGAGAGAGAGAGAGAGAGAGAGAGAGAGAGAGAGAGAGAGAGAGAGAGAGAGAGAGAGTGATTGCTCCTTGAGCCTCTAAAAATGTCTTGGTTCACTGGATCTCAGACAAGCAGGGAGAAATCACGTCTTACAAGCATGGTGAGTCTAGGGGTAATTTAACTATGAATGTGTAAGCAATGGACTGAAAGTGGATCAGGTCTTTGCAACACAAAAAGCAGCAGGTGCAATAAAGGTAACTCTGGGTGGGAGATTGTCCCCATAAAAACCTCCAGCCCCCAGCACCAAGGTCACGATAGTGCCCTGGGCAAAAAAAGCACAGGCTCTTAGAACAGAAACTATTGCACCTAGGAAGAATAGGAAAGGTTACCCACAGGTCAAAAAAAAAAGCACCCAGAAAAGGACAATAACAGTTTAGGGTCTTCCAAGATGTAGAGGCCAACATAGGTTAAGAGAGAATAGGAAAGTGTCAGGAGCTTACTCTCTGCTTTAAGGTGTTCTCAATGTACCCACTGGACTTTTGTTGTGCTTTACTGTCCATACTGTCTTTACTGTCTCTGTCAGCTTAAACAATGGCTTGTGCCCACAGCCAGGGTGCGGGCGCAACACTGTGTTAAGTAAATGCCTGGCCTGTAAGCCCTCTTATGGCTGCTAATGTGATGTCCCCTGGTGTGTATGTTGTTCTCATTCTCTGTGACAGATCCTCTCTGAATGTAGGCGAATGTGCCGATCCAGTTGGTTCTAGACAACTCTGCTCTTCGATGTAACGATGTAGAACTCTTTCCCTAAAGTAAATGCTGTTAGATTGAGAGAATGACAGCCAACATAGGAGAGAACTCTGAATATAGGAATAATTTTCATTTTATTTCATTAGTCATATAGCATTTAAAGGGAAAGAAAAGGCCTACATTGTGTTTATTGTCTAAGGATGAAATCCCAACTTGTATTTGTTAAAAATAAGGAGCACTGTGGAGATGTGGAGAGAAGAGAATAATGGTATACTCTTGTGATCAAATTTCCAATCCCACCCCTCAGCAGAATTAATTCAGAGCATTAAGTTTGAGGTGGGAAAAAAAAATTCATTGTGAAAATTTTTTTCTTCAAGACAAAGCTTAATGCTCTTGCTAATGCTGTAAGCTATAACCAGAAGATCTCATTAAAGGAAAATGCAACTCACTAGTAGAGACTACTTGGTCCAGAGAATGCAGCCCCTGGCCAGGGTGCGGGGAGAAAGGGACTCACATCCACTGTTGGAAATGCAGATTGACTCAGCCCATTTGGAAAACAATATGGACAGTCCTCCAAAAACTTGATTTTGTGCTCCCATTTGACCCAGCAATACCATTCCTGGGAATATACTCTGGAGACCCAAAACACGCTGCAGAAACACTATCTGCACTTCTATATTCATCGCAGCACTATTCACAATATGCAGAATCTGGACACAACCTGAGTGCCCGAGAATAGAAGATTGGCTAAAGAAACCATAGTACATCTACACAATGGAATACTATGCACCTGTCAGGAAAAACGAAGTCATGAAATTTGCCTACAAATGGATGGACATGGAGATTATCATGTTCAGTGAAATTAGTGAGAAGGAAAAGGACAGACATAGAATGACTGCATTTATTTGTGGGCTATAAATATATACCAGTGTTCTACTAACTGTTGAAATGGTAACACCAGGTTAGAATTGAGCATTGAATGTAGGCAAAGGGATAAACATGATAACCCCTAAATGAATGTATGGCAAGCCACAATGTGTAAGAGAAGGGAGAGAGAGGGAAAGAGAGAGAGGGAGACTCAGAGGAAAAGTGCCTGCTATAGAGGCAGAAGCAGGCTAGGGAGGGGGAAGGGAATCTGGCAGACTGGAAATGTGCACTGGTGGAGGGATGGGTGCTCTGACATTGTATGAATGAAACCCAATCATGATCATCCTTGTAATTGCATGTCTCATGGTGGCATAATTGAAAAAATAAAAAAAGAATGCAGCCCTGCTAAATGACGCGCCACAGGCATGATTTGACAGCACGAGGAGAAAGAGAGTGCCAACCTGAGCCTGCTACCCCAGTTCTGAGGAGTCTCAGTAAAACCTCTAGTAGTTCTGCAGCTCACGTTGTCTCCATTGTAAAATTTGCTAACAACTCATATGTGGTGCAAAACTTTTAGACAGTTATGTATGTCAGTCCTTTCATCATTAAAAGAGCTTCATCATTAAAGTATTATATGACATATACCTAAATGTGTGTGGTTCATTCTCTTTGCCTCTTCTGTTTTATAATGTATTCATTTTCAATATATTTGCAGTATTTTTAATAGGAGACACTTTTAAAACATTTATATTCAGGAGTGTTGAGTATATATATCTATAATAGTTTACAAAACAGGTGTATTTCATTTATCCATCTATTTATTTATTTGTTTGTTTGTTTATTGCCTTTTGGGTCACACCAGAGGGTGCTCAGGGATACTTCTGGTTCTGCACTGAAGAATCAATCCTGGCAGTGCTCATGGGACCACTGGGATGTCGGCATCAAATCTGGGTGGGCCACATTCAAGGCAAAGTCCCTCCCTTCTGTTGCTGTGGTCCCAAAGCAGCTGTTTTAAATAAGACAAACTTAAGAGTTGAAGATGCCATTTTTAAAGAAATGTACATGGCATTGCTTGGAGCAAATAAACAATTCATACCCCTTTTAATGTGTTCTGATTTCAGGTTTTTTAGTACATTGGTTGCACTAAATTGGTTTGACATTTCTTTGCATGTGATCCATTAGAAAAGTCAGATAGAAAGCTAATCGTTCTGAATTTCTTTCCTGGTCTTGTAAGCAATATTTTAGGCAATTTTATGACCCAATTCCTCATCTTTTATTGCAATGTATGTTCTCACTATTTAAATATCAGCAAAAAAGCCATTATACTTCTATGGACTTTAATTTTTCTAATGTTAATTATGGTTTTCCAGGAAAACAGAGCCAGATATATATATGGATGTATATATTTATAACTGAAAAAGTTGAGAGATTAATTTTAAGGACTTGGATTAAGTGATTGTGCGAAGTGAATGATCTGAAAGACAGGCCGGGAACTAAGGTAATGGTCCAGTGTGCAGTCTTGAAACAGAATTATTAAAGAAACCTGTCTTTAACTTTTCAACCTTCAGCTGCTTAAATAAGACTGGCCCACATTGTAGCATGTATTCTGCTTCATGCAAAAGCAAAAAATTGTATATGATAACCATACCTGTAATCCCTTCACTACAACACAAAGACTCATGTTTGACCAAACTTATGAGTATTGAAGCTTTATCAAGTTTATACATAAAATGAAGCACTGCTCTCTGTAGCTCACTAAACTATAAGTTTTAACTAACTCCTCAGGCTTCCTTGACCCTATTATTCAGGAATGTAACCTCTGGAAGTAGCAAGAAGAATGAAAACATGTGCTTTGGTCTTCTAACTCCATGTGAACATGAATCAACCTTTATTGTTTGCTAAATTTCCTCTTATTTTATCTCATTTTCTTATAAGCAGTAGGTAGGCTACTTCCCACAATACTCAGCTGACCAAGCCAGACAGTTCAAGGCTAGGGTCTGAGTTTTTGGTGTTTCTCAAGTCTTGTGGTGTTGGGGACAACGAGGGCCACCCCCAGCAAGGCTGCGGGATGCAGGTGCCATCAGGCCACACCCAGCAGTGTTCGGGTTCCAGGGCACACCCTGCAGTAGACCAGAGGCCATGCAGTGCTGGCACCCAGGCCCCTGTGGTATCTCCCCTGCACGTGAATCAACATTTTAATCTCCATACGGAGATGCAAATGCTAATGATTCAATTATGGTATTCATAGTAGCAAACTTCTAAAATAAACCCCTCTTAATCATAAATGAAAAAGAGGAAAATGGGGTATTACAGTTATTTCACTCAACTATCAAAACTTATTTATGCAATTATCAGTTGTCCATCAAAATCATGCTAGATTCAGTTTATAAACATTGTTACTCATTTGAAACATTTCCTTTCTTCATACCGTCTTGGAGTTCGTGAAAATGCATGACTCAAGCTGGAGAGAAATAGCAGAATTAAGGAAATTGCTTTGCATGCAGCTGATCCTGCAAGGGTCTGATCCGTTATATTGAATGGCCCCCTGAAACATGGCCTGGAGTGATCCCTGAGCAGACATGTGAGTATCCCCCCCCCCCCCCAGCAACCTCTTGGTGGCTCTACATTTTCATTCATTAGTTCAAAATATTTCTTCATTCTTGGAGTTGTTAATATTACAATGATTTTGAAGTATTATCTATCTAGAATACAAGGATTCTCAAAAGTCATAATTTGTAATACATTTCTTCCAAATAATACTTTCAACGCCTTGGCATTGGTGTTGGAAAATCAGATGGGCTGGACATGTAATGCAACTTGGAGACGACCGCTGGACTAGAATCATTACCAACTGGATCCCACGGGATGACGAAAGATCACATGGCTGACCACCTACAAGATGGTCAGACTTCTTTGTCAAGATTCTGAATGAATGGTTTGAGGCTCTTCCTATTCCTGGAGCAAGCTGATGCCATTGGGCTACACTGGCACATGACAGGGACAAATGGAAACGCTACTGGTGCCTGCTCGAGCAAATCAATGAATAACGGGATATCAAGTGCCAAGTAATCAAGTGAATACTTTCAAATAAATGTTTAAGGCCATTCAGAGCTGGAGTGACAGTACAGTGTTTATGACTCTTTTCTTGCTTGTGGTCAACACAGATTCAATTCCCAATACCACATATGGTTTCCCAAGTCCCATAAGGAGTGATTCCTGAGTGCAGAGCCAAGAATAAGCCCTGAGCACCACCAGCTGTGCCCAAAAATAAACATAAAAAACAATTCAGCTAAAAAAATTATGAATAATAATCATAAATATGCATTTACAGAAAACATGTACAAAGAATGGAAAGAATAGTGCTTTCTATTACCACTTCCTACAAGCTCTTGATAGATATCCAATCTAAAAGAGCAATACTGTATTCTAGTTACAATTTTTTTAAGTTTTTTTGGTGTATGGGCCACACCCAGTGGTGTTCAGGGCTTACTCCTGGCTCTGCACTCAGAGATCAGTTCTGGTGGGCTGGGGGAAAATTATGGGTTGTCAGGGATTAAAACTGGGTTGGCCACTTGCAATGCAAGTGCTGTACCTGCCTTTACTATCTCTCTGGTCTCATGTTGGAGGACTCCTCTAAGGGCCCGCTGCATCTGCTCTGATTTGCCGCCTGCAAATTACTTTGTAGATAAGGGGGGTAGTCTAAATGTGGCAGTTTATCTGACTATGTATGCTGTACTAGCTGGTATAAATATTCTCCCATGCTACCATAATCATTGTGGGACTAGCTACATCTTACCAGCATATTTGCCTGGCCACGTAGTGATCCCTAAGTAATTAGACCTGAGAGAAATGCTGTTTGCTTCCAAGCAAACAAGCATGGCTCCCTGATATACTCAAAGGCAACTAAAATACAAAACTACAATGAAGTAGAAGAGACTTGTGAAGGCTTTGAGAAATATTTAACTGGCATTAGTATTAGTCTTTGGTACAGAGACATGCCATCTCAGAAACCCCTTCTCTCTACCCTATAAAGGCATTTCCAGGCAGATCTTGGCTCAAAACATTAGCATATAAAAGGGCCTAGGTGAGGTGCAGGGAGGGATTACCTAAGGGCATTTGACCCTCCCCTGCTTTCCATAACAGTGGGAGGGAGGTCTGAGTTGCAGGGGTATAATACTAGCCTGCTTCCTCTCTCTCACTCTTTCTTTTTGGGCTCTCTGTGAGTTCGCACCCTTCTTGGGAGTCTTGTCTTCTCCTTTTACAGGGCCTTAACACGTGGTGGCCGCCATCTTGGCCTACACGTGTCTTGGGTCTAGCTGGGAATCCTAAGCACAGGGCTTTTCCTATTGCTGACTTGTATGCCTGAACCTGTGATAAGTAAAGTCTTTTAAAACTGCATTGGATTCCTGATGAGTCTTCATCCATTCCCCGCCGGCTTCGGAGGTAGAAGGGAACTCACTTCCTGGCACTGTTGGGGACCCTGGCAGCTCCCGACACCACAAAATTATTTTAATGCTACAATTCAAGATAGGAAAATATGATAGTTCTTACATCCCTCTATTAAAACCCTACAGAGTTTTAATCTGTTTTTGTTACTTCCAAACTCTACATTTTAGATGCAAATGCAAATAAGTACTTGAAAATGTTATCTAATATTGAAAATCTAGACTGTTAATGATTCTAAGATCTGGATTTAAATTTGCCCTGTTCATAACAGTGTGCTTCTTGGTTTCATTCACTTTTGTGTGAGGAATAATTTCCTCTTCCTACAGGATGAAAGTATGTTAAATAGTCTAACGTTTATGGAAGAGAATGGAAGCTCAGTAAACCATAGCTCAGTTAGTCTATTATTCTGCTTTTTGAATTACAAAATTTTATTCATGCTGTTAACTCCACACAAAAAATTTCACTATTTCATGGGTTGAGATTCTTCATGTTCTAACTAACTCATCTTTGCAAATTTCCTTGCAATCCACCTTTAACTTTTCTTCACACCATTGTAGTTTTCCTACAGCAATAGTTCTAATTCCATAGCTAAATTTACATGCACTGGGAGAGTGTTATTTGCTATCCTATATTAAATCTCAATATGCCTCAGATTTAAAATGTACTTCACTATCTATCACTATCACTATCTTCCCGTTCATCATCTATTTGCTAGAGCGGGCACCAGTAATATCTCCATATGTCCTATCTCATGCTAGTAGAACCCAAAGGCATCTGCTTGCTCCAGGAACATAAAGAGCCTCAAACCATTATATTAGGTCATGGGAATGACCTAATATAAATGTTACTGGTATCTGGCATATCAAATAGGACACGAGCAGCTTGCCAGGCTTGCCGTGTGGGTGGCATACTCTTGTAGTCACCTCTAAATAAAGCATTTATTGATGAACCGCCGCGAGGGCCGGGCTGTGATAGTCTGGTCTGCTGGGTGGAGTTGTGACGAGAGGGAAGTCCGGATGTGGAAAATGGCAGCCCCCATAGAGTAGGGGGTCGTCTGGCTTGCTGTGAGGCTCTGCTAGGGTGACAGACCAGGGCTAGAACCCGCCATGCCTCTAGGGCGCCTCATGAGCGGCTGGGCACAGGGAGATCAAGTAGCAGCTCTGCCCCCATGTCTGAGAGTCTCTGGTTCAGCATACCCTCTTCTAATTCATCCTCCTGGGGTGACAATGGGCCCCCTCCACTCTCCACTCGTAGGAGTGACCGGTTCCTCCTTTTCAGACTCTGGCTGGAACTCACCACCTCATATATGGCATCTCCAGCACTGGTGTGGCCTTTTCCCCTCAGACTGTTTCAACCTCATGAGGAAAGTCTCGTGGAAAGTGTTTCGGCTGAAATACCAAAATCGCTCATTTGCAGGGTACACATGAACTAACGTCTCCAGGAGGAAACGGACAGGCTCTACCTCCTCTGTAACAACCATATCCACTGCCACCGTCATGTACACTCGTTTATCTTTTGTGGTTTCTTCATTAAGTGCCAGAAATATTGGTACATTAGGATTCCACAGGCCAGTGGTAACATAAGCTCTCCCATCATAGCTCTTGCCCATGGATTCCATATCCAATAAATGCATGTCACTGTTCTTCACATTTCGCCCTGGGCTTAGTAACATTCCAAAACATCATTCAATAGCTAATTCTTTGTTGGAAAGTTGTTGCACTGTAATCCCAACCTTCTTCTCTATTCCTTGTTTTAATTTGAAATAAAATTTATCTCTATCTTTAGGCACAGGACTAAAGTTCTCTTTTCCATCTTCTATGACCTCCAAGGAGACACTGAAGGTAAACACATCGCTGTCAGGAGTAGGAATACTGGAGTCTTTAACATCATACACTTGTCTTGAAGAACGTTTAAATGCTGTAGAGAAACTATATAAAATTCTGCTTACTGCCTCTCTAATTTCACAGGAGAAGACATGTATCTGAAATTCTTCTGACCCATGTTAACTCTCCATAAATTAAAAGCAATTGCTCTCCGATGTCCCATCATATCCACGTGCACAGAATACTCCTTTATAGATTGGAAAAGATGCTATCTCCATATTTCTAGATTGGTCTATAATTCTCACAGAGCCTTCTGGAACACTTGGCACGTAGAGAGTGACAGGAAAAGGATATTGACTGGAAGATTTCATAGTTGTCATTGCACATAAAGTCTCCACTTCATTACGTGGAGAAGAAACCTTCATACAGCCTAAATAGATCAGTTTGTTAAATAAAACGCTATCTTCTTTATTTAACTTCTTCTTTGTTAAATAAAACACTATCTTCTTCTTCTACCACAAAATATGATGAAAAACCTCAACTAAAGATAGTTTCTAATGGTGATGAACAGTTAGAAAAGCCATAGAGGAGATATTGAGAGATTCTGAGAAAGGGAAGAATAGTCCTCTTGTTGGTTATGAAAGTTCCAGTGAGATTTCAGATTATTCGTTTGGAGATGTTTCAGCCAGCCAAGCTAATAAGCCATCTCTTCAGTTAATTTTGTCTTTTTTTTTTTTTTTTTGCTTTTTGGGTCACACCCGCGATGCTCAGGGGTTACTCCTGGCTCTGCACTCAGGAATTACTCCTGGCGGTGCTCGGGGACCATATGGGATGCCGGGGATCGAACCTGGGCGGCACAGGCCGGCCGCGTGCAAGGCAAACGCCCTACCTGCTGGGCTATCGCTCCGGCCCTGTTCAGTTAATTTTGGATCCGTCAAATACAGAAATTTCTTCACCCAGACCATCTTCTCCAAAATGTACTTATTCTAATTATTCATTACTGACTTATTTCATAGTTATTATGTGTTATTCTCTCTGTTACAGAGAGAAGAGAATGGCACAAACTCACCGAGCTTATGTTTCAGGCAGAAAAAAGGAAAATAATTTCTTAATGATTGAAAGATGGATGCATCCCTCATCTTAAATGTCAAAACCCTTTCACATGCCAAATTTTTGGCATTCCATTAAGGATCAAGATATTTGTCATGTTTTTGAAAATGCTCGAGCAGGCCCCAGTAACATCTCCATATGTCCTGTCTCATGCTAGTAGAGCCCAAGGGCATCTGCTTGCTCCAGGAACATAAAGAGCCTCAATCCATTCCGAATGAGGTATATAATTGTTACTGGTATTTGGCATATCAAATACAACATGGGTAGCTTGCCAGGCTCTGCCGTGCAGGTAGCATACTCTTGTAGTCATCTCTAAGGAAGCAAAATACATATACTCAGTGAACAGAAATATATAAAAGGTTTATACACAAATTATTCAAGTAATTCAGATCAACTGGAGAAATCATGGCTGTGTAAGTTTGCACTTGTGTTTATGTGTGTAAAGCTGAAACTCACCTGACTCCAAAACCACCTGATTACTTTCCTGTCATGAGGATTTCCCCAATATGGTAGCACCTTAAATTTTGGAATTTAAGTCATTGATTTATGATACAATGTGAATTTCAAAATTACGAAACGCTTCACAAATTTCTGTTTTATTCTTATGCAGGGACCATGCTAACCTCGCTATCACTCCAATTTTAGGAAGCACATTTTTTTTATTCTTCTACATATAAACAAAGCACATGATTATCTGGCAAAAAAATTGTTTTTCTTTGATCATCTATGTATGGTCAAAGAAAAATTATTCACATACAATAAAAATATAATTAATAATGACTGCCTATTGAGAAAGGTAGAAAGTTCACAGAAGTACTCACTCTCATCAATGCATTTTCAATTTATTTTTAAAACTTTATAGTTTATTTTAAAACTTTATAGTATAGATAATATAGTTACAACTATGTTTAAGTTTATAATATTGTTATACAAAGTTTCTGCACAACATCATCACCAAAGTGCCTCTAACTCTACATCATATGAAAAATTGGTTCAAAACTGTGTTTCCCAAAAAAATACGCAGTAGAATATTTAGATACTTAACTTGTAGTAAAAAATAATGATAGTCACATGTTCTAATTATTTTTTTTTATTTTATAATGCAGAGAATTGTTCAGTGCTCTCTGTAAAATCAGGTTCTTATCCTGCTCTTCATATTGTGCCCAGATTTATTATACAGCCTTCAACAATTGATCTGCAATTTTGGATCTGGGGTTATAGTGAGAGCTCATTAACTGACTTTTCTTCTCAGCATCTATGTCTCTAAGTGGCTGGTGGTGTCCCACAGCATTACCAGGGTGCTTGTCAAGCAGCCGTAAAAATAGACATTCTCTTTTGGGGTTTGCAAGAAAAGAGTGGAAAGAAATGCAAATTTGGTGATTTACCCTGAAGCAGAGATTATCTTTACTTCTGAATACCTGATGAACTATTTGAGAATGACAGGCAGATACAAAGGATTTGCAGAGCATACTTGTGTAAGAATACTCATGAGCTTGTACATGCTGGCAACTAATTTGTTTTATTTTATCGCTTTCCTGTGCTATGAAGTATAAGTAAAATTTTATTGATGGCATATGCATATCAAATTTGCCAATGACACCTATCATTGTCAAAGATATTCTACATGAGGACTCTTAAAAAATTCAGATAAACTAGATTGAGTTGTGTCTTCCTATTGATTGGAAAAAAGAAATTTGCTTCTGAATATCTAGTTATTCTCCTAGTATTTTGAGGTTGACCTTGTGTTCACTTGTTGGGTGTATAAATGTTCACAAAACAACAGCATTGAACAAAGCCACTCTGATGTCACTGAAAATTTAAAAAAAGGAACTTGGTTTCTGTTAGTATGACTGAAAGTATAAAGAACATTGACTGTCCACAACATAAAGGATTCATTATTCCTACGTTTAATAAATAGCTCCTATTCCCTTGCTTATTATAGTTTGAGCTGCAGAAAGATTTCATCAAGACTTTCACACTCTTTCCTTCCTCTAATGACCTCCACCTAGTTCACAGATTCTAAGGTTTTTTGTTGTGGTTTGTTAACTTATTTGCTTTCGACCCAAATGTTGAGTAGTAACTGACTAGATAATGAAAATTGACATTGTATCTTGCATTGCTTACAAGTATCATCATTAATTTTACCAAGATAGCAATAAGGGTGGAGAGAATAAAATGAAACAGTATAACGGAAACACAGTTTTTTAAAGAATTTTTTATTTTTACAACTACAAAGATATACAATTAAAAAGTTCATATTTGGGTTTTGGTCATACAGTGTTCCAGCACCCATCCTGCCACCAATGCCCATCTCCCACCACCAACGTCCCCCGGTTCCCTCCCCCCCCCCAGCCCTCCTCCCTGGCAGGTTCTTTATATCTTTCCCTTGCTCTCTCTTTCTCTTTTCCTTCCCCTCCAGACTATGGATTACAGAACATACATTAAAGGGTTGTCATGTGTATCCTTTTGCCTCTATTTAATGCTCAGTTCTAGGTTGGCATTGGTACCCTCGACAATTGTTAGCACACTGTTCCATTTTCTTAGACAGTCAGTTTTAAACCCTCCTTTAGTACTTCATCTTGGTTCACCTATATAAACTTGTGTAGCCCTAAATTGTATGTCTGAATTTTTTTATTTCATCTTCATCATGTAAACAATTTAATTATTAAATTTTATTTATTTATTTATTTATTTGCTTTTTTGGGTCACACCCGGCGATGCTCAGGGGTTACTCCTGGCTCTGCACTCAGGGAATTACTCCTGGCGGTGCTCAGGGGGCCATATGGGATGCCGGGGATCGAACCCGGGCCGGCATAGGCCGGCCGCGTGCAAGGCAAACGCCCTACCCGCTGGGCTATCGCCTCCGGCCCCCCCCCAAATTTTATTATTTTGAGATGAGTGACTCAAATGAAACTATGTACTAAAGAAATTTTTATCCTACCTAATTTATTTGAAAGATTAATTTTAAATCAATATTAAAGCCCTGGTTTTTCATATCAACATAGTACTTGTAATTCTTTTGTTAAGGACATTTACAAAGCTGAAGTTGGGTGGGGTTAGGAAGCAAAGTGTAATACTTTGATTTTTTTTTAATTTATCTCATTAAGAAAGTTATTTGTAAGTTATGTTTATTTTCAAAAACTTAATAAATAAAGATGTTATAAAATGTGATAATTCTGCTTTCCTTGAGGTAGAGCCTGGCAAGCTACCTTTGTCGTATTTGATATGCCAAAAAACCAGTAACATGTATAGACTTCATTCCCATGATCTCCAGGAATGGCTAGAGGCTCTTCATGTTTCTGGAGCAAGCAGATGCCCTTGGGCTATACTAGCACAGGGCAGGATGTATGGAGATGTTACTGGTGCCCGCTCAAGCAAATCATGAACAACAGGAGGGCAAGTGATACAAGTGAATTCTGTTTTGTTTTTACTAGGTGCCTAAACTTAGGAAATTTTACATATAGCAATAAACTACAGAACATTGGAGTAGCTATTCACAACTCTAGAACTGACCACAAACAGATTCATAGTAACTGTGAATATGCAGTTATCATGGTTAGCAGCTGTAAACGCATGACTATACTGCTGCTCTGGTGACAAATCACTTGATCACTTGATCACTTGAATCCCGTTATTCGTCTATTTGCTTCGAGTGGGCGCCAGTAACATTTCCATTGGACCCTATCACTTGCCAATGTAGCCCAATGGCATCTGGTTGATTCAGGAATATGAAGAGCCTCAAATCGTTCCTTCAGGGTCTTGACAAGGAAGTCTGACCATCTCATAGGTGGGCGACCACGTGATCTTTTGACATCCCGTGGGATCCAGTCGGTAATGGCTCTAGTCCAGCGGTTGTCTCCAAATCGCATTACATGTCCAGCCCATCTGATTATCAATGCCTTGGCAAACGAGACAGCATCCCTGATTCTGGAATAGCGACGGAGGTCAGAACTCCGGATTTCTTCTCTCACTTGAGTGAGGCGTGATATTCCAAGCATAGCTCTTTCAATTCCTCTCTGGGAGACCGAATAGCATTCTCATCCTGCTTTCGTAGGGCCCAGGTCTCTGAGGCATATGTTAATGCAGGGAGAACGGTGGAGTCAAAGAGATGTGCCCGGAGCCGGAGGTTCTTTGTCCTTTTTAGCTATTTCTTTGATGCCTTTGAAGTCATTCCATGCTGCTCTCTTCCTCCTGCACAGCTCAGGTTTTAGGTCATTCATCATGTTGCTTTCTCGACCTAGGTACACATAACTGCTGCATTCAGAGATGTTTGTTCCATTGAGAGTGAATGGGGCCTCTGGAACTAGTTCATTCTTCATGAACATAGTTTTCTTTAGATTCAGCTGTAGACCTATCTTTCCACATTCTCGGTCAAAGTCAGCCAGCATTTGTGCCGCTTGGCTAATGTTTGGTGTTATTAGAACGATGTCATCAGCAAAGCGGAGGTCGTGTAGTTGCTGACCACCTATCTTCACTCCCATTCCTTCTCATTCTAATTGTTGCATGATGTTCTCGAGGGTGGCGCTGAAGAATTTTTGGTGAAATGGTATCACCCTGTCGAACCCCTCTTTTGACATTAATGATCACTTCTTTGTAGAATGGTGAGATCCTGGTGGTGAATCCGTAATACAGCTCACGAAGGATCTTGATGTATTGGGTTTGAACACCCTGTTTGGCTAGGGCTTCGATGACTGCTTCAGTCTCCACAGAATCTAAGACTTTCTGTAAATCAATAAACGTGAGACAGAGCGGCATCTTGTATTCCCTACAAACCTCAATGAGCTTGGTTATCGTGTGGATATGGTCGATTGTGCTGAATCCTTTCCGGAAGCCTGCTTGCTCGCATGGTTGTCCTTCATCTAGTGTTCTGCTAATCCTGTTCAGGATGACTCGTGTAAACAGCTTGTAGATGACAGACAACAGACAGATGGGCCGATAGTTGCCGATGTCGTGAATGTCTCCCTTCTTGAACAGTAGAACTGTCCTGCTGGTTTTTCATTGGGAGGGCACCTTGCATTTGGAAAGGTAGCGTGTGAAGAGCCGAGCTAGTGTATTGATGACTACCAACAGCAGATTCTTCAGGTGTTTGGGTCTGACTTGTCTGGGCCTGGTGCCGTTCCCTTCTTTACCGACGAGATGGCATGTCGGATTTCAGAAGGGAGAACGTTGGGAATGACATATCCATCCTGTGGAATTTGGTATGTGGGCAGGTGGCTGTGGCTATCAAAGAGATTTGAGTAGAAGTCCTGGATAATCATCTCCATTGCCTTTCTGGAAGATGTGATAGATCCATCAGGGCGTCGGAGGGCAGTCATCTTGGTCTTATAGTTGGCAAAGGATAGGCGGGCAGTGGGAATGCTTTTCCCGGCTTCTGCTGCATCTTCCAGTATTTCTGCTCTTCTGTCTTCGAGGTCTTCTTTTATCGCTTCTCTGCACCATTTAGCAAGCTTGGACGTTAGCATTTGGTCTCCTGAGGCTCGCGCCTTGCCACGTTGGCGAATGAGCTCGAGAGTTTCTGAAGACAGGCGTTCTTTTGTGTCTTTCTCTCTCTCTCTCTCTCTCTTTTCTCTCTCTCTCTCTCTCTCTCTCTCTCTCGGCATTCTTCGCACAATCATGGAGGTGCTGAACCAGTCGGTTGTATTCTTCTTAGATGTCGTCAATGATGGTATCTTCCCATGTTGCTGCAATGGTGCCAAAGAGTTCCCAGTTGGTGGTCGTTCTAGGAGTTCTCTTCTTAAACTTTGCAGCCTTTTTCTCCCCCATTGCAGGAAGCAGAATTTTGCACGAAGGAGACGGTGGTCCGATCCTGTTTGGAATTTGGGGACGACAGCTACATCGGTCAGACAAAACCGTCGATTGAAGATGATGTGGTCAATTTCATTGTGGAACTGTCCGCCAGGAGATTCCCATGTCCAACGGTTCGCTTCAGCCTTCTGGAACTGTGAGTTCCCATGAATGGTATTGGTGGACATGATGTACTCAGATAGTCTCTCACCCTGTTCGTTCCATTCTAGGCCATGGGTCCCGATGTGGAGTTCTTCAGCCGATCTTCTTGGTCCTATCTTGGCATTAAAATCACCGACTATGATCTTGTAGAAGGTATGATCTTTTTATAGTACTCCTCCAATTCTATGTAGAATTTCTCAATTTCATCTTCTTTGTATGTGGATGTTGGTGACAA
>JAJIBD010024509.1:0-28507 GCA_021461705.1 Cryptotis parvus | reverse complement strand
ATCACTTGATCACTTAAATCCCGTTATTCATCGATTTGCTTGAGCGGGCACCAGCAACATTTCCATTGGACCCTATCACGTGCCAATGTATCCCAATGGCATCTGGTTGATTCAGGAGTATGAAGAGCCTCAAACCGTTCCTTCAGGGTCTTGACAAGAAAGTCTGACCATCTTGTAGGTGGGAGGCCATGTGATCTTTTGACATCCCGTGGGATCCAGTCGGTAATAGCTCTAGTCCAGCGGTCATCTCCAAATGGCATGACATGTCCAGCCCATCTGATTTTCTATGCCTTGGCAAATAAGACAGCGTCCATGATTCTGGAATAGCAACGGAGGATGGAACTCCGGATTCCTTCTCTCACTTGAGTGAGGCGTGATAATCCAAACATAGCTCTTTCGATTCCTCTCTGGGAGACCTGAATAGCATTCTAATCCTGCTTTCATAGGGCCCAGGTCTCTGGGGCATATGTTAATGCAGGGAGAATGGTGAAGTCAAAGAGATGTGCCCTGAGCCGGAGGTTCTTTTTCCCTTTTAGCTATTTCTTTGATGCCTTCGAAGGCATTCCATGCTGCTTTCTTCCTCCTGTGCAGCTCAGGTTTTAGGTCATTCATCATGTTGACTCCTCGACCTAGGTACACATAACTGCTGCATTCAGAGATGTTTGTTCCATTGAGAGTGAATGGGGCCTCTGGAACTAGTTCATTTTTCATAAACATAGTTTTCTTTAGATTCAGCTGTAGACCTATCTTTCCACATTCTCGGTCAAAGTCAGCCAGCATTTGTGCCACTTGGCTAATGTTTGGTGTTATTATAACGATGTCATCAGCGAAGCGGAGTTGGTGTAGTTGCCGACCATCTATCTTCACTCCCATTCCTTCCCATTCTAATTGTCGCATGATGTTCTCGAGGGTGGCGCTGAAGAGTTTTGGTGAAATGGTATCACCCTGTCGAACCCCTCTTTTGACATCAATGATCACTTCTTTGTAGATTGGTGAGATCCTGGTGGTGAATCCGTGGATACAGCTCACGAAAGATCTTGATGTATTGGGTTTGAACACCCTGTTTGGCTAGGGCTTTGATGTGTGCTTCAATCTCCACAGAATCAAAGGCTTTCTTTAAATCAATGAATGTGAGACAGACTGGCATCTTGTACTCCCTACAAACCTCAATGAGCTTGGTTACCATGTGGATATGGTCATTTGTGCTGAATCCTTTCCGGAAGCCTGCTTGCTCACATGGTTGTCCTTCATCTAGTGTTCTGCCAGTCCTGTTCAGGATGACTCGTGTAAACAGCTTGTAGATGAGGGACAACAGGCAGATGGGGCGATAGTTGCTGATGTCGTGAATGTCTCCCTTCTTGAACAGTAGAACTGTCCTGCTGGTTTTCCATTAGGAGGGCACCTTGCATTTGGACAGGTAGTGTGTGAAGAGCCGAGCTAGTGTATTGATGAGTACCAACGGCAGATTCTTCAGGTGTTCGGGTCTGACTTTGTCTGGGCCTGGTGCTGTTCCCTTCTTTACCGATGAGATGGCATGTCGGATTTCAGAAGGGAGAATGTTGGGAATGACATATCCATCCTGTGGAATTTGGTATGTGGGCAGGTGGACGTGGCTATCAAAGAGATCTGAGTAGAAGTCATGAATAATCTTCTCCATTGCCTTTCTGGAAGATGTGATAGATCCATCAGGGTGTCGGAGGGCAGTCATCTTGATCTTATATTTGGTGAATGACAGGCGGGCGGTTGGAATGCTTTTCCCGGCTTCTGCTGCATCTTCCAGTATTTCTGCTCTTCTGTCTTTGAGGTCTTCTTTTATCACTTCTCTGCACTGTTTAGCAAGCTTTGGCGTTAACATTTGGTCTCCTGAGGCTCGCGCCTTGCCACGTTGGCAAATGAGCTTGAGAGTTTCTGAAGACAGGCGTCCTTTTGTGTCTTTCTCTCTCTTGGCATTCCTCACACAATCATGGAGGTGCTGAACCAGTTGGTTGTATTCTTCATTGATGTCATCAATGATGGTATCTTCCCATGTTCCTGCAATGGTGCCAAAGAGTTCCCAGTTGGTGGTCGTTCTGGGAGTTCTCTTCTTAAACTTTGCAGCCTTTTCTCCCTGTTGCGTGAAGTAGAAATTTGCACGAAGGAGTCGGTGGTCTGATCCCATTTGGAATTTGGGGGACGGCAGCAACATCGGTCAGACAAAACCGTCAATTGAAGATGATGTGGTCAATTTCATTGTGGAACTGTCCACTGTTGGGGGAACTCTGCTGGGGTCCCCAACAGTGCCAAGAAGCGAGTTCCCTTCTACCTCCGGGCCGGCGGGAATGGATGAAGACTCAGGAATCCGATGCAGTTTTAAAAGGGCTTTAATTATCACAGGTTCAGGCATACAAATCCACAATAGGGGAAAATCCTGTGCTTAGGATTCCTGGCTAGAACCCCAGCCACGTGTAGGCCAAAATGGCGGCCACCACGTTAAAAGCAAGAGGAGACAAAGAAAAAGACTCCCAAGAAGGGTGCGAGCTCACAAAGAGAGAGCGCAAAAGAGAGCTCTGGAGAGGAAGCAGGCTAGTTTTATACTCCTGCGACTCAGACCTCCCTCCCATTATTATGGAAAGCAGGGAGGGTTCAAATGCCCTCAGGTATTTTCTCCCAGCACCTCACCTAGGTCCTTTTATATACTAATGTCTTGAGCCAAGATCTGCCTGGAAAAGCCTTTATAGGGTAGAGAAAGGGGTTTCTGAGATGGCATGTCTCTGTACCAAAGTCTAATAGACTACACCCTTATCTATGAAGTGATTTGCAGGAGGCAACCCAGAGCAGATGTGGAGGCTCTTAGAGGAGTCCTGCAACAGTCCACCAGGAGATTCCCATGTCCAACGTTTCGCTTCAGCCTTCTGGAACTGTGAGCTCCCATGAATGGTCTTGGATATTTGTAATTGTGTATCTCATGGTGGTATAATAAAATATTTAAAAAACATGAATGAGGGAAAAAAAATCTTGCCATACATGCAGCTGACCTGGTTTAACCTCCAGAATAAAATATGGTCCCTAAGCACTGCCAGAGTGAGTGTTCAACCCCTCCGAAATAGTTTACGTGTACCAGAGAAGTAACATGTGTGTTGAAACATGTGCCTTGCATACAGTCAGCCCTGAGTCCAGGAGAACTGGCCCATATATCCAAACACTATCAACTCCTCGGACCCTTGCATTGAACTGCAGGCTGGGTTGGATGAAAATCATCAGGAGGGTCCTTTGGGCTTCTGTGCACCCTTTAGAATTTCCCTAAATTTAAAATAGAATTAAAGTATTTTCTGACCTTTTCTTGCTCTCTTCTCGATTGTCTCAAGTTCACCCTGCTTCAAATTCCATTCAAGCAACCAGGCTATTAAAGGGTACTTGATGGGTTTATGCTAAGTATCTGTCTCTGTGACTGGGGCTTTAAGCTCCTTGTGAGTACAAAGGATCCCCCTAAATGTCGGCTGTGGCTGGTGCTCAGCACAGTACCTGCCCGTTAGCTTTTAATAAACATGTGCTGAAATATTTAATTAACTTTCTGAAAAGAGTTTACAAGGCAGAAAACAATTCTTTACAACCTGGAGAAAATGCTTTTTAAAAACTGGGAGAGATAAGCAAAGGGAAGCAAAATAGAATTGGCTTGCCTGTTGGGCATTTTAAAGGTGGGTGTTTTAAAAGAACATTAGCTCTAAGAAGGAGCTGCAGGATAGAGGTGAGGGTTGGTTGAAAGTTAAAGAGCAGGGGATGGAAAGACCAAAGAGGAGAGGCCAAGGACCAGGATCAGGGCTGAAGGGGTAGTTCGGTGAACTCCAGAAGAGCACTTGCTCAGATGCAAGTAGTGGCTTTCTGTTAATTTGGATTCTTTTGCCTCTATAAGGCAATTAGCATTCATTCTCCTGAGTATCTAAGAGCGATCAGGGGCACTGAAAGGACAAATGGGGCCATTGCGATAGTACAGCGTGGCTGACCGGGTTCGATCTTTGGCATCCCATAGGGCCACCAAGCACCACCAGGAGTAATTCCTGAGTGCAGAGCCAGGAGCAGCCCCTGAGCATAGCTGGGTTTGACCCAAAAAAGGCAAAAAGGCTCAGATGGCACCCGACCAATGAGACAGTATACATGTCTTTATGCAAAATGACGGGATGTGGGGAACCAATCGAACCGGGTATGCAAATAAGGGTTTATCACGATCACGATCTTCCGGTTGATCATCTATTTGCTAGAGCGGGCACCAGTAATATCTCCATATGTCCTGTCTCATGCCAGTAGAGCCAAGGGCATCGGCTTGCTACAGGAACATAAAGAGCCTCAAACCATTATATTAGGTCATGGGAATGGCCCAATATAATTGTTACTGGAATTTGGCATATCAAATACAACACGAGAAGCTTGCCAGGCTTGCTGAGCGGGAGGCAAACTCTTTTAAACACCTCCAAATAAAGCATTTATTGATGAACCTCGTGGCCGCTTTTGCGCAGAGCCGGGCTGTGATGGGCTGGTCTGCTGGGTAAAGTTCTGACGAGAGGGAAGTCCAAATGTGGAAAATGGCAGCGCCCGTGGAGTGAGGTGGTCTGGCTTGTTGTGAGGCTCTGCCGAGGTGGTGGGCCAGGGCTAGAACCCGCCATGCCTCCCGACTGCCTCATGAATGGCTGTGCACAGGGAGAGCAAGGAACAGCTCTGCCCCATGTCTGAGAGTCTCTGGACCAGCATACCTGGGCGGATTGAGGAAAAAAGCTGCTGTAGGGTGGGTGTCGATGATCCGGGCTGTGATGGGCTGGTCTGCTGGGTGGAGTTCTGACGAGAGGGAAGTCCAAATGTGGAAAATGGTGGCACCCGTGGAGTGAGGGGGTGGTCTGGCTTGTTGTGAGGCTCTTATAAATCCTCTAAGGGTTTATAAGAGGACCAATCAGAGAGGGTCGGGGTTATAGTAGAGCAGGGAGGGTGTTTGCCTTGAACATGACTGACTGAGTTCAATCTCCAGCATCCCATATGGTCCCATAGGGTTCTCCCCACTCAGCACTGCCAGGAATAATTCCTGAGTGCAGAGCCAGAAGTAACACATGAGTATCGCCAGGTGTGACCCAAAAAAGCAAAGAGAAAGGACAAACAAGGGACAAAAAGTGTTGCCCTTTACCGTTAGCTCTGGAAGGTTCCAGAAAACCCAGATTGTCTGGGGCTGTGTTACTTTCTTAGGCAAGTGTTTAAAAAGTGAGAATGAATAAAAAGGATTTTCCGGCCCTCCTCACCCCACTTTTACTGACCTAATGAATGTTTTAGCTCATTGGCTCATTATTTATTTCTTGGAAATCCAGTCCTGTAATGCTGCTTTCTAGGCTTCCATGGGCTACATTGGCTTTTGTGACATTTTCTACAAATTCTCCGCAATTAACTTAATGAACCGTGTTTTCTGACTTAGGGTCAGAACGCCAGAATTCTGGTGCCAGGGGGCATTGTGCACCTGGAAAGCTCCAGAGTGTCTTTGAGATATTGGCTTTCAGACCTTTCTTCCTGAATCCGTCCCTATTTGCTCACCATGTGCCAACGCCACCATGTCGATGTAATTGAAAACAAGCAAGCAAGAGCCCGGATGGCTCTGATGAATGGAAATGTGACCCAGCCTCTTCCCCCCCCCCGGCCCACTGGCTGGAATCCAGGCCAGGCGGATGGGGCTGAGAAGTAATTGCCATCTCTTGGCTGGACAATGGGTGTGTGAAGCGAGCTCTTATCTCACATCTGGGTCCTCATGGACAGGCGTTCATGTTGCGGTTCCCACCTCTGGTGACAGTGGATCAGGGACCCAAGGAGTCACAGATCCAGTGGTACCTTTGTGGCCTGGAGGCTGGAGGTCCTTGGGAAATCGGGGGTCATGCTTGCTCTTGCTTTCTGGTTCTTGATAGCTCAGCAGATGTGCACCCAGCCAAGTATCAAAGCTTCTTGGAAAACAAACCATAGTTGAGGTTATCCATTCATCTCTCAGATGAAAACTGCTGCTGGGTCACCAAAGCAGAAATGGTCACAGTGGAGAAACCAGGACAATCTGGCTCTTGAGAAACATAATGTCTCCTGAACTCTTGAGATTCCAGCCTTGCCCAATAAACCACCAAAGGAGGAATCTCACCATCACCATATCTCCAGAGAATCCTAAGAAACAACCCAAGTCAGTATCAATATTTTTATCCCTTCTGCCAACGCTGAGGTTATTCCCCCCCATTCATTTCAGCAAAAGATTTCCCCAAACTTTATAAATATTGTTATGTCTCTCCAATGCATTACCTCACAGGTCTCTTCTGAAAGGTATCCAAATTCTACATTAAGGCACTTGTGGGGAAAGGAGAAAAAATAAATGGTTTACTTTAAGTGGGATTTGGAGAGGGTCTGATTACGGTCTGAAATGTATGGCCTGACAGAGTCAAGCTGAATTTCCTAATGGATTCTTCAATTCGGAGTGAGCATTAAATCCATTTATTGAGCTCCTTTCCGTATGTCTCAAAGTTACAATAAATACATATATTTGTTCCCTGATGGACTTTCTGAGCTGACGGATGTCAGGCATTAGCAGGGCAAGCAAGCCCTGCAGCGGCTCTGCTGAGCACTCATAGCCGAAGACCCAACCTATGATGGGAACCAGAGAGAGTCACGGCCTGGCTGACCCTGAGTTATAACTCAGGGTCTGGGTGCTACAAAAGAGTCAGGAAAATTCTCAAAGCAGACCCCCCCCCACACACACACCCTTGCATGGAGTCCCTCGTGGAGGCCTTTCTCTTGTCCGTGTTTTGACGCCATTGGGTAGCCAGAGCTGAACTGAGTTCAGAAACACAGCACATATTGCCCTATGGTGCAGGAGACACAATGGCAAAATCCCAAAGTGATTAGAGACTGGGCTTGCATTGTGTGCACACAAAGTCTCTTGGGGAATGGGGGAGGAAGGAAATAGGTTGTATTAGCTAATAACTTGAAATGCCCCAGAGAAAGGAAAATAGGCGATTTCCATTTCTCTGGCTGCGGAGACCCAGCAGTTCCTGTGATAAGTTTGTTAAGGGCTCATTTTGTAGATCCTGCTCAAATTCTAAAGCTGTGACCCATCCGTGTGGTCAGTGAGTCTGGATGGCTGGGAAGGACCCTGGGGGGTGATTTATGGTTTCTGCCAAGCAGACATCTAGATGGTGGGACTTGAGGGTAGGGGAAGCTGTGGACAAAGGTGGCCCCAGGGTGGAGGCACAGGGGCAAGCAATTGTTGCTCTGCTTAGTTCAGTAGAGAAAAATGTATTTTGAACTTGTAAAAGTTTTGTTGGGGCTCTTGGCCCTGAATTCGGACAGGGATACACTTACGTCTTGGTGCTGGACCACTAAGAGTAAAAAAACCAGAGCTTTGAGATAAAAGAGAGAGGAAGTGTAAGCCCCAAAGAACAGACATACAGAGAAAGCCCCTAGTTCCCCTCTCTGATACAGGTCAGACCCCAGGAAGATCCTCACCACCACCAGTTTGTCCCTTTCTGCAGCTGGTTATGTTTTTTAATTTCCCAGGCAATGTTAAAGGGTATTTAAGACTCACCCCATCTCAGTGTTTTTCACCTCCTGACCTTTCATTTTCCCCTGGTCCTTGCCTGACAGTGGGATAACAGTGGGATACTGGATGAACTTTCTTGGGTGTGTGTGTGTGTGGGGAGAAGCAGGGGTTACTTTTGGAGGAGAGTGAAGAGGGAGACTGAGGCCAGGGTGGTGATGATTCTCTGACCTGGGCTTACCCAG
Source organism: Cryptotis parvus (assembly GCA_021461705.1). NCBI lineage: Eukaryota > Metazoa > Chordata > Mammalia > Eulipotyphla > Soricidae > Cryptotis > Cryptotis parvus. The sequence continues at coordinate 20,746 of JAJIBD010024509.1, read as the reverse complement.
CTGCAAACAGGTGCTGTCTGCCCGCTGTGTGGGACAGATGGGTTGAGTGGGGTACGAGGTCCTAGGGTGCACACTCCAAGATGCGTCATATCTGCACAGAAACAAAGTTCCAACTCTTCCTTGAGCACTTGTTCCCTTTAAAAATGCAGAGCAGAAATGGAAGGTCGGTCACCCAGGCCTGCTGGAGCTCTAGGCAGCTGTCTCTGGCCCTGAGCTGTGAGTTCATTCTACCCACAAAGACGGGCTTGATCTGGTTAACTTACTCCAATTTATCACAACATTGAAAATAAGTCCAACACTTGACCCACTAGTCCTTGGTAAGCCTTAAAAAAGTTCTTAGTGTCTTTTGCTGACTTTGTGTCGAATTCTAAAAGCAGCTTAGTTAGATCTTAAGTAATTGGACTTTGCAAGTGGCCAAGACCTCTGAGGGGCTGTTCACATCACCCAATTCAAATAGATGGATAGAGCTGTGGACAGGTGAGCATCTGGCTGTGTGTAGAGCGGCAGACAGGTGAACGTCTGGCTGTGTGTGAGTGGCAGACAAGTGAGTGTCTGTATGTGTGTGTACACACAAGCAGTACTGACCAGTGGCCACTAGCATCAACACCATAATGCTCGACCTCAGATAATTTAGTTGCTTTTTAGTAACAGAAATATTTGAATTGCTCACTTGCTTTCATCATTTCTGTCATCATAATAATCCAGCTTCCCCCTCCCTCTTGCCCTACCTTAAGGTGGATACTTTGAGTGGGGAAAAATGAGTCTCTTGGAATAACCTGTTCGGCTGAGCCAGAGTTTTTTTTTTCCAAGGTGCGCAGGACTCTTGAGTCTTTGCTGGAAACAACTCTTTTACCTGGGCCCTCAAAGCACTGCCTGTTACCCCGCCTCAGGCGTTTGAAGTTGTGTCTGCCCAAAAGAGAAGTGGGAGTACTACCTCCATTTCCCGAAATATAAACCTGGGCTCGAGTGCCTCCTCACAAGCCTGAAAATTTTCAGGCGATGCACAGCCTGGACCACAGTTCAGAACTCATGAAGGAACATCAAGCCACTCATGAGACTGATCCAGAGCACTCACACCCCTCCCTGAGAGGGCCCTGAATGCATGCGTGATGCTTTAGACTTTCCCACTGGATAGAACAACCTCTGCGCCTTGCTAATGTGGTTTCTGTGGCCACAGTATTGTATCATTTCAGAAAGATATAATCTGAGGGTTTTGATGTCATAGGGAAAAGCAGCAGAGAACTGACTTTGGGAGCAGAAGCAGGGAGAAAGGGCTACAGGCTGAGCTCAGGTTTTGATGCAGGAGGACCAGGGTCAACCGCCAGTTCCCTTTAGTCCTCTGAGCCCCACCAGTTGTGAGAGCTTGGAGTGGTCCTAAAAGAAAATGAACGGACAAAACAAAAAGACCCAAATACTGACCTTTGTTTACGATTTTAAAAACAGTGGCCAAAAGTTAAGCCAGAAGCACAGATGATGATGATGGCACAGTGCCCTGTTCTATAGAGCACCCTTCCCCCTGTGGGGATGACAGCCACAGTGCCCCTGTTCTACAGAGCACCTCTTCCCCCTGTAGGGATGATGCCACAGTGCCCCTGCTCTACAGAGCACCTCTTCCCCCCTGTAGGGATGATGGCACAGTGCCCTGCTCTACAGAGCACTGCTTCTCTCTGTAGGGATAGCGGCACAATTCCCCTGCTCTACACTCACCCCTTCCCTCTAGTTTTCACACTTTTGTACCTCTTGACTCTCCTTCCCTTGTAGTTGACCACAATAGAAGAACCAGGCTTGCTTTGTGTATCTCAATCCATATTCTGGGGTGACAAGCCCGAGGGCTTTGGGAAACTGGAGGGGAGGAGCCATGTTTTGGGATCTGCCTCAGTGACTGGGAATACAGGTGCTGGTATATGAGCTACAGAGGCATTTGGCTGGAATTCACCCCAACTTTCCTCTTGGGGGGCTTGGATTATCAGGGGAGGCAGAAGTGACAGAGAGTGAGCCCACTGTCAGGGCAGAGACAACCACCCAGCACCTCTCACAGGGTGCAGTTCCCACCCATGCCCCAAGACTGGCCTCATCCTTGATGCTGCAGGTGTCAGACGTGCCTGTGGGCTGAGGGGGGATTCACCTGGGCCTACCTGGCTGCATCCCACCGTGCTGCCCTGAGCATCCCACCCCTCCACCAGATAAGAATCTTGTCCAATGCATGCCAGCTCACCTGCCAGTGCCAATCTTGAAAAACGAGAACAAGAAACTGCTAGATGAGAACCCAGTTACCTTGATGTGGGGCGGGTGGAGCCGCATGAAACAGACACCGCTCAGATGTCCCCAGTTTTCCATATTCTGGGGAGTCTGTGGTACAAAGCTGAAATGGATGGGTGCTGCTGGCGGCAGGGGCGGGATGGTAAACAATGCCTCCCCGTGAAAGTCACTTCTGTTCTGCAGGGTAATTGAAAGGCAAACAAATGAATTGACAATGGCGTTTTCCCAGTTTAGAGCCCTTGGACAGAAACGGGGACTGTAAACCACCTTCCTTGCAGTTTGGAGTAGCAGCATCAGGCTACAATTAGAGGTTGGAATAGTGTTAAATAAAAATATAATGGCAGCCAGAAAAAATAATAGGAAGTGTAATCACTCACTTCATCAGGAGATTACATATGAAATAAGCAAGGCAGGAAGTGATTGGGGGCTGGATGGCCAGATGACAGCCCGTGGAGACCTGCTTCTACCCGCTTACTGGAGCTCAGTTCTGCGGCGCAAAGTAACAGGCACTGTTGTAAAAGACCCTGGATCTGCACCCCAACACCAATCTGCTTGTAAGCTGGGACTCTCCCCCAGACCACCCAGCACCACATCTCCAGTCTGTTTATGAGCCAGGAACTCCCCACCCCTCAGTTGACTCTAGCACCTATTTATAAGCTAGGAAATACCCCGCCTCAGTTTACCATCTAAGCCTTCAGCTTTCCATAAAGTCTTTTCCAGAGAATCCACTTTGGCAGGTCCCTTTGTGATGACCCAGGAGCAGGGATGAGCAGTCCAGGTCAGCAGGTAGGGCCATGGCTGGGGAAGGGACGTTTTTCAGGGGGTTACTTAGAGAAAAACCTAACCAAGAGGACTGAAGTGAGCCTGACTTAGAAGCAGGCAACTGCACTGAGGGCTTGAGAACCCTTTTGGGAAACGCCCACAGCACAAATTCTGGTAATTGAGAGCTGGTGAGAAAAGATTTGCTTAAAAACGTGTCTTCCTGATGGCTCCCGGGATCTGGCCACCGGCTGACCTGTGAGATGATCCGTGCAAAAGGGGCTTCTCGACAGCCAACAGCCCAGCCCTTGGGCAGTGGCATTGGCAGTGGAGAAGATTCAGCCTCCTCTGAGCTGGACTGACTCAGCACCTTTTGCCTGTTCTCTGAGCACTGGCCTCTCTGTGCACTGCTACAGTCCTGGCCTGGAATCCACACGACTGCAGGTGCAGGCAAGTCAGAGCTTGGCTCTGAGGGCACGTGAAGTGAGGGACATCAATGGTATCAGCCAGAATCAAGAAGTAGCTGCCAGCACTGATGGTTCCTGATGGGAGACTGCAGAGTCCAGGCTGGTCATCGGCTTGCGATTATGCAGGAGATTGGCACTCAGACGGCCTCGGGGTACACCTGCCTCTCTGGGAGAGAGCACATGGCAGGCGCACACTCTGGTGCAGTGTCTCTGTGGTGTAGGCTGGGGTACAGTGCCTGTGGTGTAGACTGGGGTACTGTGTCTCTGCGGGGTAGACTGGAGTACAGTGTCTCTGCGGGGTAGACTGGGGTACAGTGTCTCTATCGGGGATGGACTGGGGTACATTGTCTCTGCGGTATAGACTGGGGTACAGTGTCAATGCGGTGTAGACTGGGGTGCAGTATCTCTGCAGGGTAGACTGGGGTGCAGTGTTTGCGGTGTAGACTGGGGTGCAGTGTCTCTGTGGTGTAGACCAGGGGTGCAGTGTCTCTGCGGTATAGACTGGGTGCAGTATCTCTGTGGTGTGGACCGGGGTGCAGTGTCTCTGAGATGTAGAATGGGGTTACAGAGTCTCTGCGGTATAGACTGGAATACAGTGTCTCTGTGCTGTAGACTGGGTTACAGAGTATCTGCAGTGTAGACTGGGGTGCAGTGTCTCTGTGATGTAGACTCAGGTACAGTGTCTGCGGTGTAGGCTGGGGTACAGTGTTTCTGTGGTGTAGACTGGGGTACAGTGTCTCTGCGGTGTAGACTTGGTGCAGTGTCTCTGTGATGTAGACTGGGGTAGATTGGGGTACAGTGTCTGTGGTGTAGACTGGGGTACAGTGTCTCAGCAGTGTAGACTGGGGTTCAGTCTGCAGTGGAGACTGGGGTACAGTGTCTCAGCCACCATGGCCTGGGATGTATATTCCTTTCTCCAGGGTCTCTCTCTCTGTAGGCTTACGGAGTAATAATCTTACTGCTATTGTTCCATCCAATGACACTTTCCAACATTCTCCTGTCCCCCAAGACCTTCTAGTGCCTCTAGAAGCTGTTGGCTCCTAGAAGGTGAACAAGCAAGAGGCCAGTTTGGAAGAGCTTGGGAAGGGCTGCAGGGGAGGTGACATCCTAGTCGGGAGTCAGCCTTGGCCACAGCCTTGGTCGCGGCTGAGGAAGGCCATGTCGCCATAGTCCCAGGAAGGCCTTCGAGGCTTCAAGCTGCTGCCTAAATGACTCCAGAGCCGGCCCTTCGGCAGACTGTGAGTTTCCTCAGAAGTATCTGGGCAGGGCTGATGGAAGTCTTTGTTCTTCGCTGAGAGCACCAGGAACCTCACGTTTTCCTGCTCAGTTTCTGAGGCCCCTGTCCCGTCATCCCAGGTTCTCGGCCACACAACAGCTTGGCAGTTGCAACCAAAGCTTGTTTCTTGATCCTCTTCTGGATCCTTTTGCCCTGCCGGTTCAGTTGAAATTTATTCTGGACAAGTCCAGGATGACTTCTCCCCTTGGGAAATAAATGTCAGAGGTTTGCACTGGCTGTAGCAACTCTACTGAATTTTGTGGTGAGTCAGGCAGATTCTGTAAGAGAGACTGAGTGGTTGGGCTACGGCTGGGTGTCAATTCAGGGCTCCTGCCCCAGCCCCCACCAGCTTGCTGTGTGACGTCTGGAGAAGTCATAACCTTTCTGATTTTAGTTTCCTGAAAAGTGGAGATAAAGGCATCGTGTTTTTCAGCCGTCTGCCTTGGAGGAGTTTTGTGAAGGTTAGTTAATTAATTGTCAGAATGTCTGCAAACGGGATGTGTTAAGGGAATGTCGAATAATGGGTCATAGCAGGCAACAGAGAAAAAGGCAGTGGCTGGGAGAAGTTGGCTCATTTTTCATTAGCTCCAAGTTAGCGGAGCGGTTGTCAGGTAAAGTCTGCAAAGCGCACAGATGTCAGGGAGTTATCGCTGGCTGCGTTTCTTTCCACGGGTGTCTGTAGGAGTGTGGGCTTGACGCTTGCCTCAGGACTTGAGTAAAATAGAGGAAGCTATGGCGGGCCTTTCGCCCATTACACATGAGCTAGGGGGGACTCTGTCCAGTTCACACTCTTGTAAAAAGAAACAGGAAATCAGTTTCTCTGGAAGTCTGAGTGCCTCTGAGTGGGTTGCTGAGAGAGATGTTTGAGTATAACAGTCCTGCCTTGAGTTCACGCCCCTTGTCACTACTGGCTCCTTTTATGCCATCTGGCCCCTGATGTGCTGTTTCTCTGGCTGCGCAGCCATTCCTGTGCAAAGGCATGGCCGGGGACCCCTTGTATGGGCTCAGACCTGGGAAGTCAGCAGTGCTAGCTGCTGACATCAGCTCTTCCTCTAATGTGCCGCTGCAGTGTGGGCCATGTGTCCTGTTCCCGCCAGGGCCCAGGCTCTCCAGAGTCTCATCAGCAGAGAACAGGGACTGGCCTGTCTGTCTAGGTTTTGAGCACATAAAGAGCCACAAACTGGAGACAGGTAATGGGTGCAGGGACCAGAGAGCAAAAGGAAGGCTGGGCCCACATTGTTTGTGCTTTTAGGCAAACTAGGTTTGGTGCAATCAGGAAAGGATGAGGGGGTGAAGTGTGTGTGTGTGTGTGTGTGTGTGTGTGTGTGTGTGTGTGCGTGCACATGCATAAGCATGAGAGTATGTGAAGGTGTGTGAATGTGTACACATGAATGTGTGTGTGCCTGATCATGTGAGCATGTGTGCATGTATGACTGTGTGCGAAGTGTGTTAGTGTGCGCATGTCTTTGCTTGCTGAAGCACATTCTCCAGCGCTATATTCTGAATATTCTGTGATCCTGAGTGGGCTGCAAAGGTCGTTTAATACAAATAACTTTAAAGTAACACCTGCACAATTTAAAGCGGCGTAGTTGACTTAATGCTCTTCCCCACTTTTTTCATTTTTGCCTGAAAATTTGCCACTGTGTTGGCAAGGGTGAAATGCAGGCTTCGACTGTGTGCAAGCCTGGGAGAGCCAGCATGGATGGACAGACCAGATATATTTCTCATTGCGGGGAGTCCAGCACCCAAGTACCCCAGGAGGGTCATTGAGCCTAGAGGTTCCTGCGCCTCCGGGATCAGATGGGGTCAATATGTGCCCTGGGAATCGAAAGGGTCAACATGTGGAATGGGTCATCGCTCTGCAATAGGGGGACTGAGTTTGGGGTGATGACTGCTGTCTTATGACAGTGGAAAGCTGGTCACATGCCTTGCATCCTCTGGACTTCTGGTTCAGTCCTGGCCACCGCTGAGTGTCGCCCCCAAACCCAAATCAACCAAGAACCTCCCAAACAAGTCAATCTGAAGCAAGACAGCGCACTCACGGTGGGGATAAAGGCGCTGGTGCAGCGACCCACCCGCCCTCCCCTGAGCACTGCCAGGTGGGAGCCAGGTGGCTCCTGGTGCAGTTGTGAATACTCGGAAAGGGGACCATACTGGGGGGTTCTTTCCCCCTCTTTCCTTCTTTGGAGCATTTCCTCGAGACCTTTAGCAGGAGGCCCAACTGCTGGCCCTGTGGGTGGAACACAAGGGGCGGGGGACTCAAAGCTCAAACAAAAATAGCATCAGAGCTCCAGGCTGTGGAAAAAAGCACTCGAGGGGGCGAGCGGGGCGCTGAGTGGGAGCCCTGGATGTGCCCGGGAGGGAACAGCCGGCAAGCCACAGGCGCTATTTATAGCGGGGCTCTGCGGTGTGGCTGTACCTGCTGCTCCCCAACTGCAGTGCAGACGGGTGAGACCTCCCTTTTGGCTGCCTTTGTAGTTTAACGATGCTCAAAAGTGATGACTTAGGGCCCCCCAGCCCTGGTGCAGGTGGGGGAAGCCAGAGGCAGTTCTGGGGCACCCTCAGACTTCTCTTGGGCCCCGGAGGTAGCTCTGCATCGGCTGCCTCTGAAAGACAGCAGCTAAAACATTGGCCTCTTCAGGGGAGCTAGGAGGGAGCTGCCAGGGTTTCTGCTTACATGCAGCAGCCCGGTTTAGAGCCCAGGGCTTCGGACACCCTTGACCTGGATGGGGAGGGACTCCCTGCCCCCACCCCACCCCCACCCCCACCAGTGTGAGAGCAAAGAGCTGGGTGGGGGAGAGGCAGGAAGAGAAAGGGAAGAGGGAGGGAGGGATAAGAGGGAGGGAGGGAGAGGTGTAGAGAGAGGGAAGAGAGGAGAGGGAGAGGGGGTAATGGGAAGGAGAGAGAGAGAGAGAGAGAGAGAGAGAGAGAGAGAGAGAGAGAGAGTGTGTGTAGTAGAGAGAGAGAGAGAGAGAGAGAGAGAGAGAGAGAGAGAGGAGGGAGAGAGGTAGCGTCCACAGCGCTGCTGTATTCTGTACCTACCCGTGACCTCCTCCAGGGACCCTCTTTTGCTGAGTTAAAAGCTGGACAGAAGACCTGGAGGCCCCGGTGTCCCCAGCCGAGTGTGTCTATTCTGCCACCATCAGAAACTTACAAGGAAAACTTTGAAGAGCCAGCAGGGAGCCCGCAAGAAGGACTGGCCTTCCGGGATGGGGAGGGCAGTGAGGGGCCCTGTCTCCCCAACTCTGCACGTGGGTCTCAACCCTGCTTCTGGGCTCACACAGAGCCTTCGCTGGTCTGCGGTGGTAGCCCCCACCTATATGGCACGATGCGCCTTGTCTGCTAACGGGGGTGGGGGTGGGGGGGAAGAGCGGCTCCCTTAGGGCGAGTAATTCAAACACCACCAACCAATGAACACTTTGAAAGGGGGTTCCAGGGCCCGCACCCTCCTGGAGGGTTCAGGGTGCAGGTTCCTGGGTGCTGTGGTGGCCGGAGCCCCTGATGCCTTTGTAAATAAGGGCCGAGCTCCTGTGAACTAGGGAGGAGCCTAGGGCAGGTGGGGTGGAGCGGCATCACCCTACTGGCCGCCTGCTCCCTGCTAGGGGCTGGCAGCGCCCCAACCGCAGGGTAGGCAGGAAGCTGCGGCCGGGTGCAGCTCCTGGAACCAATAGATTGTGGTTGGTGCGGAGCGCGGCAGGCCGGGTAGTGCTGGGAACTCTTGAGCTTCGTCAAAACAGTCGCAGAAACCTGCTGAGCGCGCACTCTGGACCAGCGCTGCAGCCCCTTGGCTGGAAGCCGCAGACTCGGGCGCCACAGCCCGCCCCGTCCACCCCGCGCGCTCGGCCGGCTCCATCCAGGCCCGGCGTGCAGCTCCGCAGCTGCGCGGGGTGCGGGCCGCAGCGGGTGAGGGGGCGCCCCAGACACCAGGGGCCTGTCTGCTGGCCTGTCCACCTTCCCGGCCCTGCTCGGTTATCTCGATACTAGAGCCCAGGCATGCATGGTGGGGAGGCGGTCTCTTCTGGATGGGGCCCCTGCCGGGTCCTTCCATCCAGCGTTACCTCCTAGTTTATTAATTGGTGGTATTTGATTTACTCACCCTAAGGAAGGCCTCCACCCCCGCCCAGATAGGAGACAAGGAGGCACTGTGCCATGTGGGTGGGGGCCAGCACCGCTCACCCGCGAGTGTTCTGCTCCCAGAAGCAGGGGTGCTGACCTCGTGCAGAACTGGGGAGACAGGAGCCCACTGCCCGCCCCGCCCCGGAAGGCCAGTCCTTCCTGCCCTGCTCCTGCTGGACATTGAAAGGTTTCTTGTAAGTTTCTGATGGTGGCAGAATAGAAGCGCCTAGGACAAACGCGGCAGATTAGGGTTCGGTTTGGGGTGGGGTCTCATTCAGGAGCTCACTCTTAATCCTGGAGCACTGGTTTGTGTGTGCGTGTGTGTGTGTGTGTGTGTGTGTGTGCGCGCGTGTGTGTGTTGACTCCTGGCGTGCACCTCTCGAGATAGCTGCACTGCAGTCACAGTGCTCCAAATTCTTCCCGTTCATTTATTTATCCCACCTCGTTCTGGAGAAAGAAAATCAGGTAGACAGAAGTAGATGCCCCCACCCCCACCCCAGTTGTTTCCCTATTCCAAATCTGTCCTGCTGCCCAGTTCTTTCACAAAAACAAATGTGCTCCAGCTCTCACTGGTACCTGCTGTCTTTGTAATGCGCCTTCTGTTTCCTGAGAGCCCCGGCACAGCCGGCATTCTGGGCCAGCTGCTCTGGGGTACCGAGGGGCCGTCATTCAGAGTGAATTCAATGGACCCTTCCTGGATGAAGGCAGAGTTTTGCTGGCCAGGACGGAGTGGCCACTTTGGGTTTAACTGGTAAAGGACAGCAGATCACTCTACTCGCCCCTCCCCCCTTTTTTTTTATTCCCATTGAAACTGTGTCTGCAGCCCAGTAAAATCACCGAGGAGTCTCTGACTTGCATTTTGCAACTCGGCTGGGAGCACGGTGGAGATAAAGCAGGTTCCTCCCGAGAAAAGTCTTGCTTGACTTTCCTACACAGAATCGGGGAGTTTAGAGAGAAGGGGGTCTGTGAGGTGGCTGTGAGTTCTCGCACTAAGCAAAGACATAGGTCAAATGTGGTAGGAAAAGCAAGAGGCTGGTTCCTGGATTAAAAAACTCCGATGGCAACATAGAGGCACCGTAGATTTCCTCAGAACTTACTATGTGGTTATTTTTCCCTTCCTTCCTTCCTTCCTTCCTTCCTTCCTTCCTTCCTTCCTTCCTTCCTTCCTTCCTTCCTTCCCTCCCTCCCTCCCTCCCTTCCCTCCCTCCCTCCCTCCTCCCTCCCTCCCTCCCTTCCTTCCTTCCTTCCTTCCTTCCTTCCTTCCTCCCTCCCTCCCTCCCTCCCTCCCTCCCTCCCTCCCTCCCCCCCTCCCTCCCTCCCTTCTCCCTCTCTCCCTCCCTCCCTCCCTCCTCCCTTCCCTTCCATTATTATGCCCCCAACGAAAACAAAAGTATTTGATGGTGCTTCTTCCTTTCCCCATCTCACTGGGGAAAGTAAAGACTTATGATTCTGTATTAAAGAAGAAAATGGGAAATTTGGATTGATGTTTGCTACCAAACTGTTGGTCTAAGGTCTGTAAGAAAAACAGCAGGTGAGATCAGCAACTTCCCATCCTGGAGTGGAAGTGGAGAGATAGGGTTATCACAGATGGAAATATCCTGGAAAGGATACCTCAGCTCCACATCCTACAAACAGAAGTGGGGCAACTTCCCCGAGCAATGGAATGGGCGCTGGGCCAACCAGCCACAGGCTCTGCATTCTACAGGGAGTACTCCAGAGGGTGTTGACTTTTCTGAGGAGGAATAGCTCCCCCCACCCCGTGACCTCTGGACAGAAAAGCATACCTCTTAGAGAACCATCTAGAACAACTTCAGAGCTACGAGAGCTCTGGCCTTTGACATTAAATAAACAGGACTAAGCAAACCTCTCCAGGAGTGGGTGTGTCCTGGGTTTTAGCTCTGCACCTTTGCACTAACCTGAGCATGGCTCTTTGGCTGGTGGTTTTCCTGATTTTGCCAACCACACTCATTACCTGTGGGAGGCGCTTTATTTGATTTTTTTTTGTGCTGTGAGTTTGCATTTCGCATAAGATGATGCCTGGCCATGGGGGCAGTTTGAACACTAAGCTCCACACCCGAGTTCCTTTAGGAGTTCTGAGAGACACAGCTCGGCCCTTTCATGCTGGCCCCCACTCCCTGTTGGCAGGAGTACCAATGAGGTCTGGGTTCAAGTCCCCTTCTGAGAACACCTGTGTGAACGGGCAGGTGTGAGAGGCTGTCATTCTGGGCCTGCGGTTCTCTAATGCTGAACTAAGTGTGCTAGGTGTGAAAGAAAAACTAGGAACACGTCCTAGTTCCTGTGAAGTTGCAGATATTTGGGAGGATGGTACTGTTTATGCTTGGTGACTTGTACCTGGGGACGAGGAGGCAGCAGCTCAGAGTTTTGTTTCAAAAAATCTGGTGCCCCTGGATGTTTGATAGTGAAGCCTGAGAGAAGGTTCACAGTCAGTGCCTTCTTGAAGGATATATTCCATTGTAACTGCAGCATTTGACTGTCTCTAACACCTTCATGGAAACCAGTGACTGCTTTCGTATAGTTCTTAGTCTGAGGCAGAGATCAGAGTTAGTCCCAGATGTGTCTACAGCAAAGATCTCGAAGAGGGTGTACAGCAGGTGGTGGGAAAGGGCATGTGTGAGTCCCCTCTCGGAGTTCACCAGGGGCTCGGCAGTACTCTGTGCCATCACCACAGAGTCCCTCACTCCCTTCGTCATTTCTAACCCTGTTGCTTGTCAATGGGTGGGCAAGTGATTGTCAAAGACTTGTGACCTGTGTCACTCTCAGTTGATTTCTAAAACCCAACAGAAGGACCAAGTTCATCTTTATTTGGAGAGAAGGGGGCAGGGAGAGGATGATTATTCATTCTTTTTTTGGGGGGTGGGGCCACACCCGGCAATGCTCAGGGCTTACTCCTGGCTCTGCACTCAGGAATTACTCCTGGCGGTGCTCGGGGGACCTTATGGGAAGTGGAGAAGGAACCTGGGTCTGCCGCATGTAGTAGAGCGTGTGTGAGGCAAATGCCCTCACTGCTGTGCTGTCACTGCCTGATCATTTATTCTTATCAGCACCTTTCAGTTTATGGAACCATCTATGGATAGATTCTGCAGTAGCCAGTGGAAATTGAATGGAAGTTTGTGCACTGGAGAGAGTGGTGGCGAGTGCTGGGGAAGTCATTGGCTAGAAGTCAGCTCCTAGGCTCTCCCCCTTCAAAGGAGATAATGTCACTGGACATGAGGAGTTTGATGAATTTCTTAGTCTTAAGCAGATGATGCTACAAGGACCCACCCTGCAGAGATCTGCCCTTCAGAGGAGAGTATTTCAAGCCCAGGAATGCTTGAGCCTAAGACACAGGAACAGCGGGCAGAGCAGAAACCAGTTTTCCCCATTTCACGCGGCTGCTGTGCGGTAGCGCAATTTACCTCCAAATTACCGTAAATATTCTACCCACCCCTCTGAGAGAGCCCTACAAAGTAATGAGAATGTAGCGCCCGCATGGCAGAGCCTGGCAAGCTGTCCGATGCATGTTCGATATGCCAAACCCAGTAACAGAAATGATTATTTTCCTGACCCCGAAAGAGCCCTTAATACGGCAGCAGTAAGAAAGGCAAACAAGCAGTGCCTAATAAAATTTCACCGCCATTCTAGGGGACGCTGTCTCGTTTGCCAAGGCATCAAAAAATCAGATGGGCTGGACATGTAATGCGTTTTGGAGACAACCGCTGGACTAGAGCCATTACCAACTGGATCCCAGGGGATGTCAAAAGATCACGTGGCCACCCACCTACAAGATGGTCAGACTTCCTTGTAAAGACCCTGAAGGAACGGTTTGAGGCTCTTCATATTCCTGAATCAACCAGATGCCATTGGGCTACATTGGCACGTGATAGGGTCCAATGGAAATGTTACTGGCGCCCGCTCGAGAAAATCGATGAATAACGGGATTCAAGTGATCAAGTGAAGCAGATGATGACCGCTCTGGTCCCAGAGGTGGATCCTTAGATAACTTCCAGCTGCAGCTGCTTTGACATTGCTCTGGGATTGGCAGGTGTGATTAAATCCATACATGGTTGGACTTTGTTTTGAAGAGACACTGCAAAATAGGAAAAGTGTGGAGTCTGGCTTTGAATTTTGGTCAGGTTTACTGGATGCATCTTGACGCTTCCTTATAGAATGCATGTGATATTCCATTAAGGTATGGAGCTGCTCAAACTATGCTCTTCCCCATCATAGCATGGAACTATGCTCTTCCAAATTGTTACTTTGACAGAAAAAAGGGAATGATAGAGAAGTCTGTAGACTAGACATGGAGCAATTGTTTGGTGTTGAATTTTGTCTTTGCAAATCAGTACAAAGGTGGCAGAAAGGGGGAAACGGGTTAGATGAAGCCTGTGAATGAATGTCGTTGACCTCAAAGACACAGGCCCAGTTCTGTCATCCAGGATTTCCTGGCAGCTTGTCCTCTTGCTTTTCATAACGACTCTTTCAGAGGTTCCCTACTCTCAACCCCTCTCATCACCTTCCTGCCCTGCCCCATTCTGCCAGCCCTAGCTGTTCCCCTCTTCTCAATGAACCCCCTTGATGGCAATGGCTCCTGCTTGTTGGGGCTCAAAGGTGAAGACTTGCTTTGTCAACACCCATTTTTCTTCCTGTCTTCTAGCACAATAGGAAGTAGCCCTGGTTCCCACTGGTACCTTCTCCCTGGGTCCTGCCTCCATCCCCCCCCCTTCTTGGGAGATGGACAACATTGACAGTAGCTTCTTCCTGTGCTATCACCATCTGCTGGAACAGAATTGCATGGTGAACAGTGGCAAATGGAGGGAGCTAATGGCCCATGCAGGGGGTGGGGAGAAGGGTCTTACCTCAGTATTGGGAAAGGCAAGTGCGGAGGTCTGGTTCTTCAAGGAGCAGACTCTGAGAAGGAGCTTATGGGGCTGGCCTGTCTGGTGGGGCTTTCAGTATCAATGACTGTGGGACAGGGAAGGAAACAGGATTCATTAGGATTAGGCAGAGAGAGAAGTTGGGCGGGGATATTTTTCACAACAAAGCTCAGTCAAACCCACAGAACACTGTTCTGCCCAGGAGAGCAGGGCCAGGCTTCAAGCTGACACCACTGCAGGCTCCCGGAGAGGGTGAGACTTTACATGCTCTTTTGGCTGTAGCCCCAACTATGCTCTCCTCGCAGATGGGGGTCTGGTCTGGATGGTGCACCATTTGAGGCCACCATCTGAGAACTCCAGGACTATCTCAAGGGCAAGTGAGGTTGGAAGCCCAAGTCCAAGGAAATAGGCTGGACAGGAGTGGAAAGGAGAGAGTGTGACTGCAAATGCGAGAGAGCAGGGGAGCTGGGAAAGGAAGTTGCCTGCAGGGAGTTTCCTCCTGGCCCAATGGAGGGGGCTGGGCCGATTCTCCCGGCCTCCCCTCAACATCACCCTGTGGGATCACGACTTATGCCTGTAGATTGCCCACAAGCCAAGAAGCTCCAGGTCCTGGCTGACACTCTAAAACACGATGTAGTCTCTGTCGAGGAACAATTCAGCCTGCAGTTGAGAAACAGCTCCCGGAGTTAGGAATGGGATATCTTTATTCTCGTGTAGTTTGAGTTAATTACCAGGGGTCTGTGGCTCCGATTCCAGATCACGATTTCTCTATCCCCTGAAATTCTCTATTCTCCTCCAGTGCCCTCTCTGCTGTTTACCAAGGGAGCACTGATTGATGGGTGCCGGTGTGAGTGGAATCGCCAATTCTTCCGCTCTGGTGGAATACAGCCTTTTTGTGGTTTAAAAACACAGTACAGGGCAGATTTGCACGCTCAGGGTAAAGGGATGAAGTGATTGGGTTTAGCAGTTCAAAAGAAACTATTGTAGCTCAGAAACTGAGAACAGAGACTATTCTTTACAGCAGAGATTCTTAAGGGGGACAGGTGATAGTATAGCGGAGAGGGCTTTTGCCTTGCATGTGACCAAACTGGGTTTGATTCTTGGTATCCCATAGGGTTCCCAAAGTACCACCAAGAGTAGAGCCTGAGTTCAGAGCAGGGAGTGAAGCCTGAGTAATTACCAGGTGTGGCCCAACCTCACCCCAAAAAAAGGTTTTAAAAGAAAAAATAAACACTTAAAACATGTTTGTTGCAAATACCCAAGAAAGATCTTAATATCATAAGCTCCACATTTAAATTCCTCTGTTCTAAGTATATCACTTATTAGATTCCTGGAGCCGATAATTGTGAATCTGTGTCTAAGCATCTGGCATTGTCTGCTGTTTTTTTACATAGTAATAGTATGACACGTGTATGATACTCAATTTGGATCAAGATTGAAACCTAGAAATCAGGTCTATGTTAGTGTGTTTTGTGAATAGAATGTATCACACTACAGACATGGGCATAGAGTCATTCAACAGGTATTGGTTGTGTGTGATTTATGTCATATTGCTAACTGGAAGCGTGAGGCACGCTGGTGAAGACTTTGTTCAAGTAGTATATTTCAGTAGCTTAGACTGCAAAGTCAAAAAGCTTTGTTTGAGGATCTGGAGAGATACAGAGGGTAGGGGCTTGCCTTGCCTGTGGTCAACCTGAATTTGATCTCTGGCACCCCATATGGTCCCCCAAGCACTGTCAGGAGTGATCCCTAAGCACAGAACCAGGAGTAAACGTTGAGCACAGCCGGTTAGAGCCCTATATATGTGTGTGTGTATTCCTGACCACACCTTATTCCTGACTGTGTTCTGGAGTTACTCCCTGGTGGTGTTGGGGGGTAACTTATGTGGTAGAAGGAATGGAACTGGAGTTGTATATACACACGTGTATCTACCTATATACATATGTATATATACATATATATGTTAGAATAATTAGGATAATCTATAGTTATTATAATCAGCTTAATAATAATAATTACTTGAGAAGATTAAATGTAGTTTACAAACTTTGGTTTAATTTACAGGCATGTAGTTATTTTACTTTGTAATCTAAGATGCTTGAATCATATGATACCACTTTAGCAAACTATTTAGTAGAAATATATTTTTTTATTTTTTTGGTGGTGAATGCAGAAGATCAGGCTACACCCAGAGCTGCTCACACCTTATTCCTGACTTTGCTCTGGATTGCTCCTGGTGGTGTTGGGGGTGACTTACGTGGTAGAGGGATGGAACTGGAGTTGGCTACATGTACGGCAAGTGCTTCATTATTGTACTCTTTTTGACCTCCTTTATTTCTTTTGTTTGTTATTTTAAAAATATCTTTGCTTTTTTATTCTGCAGTATTATTTTTTCTGAGACAGACATGGGGCAGAGCTGCTACTGGCTCCCACTGTGCCCAGCCACTCAAGAGGTGCCTGGGAGGGATGGCAGGTTCTAGCCCTGGCCCGCCACCGCAGCAGAGCCTCACAACAAGCCAGACGACCCTCCACTCCATGAGGACATCCATTTTCCACATCCGGACTTCCCCCTCGTCAGAACTCCACCCTGCAGACCAGCCTATCACAGCCCTGTTCATCGAGATCCACTCTGCTGCAGTCTTTTTTTTAAAATTTTTTATTATACCACCCTGAAACATACAATTACAAAGGTGTTCATAATTGGTTCTTGGTAATACAGTATACCAGCACCCATCCCTCCACCAGTGCCCCATTTCCACCACCAGTGTACCCCACCCCCTCCCGCCCACCCCAGGCTGCCAGGGTACCTGCTAAGGTACCCCAGTTTCCTCTCTTTCTCTCTCTCTCTCTCTCTCTCTCTGTCTCTCTCTCTGTCTCTGCATCTCTCTCCCTCTTATTTTACACATTGTGGCTAGCCCTGCAGATATTTAGAGTTTATCACTTAAGTCTCTTTGTGTATATTCAATGGTGAGTTTTAATCTGCCATTACCATTTCCCACATTTAGTAAAACACTGGTATCTATTTATGTCGTATTAATGAATGCAGTCATTCTATATCTGTCCTTTTCCTACTGACTAATTTCACTCAGCATGATAGTCTCCATGTCCATCCATTTGCAGGTAAATTTCATAATTTCATCTTTCCTGACAGCCGCATAGTATTCCATAGTGTAGATGAACCACAGTTTCTTTAGCCAGTCCTCTGTTCTCAGGCATTTAGGTTGTTTCCAGATTCTAGCTATAGTGAATAGCGCCGAGATGAATAAAGAAGTACAGATAGTGTTTCTGCTATGTGTTTTTCGGTCTCTCGGGTATATTCCCAGGAGTGCTATTGCTGAATCAAATGGGAGCTCAATATCTAGTTTTCGGAGGAATGCCCAAAATTGTTTTCCAAAAGTGCTGGACCAGTCGGCACTCCCACCAACAGTGGATGAGAGTCCCTTTTTCCCACATCCACGCCAGCACCGGCTGTTCTTGCTGTTTTGGATGTGTGCCAGTCTCTGTGGTGTGAGATAGTACCTCATTGTTGTTTTGATTTGCATCTCCCTGATGATTAAAGATGAAGAGCACTTTTTCATATGCCTTTTGGCCATTCGAATTTCTTCTTTTTTGGAAGCTTCTGTTCATTTCTTCTCCCCATTTTTTGATGGGGTTGGCTGTTTTTCTTTTGTGGAGTGCTACCAGTGCCTGATATATCCTGGATATTAACCCCTTGTCAGATGGGTATTGGGTGAATATCCTTTCCCACTCTGTGGATTGTCTTTGTGTCTTGGTCACCGTTTCTTTTGAGGTGCAGAAGCTTTTAAATTTTATATAATCCCATTTCTTTATCTTTGCTTCCATTTGCTTGGTCAGTGGTGTGTCGTCTTTAAAGATACTTTTTGTTTTGATGTCGTAGAGCGTTTCTCCTATGTTTTCTTCGATGTACCTTATAGATTCATGTCTGATATTGAGATCTAGAATCCATTTTGATCTGACTTTTGTGCATGGAGTTAGAAGGAGATCTAAGTTCATTTTTTTACTCCGTAGCTGCCCAGTTTTCCCAGCACCATTTGTTGAAGAGGCTTTCTTTGCTCCACTTAATATTTTTTGCTCCTTTATCGAAGATTAAGTGGTTGTATATTTGAGAGTGTGTTTCAGGATACTCAGTTCTATTCCATAGGTCTACAGGTCTGTCTCTATACCAATACCACACTGTCTTAATTACAACTGCTCTGAGGTTGGGGAAAGTGATACCTCCCATCTTCTTTTTCCCAAGGATTGCTTTAGCTATTTGTGGGGTTTTATTATTCCATACAAATTTCAGGAGTGTTTGTTCAATTTCTTTTGAAGAACATCATGGGCATCTTTATAGGGACCGCATTGAATCTGTATAAAGCTCTAGGGAGTATTACCATTTTGATAATGTTAATCCTTCCGATCCATGAGCAGGGAATATGTCTCCATTTCCTCAGGTCTTCTTTTATTTCCTGAAGTAATGTTTTGTAGTTTTCTTTGTAGAGATCCTTTACATTCTTTGTCAAACTGATTCCTAGGTATTTGATTTTCTGCGGCGCAATTGTGAATGGGATAGTTTCTTTAATGTCCCTTTCTTCTCTTTCGCTGTTTGCATATAGGAAGGCCAGTGACTTTTGGGTATTGATTTTGTACCCTGATACTCTGCTATAGGAATGTATTATTTCTAGGAGCCTCTTGGTAGAGAGTTTCGGGTTTTCCAGGTATAATATGTCATCTGCAAATAGTGATAACTTGGCTTCTTCCCTTCCTATCTGGATGCCCTTAATGTCTTTTTCTTCCCTGATTGCTATGGCAAGTACTTCCAGTACTATATTGAATAGAAGTGGTGAGAGTGGGCAACCTTGTCTTGTCCCTGATCTTAAGGGGAAAGGCTTTCAGTTTTTCCCCATTGAGAATGATGCTTCGCTGTGGGCTTGTAATAGATGGCCTGGATTATCTTGAGGAAGGTTCCTTCAATCCCCATTTTACGGAGAGATTTTATCATGAACGGGTGTTGAATCTTGTCAAATGCCTTCTCTGCATCTATTGATATGATCATATAGTTTTTATTTTTCTTTTTGTTGATACGGATGTATTATGTCGATTGACTTGCGGATGTTGAACCATCCTTGCATTCCCGGGATGAATCCCACTGTCATGGTGTATAATCTTTTTGATGACTCTTTGGATTCTATTTGCTAGTATTTTGTTGAAGATCTTAGCATCTGTATTCATCAGGGAGATTGGTCTGTAGTTTTCCTTTTTGTGGCATCTTTGTCTGCTTTGGGTATCAGGGTGATATGTGCCTCGTAAAGCTTTTGGGAGTGTTTCTTTTCTTCAATTTGCTGGAAGAGCTTAAAAAAGAATTGGGAGTAGGTCCTCTTTAAAGGTTTTGTAGAATTCAGTGGTGAATCTATCTGAACCTGGGCTTTTGTGTTTGGGGAGACTTTTGATTACCGGTTCTATTTCCTCGATGGAGATAGGTTTGTTGAGGTATTCCAAATCTTCTTGTTGCAGACTTGGGAAGCTATAGGAATTCAGGAATTTGTCCATTTCTTCTAGGTTTCTCTTGTTTTGTGGCATACAGGCTCTCATAGTAATCTCTGATGATCTTTTGAATTTCTGTGGTTTCTGTTGTGATGTCCCCGTTTTCATTTCTGACTCTATTTATTTGGGTTCTCTCTTTTCCTTTTCTTACAAGTCTTGCAAGTGGTTTGTCAATCTTGTTTATTTTTTCAAAGAACCAGCTTTTGGTTTCGTTGATCTTCTGGTTTGTTTTTTTGACATTCCATCTCATTGATTTCTGCTCTAAGTTTTATTATTTCCTTCTTTCTGCTTGGATTGGGTTCCTTTTTGTTGATCACTCTCTAAGATCTTAAGTTGTGAAGTCAGACTGTTTATGATGGCCTTTTCTTCTTTTCTGATGAATGCTTGAAGAGCTATGAACTTGCCTCTTAACACTGCTTTCACTGTATCCCACAAGTTCTGGTAATTCGTGTCTTCAGTCTTATTTGTTTCCAGGAATCTTTGGATTTCCTCTTTGATTTCTTTTATGACTTGCTGGTTGTTCAGCAGTGAGCTGTTTAGTTTCCAGGTACTTGGTATTGGTCTCCGTTTTTGTGTACAATTAACTTCTATTTTCAGTGCCTCATGGTCTGAAAAAATAGTTGGCCCGATTTCTATCTTTTTTGATTTTTATGGAGGTATGATTTATGGCTCAGCATGTGATCTATTTTGGAGTATGTTCCATGTGCACTGGAGAAGAAAGTGTATTCAGCTTTTTTGGGGATGAAATGCCCTGTATATGTCTACCAGCCCTTTTTTCTTCCATCTCTTCTTTAAGGGCCAGTATTTCCTTGGTAAGTTTCAATCTTGTTGATCTATCCATGGTTGATAGAGCAGTGTTGGAAGTCTCCAACTACAATTGTGTTGCTGTCAATGTCTTCTTTGAAGTCTATTATAAGTTGTTTTTAGGTATTTTGCTGGCCCCTCATTGGGGTGCATATATGTTTAATAGTGTGATTTCTTCCCTGATATATGCATCCCTTGACTATTAAGAAGTGACCTTCACTGTCCCTTCTGACCTTCTTCAGCCTGAAGTCTATGTTGTCAGATACCAGTATGGCTACCCAAGCCTTTTTGATGGGTTGTTTGAATGAAGGATTGTTTTCCAGCGTTTTATTTTGAGCCTGTCTTTGCTCCGATTGTTCAGGTGTGTTTCTTGAAGGCAGCAGAATGTCGGATTCAATTTTTTGATCTATTGTGCCACTCTGTTTCTCTTAACTGGTGCATTTAGACCATTGACATTGAGAGAGATTATTGTCATGGGATTTTCTGCCATCTTTCTGAATAGGTTGGTTGTTCTTTTGGGTTATGTCTCCTCTTATAGTAGATCTTTCAGTCCTTCTTTTAAGGTTGGTTTTGATTTTACAAAGTTCCTAAGCTGTTGTTTATCCAAGAAGTTGTATATCTGTTCTTCAAATCTGAGTGAGAGTTTA
>JAJIBD010024508.1:0-137258 GCA_021461705.1 Cryptotis parvus | reverse complement strand
GCGGCTGGAGCGCGGTGAGAGCCAGTAACCGCTCTGCCCCATATCTGTCCATTTTTGATGGGCTTGGCTTTCCAACTGTGTTAAGCTAAAAACTTCCATGTTCTCTTTTTAAGGCTATTACTTATACCATTTAAAGCTGCTTGGATTATATATAACTAACTGCAATAGCAATATATCTGCTGAAGAACTACAAAGGATACTTAAGGCACTTAAAAAATAAACATTATATGAAAGATTTAAAAAAACTGCTGCTGGATTCTCACGTTTTCTCTGTCCACTGGCAGCCGAGTCTACTGGGGCAGAAGGCGTGCCCTGACCCTCTGGTTGTGTCGAGGGGACCCAGGGTGCTCCTGGCTTACTTTTCGCTGAGTCACCATTTTTAGGCAAGCGGTAGTGGAGTGGAGTCTTAATCTTGGTTGCGTGGGCGTTCTTTTATCATCAGAGTCTGCTAGGGAATTCGGCAGAGCCTGTGTGTGTGTGTGTGTGTTAGAGGGTTGTCTTAAGAACACTGTTGGTGCACCCCATGCTATTGTGTTTTGTTGCGCCAGTAGGAACCGGGAAACAAACATATATAGTTACACTGGAAGTGTGTGCAGTGTACAGGACTTATGAACACACATCTGGAACTTTCACTGAACTTCGCACCACCGGAGTATGTTTGTATGTCTCAAACCGCGGAACAATTCTAGTGGAGAGACACCCCGCACTTAGGCCCAGAGCTGAGGAGTCTATGGATTTTCTTCCCTCTCCTGGGACCACCAGGAATGGCCCTCGGCAGCCTATTGCAATTTTCCGAACAGGGCCGGTCTTTAAGGTAGCATAGAGACGAGTGCTGGCCTCGCTGGGCTGGGGCTCATCTATGTGCATGTGGCTGGTGGCAGCCCCAGGAGCGCTATAGGGATAAAATAAGCCAGGCTTTGGCTGTAATCTCTCTGCTCATTAGTGTTTTGGGACTGGCTGGGTCAGAAAATTTATCAGTTTCTTCTTTCTTTGCGGTTTCTCTCTGTCTGAGCCCTGTGGATCCAGGGGCCACACTTCATCATCCATGAGTCTCTTCTCATGGCCTCGGTCTGCCAGGTGATAGCGGTTCCATTAGTCATCTCAGGTGGAGTGGCGTGAAAGGACAGGTTTCCCAATCACGGAGAAGTACCCAGCACAGGGATGAAAGTTTGTGCTCAAATGCTCATGAACCGATTGATGCAGAATAAGTTAGTTTCATCGTCACCTCACTGCTTCCCCTAATGCTGTGCTTTACTTTTGTTCGATCGGGAGGCATCTAGATTGAATGTGAAGGAACTTGTACCACTTACTGCCCATGCCGGAAGTAAGATTTTTGGTCAATTCCTTGCATGGTGCTTTAAAACTGTATACACCCGGAGGTGCTTGTCAGTAAACCAGATTTTGATGCACCCGGATCTCGAATGCATAAACCCGACCTTCTCAAGGCACTGGCACGGAAGCTACATTTCAGAATTTGAGCACAGTGGCTGAAGGTCCATTCAGAGCTGGTGGAGAGTCCCCACGAGGGCGAGTCATCTCGAGTTCAGTTTTGAACGAAACCCCTCGACTGCCTCGAGACATGGGAAGACAGAGGTTTCCCAGCTCAGCGTGGCGTGTCAACAAGAGTCTTAGAAGAAAACCAGTGCTTTTTGGTGGCGCTGGCCATCATGGCGCTGAAGCTCTCATCACTCCCAGTTCCCAGGACCTTGATGTCTGACACCAATTAATAGCAGTCAGGGTGGAATAGGGTCACACCTTTGGCTACCATATTCGGTCGGCCGCAGCTGACCTCAAAGGCCCTCGTATTTGGAGTTAAAGAAAAGGTCTCTGCTGTCTGTCCGTGAGAGTCTGCTCCAGAGGATACTGAGGGGCCAGGACCAAAGGAGGCCCTACAGAGTTCTCTGCTCTGTCTCTCTGCCTCATTACAAAACTTGTCAGATCACGGCTCTTGGGGTTACAGGCAATGGCTCATCTCCCCAGGGACTCAATTCCACCGGAGCTGCTTTCCCCTCTAGTTTCTGAGCCCTGGAGCGGGTGGCTTTTCGTTCTGCTGCGACCCAGTTGGGTGGTGCGCTGAAAGCCTGTGACCAGGATTCTCAAGCTTTCCTGTAACTAAATTTGAGTATCTTAGGGTTTTTCGAATGACTAATCAAAATTCTGCTTGATGAATGCTTTTCTCTGCACCTTCGCTTTGAGTCAAATTGTGGACAGCACCCTTTTATCCACAGCTCTTGTCTCTCTCAAACTGAGTCCCTCTGCCACTCCTTACCAGGAGCTTATGATAGACATTTGTACAATGACTCTCTCAAGCTGAAGATTACGCGCGTTAAATCATTTCAATTTGAGATACATTTGGTAGGGCCCATGTTTTCCTCTTGATTGCTGGGCCAGATAGTTTAATATGAAATTAATCAATAATGTATATTTGAGGACGATGTCATTAGACAACTCTGTATTCTTAGTGCACATAACACTTAAGCAAAGCGAAATTCACTGTTTCGGAAAGTTAGGAGTTACATTTGAATGGGTTGCTCCACTTGAGCTATTGCAGTGGCTCAAGTAAAGTGGTCACCAGGTTATCCATCACAGGCAAGAGCGAGGCGTGGCCGTCTGACAGCCTCTGGCGAGGCTCCCAGAGACAAGCATGAAAGCTCTCTGATCACTTCTGGAAAAGCGTCCCGGAAGCCCACCCAGCCCGGCCGAGAGTCAGATTACAGTGAAAGGATGTAGTGCAGGGAGGGGCTGAGCACAGAACCGACCCTCTCAGCCTGGTCAGGTCACGCCAGGCACTGGATATCTCTCTGAGCCACTGCGGGAAGCCAGGACTCCACCAGCCGCAGAATCCCCAGGCTCCCAAGCGCGAGGATGCGCGACCTCTGAGTAAGACTCTGGCGAGGAGAAATTGTTTCTTGTCTGACTAAGACCTGCCCCGGCCCACTTGAATGCGCTCAGCGCCTGCCTCTCTCTGTGCTCAGTGACAGATGGAGGAGGTTCTTTATCTCTAAACTGGGCGACAGCTTCCGTGTCCGGGGCCACGAAGGGCCAGTTGTTCTCATTTCTGGGAAAGGGGGCGCAGGAGGTTGGGGAGGCTGAGGAAGGAGGCGAGAGAGCCGAGAGTCTTGAGGAGGCTGAGACAAAGCCCTCAATGCCCCAGCGCGTACGGTGGGTCTCAGCCTCTGAGGTGAGCGGGGCAAAGGCTGCGGAGATCAGCGAGGCGGTGGGATCAAGGCCACGCGGCCGCCATCTCTGCTCCCTCAGTAAAAACGGACGGCTCTGCCGCTGTGAAAAATGACAGCTATTCCTCAGGGGCCGTGCTTGGACCCAGCTCAAACGAGATCAGAGGCCACAGAGAGTGTGAGCACGAGGGTGAATCGCTCCTCAAGTGCTTGCGGCAGAATCCTGGGGACCTGTAGTGATGGAGTGTGCCTGCCTGGGCCTCAGAAGGAGTAGAGAGAGAGTCTCGTCCGCCTGACCTCTCCTGTCCTAAAGGGATCCGCCTCTGAGGCAGGAGCCACGGGGCCGGGGATCTTACAACCTGGGAGCTTGTTGAATTGTGACCCCTCTGTTTCCTTTCCAGGACACCCCCTTCCTCTTGGGTGCTCATGCGACCTAAATGGGGCCTCTGGTACTGATTCCGGGAAACGTGGCCGCTTTTTGGCCTGGAGCTTTTACTGTTATTTTTGGGGTTAGAGGTTTTGCGATTTTTGCCCTCTCCGCCTTGGATCAGTGCTGAGTGTCGATGGGAGGAGGGGCGCTGATCACGATCCGGGTAGCAAGCTGCCCCGTGAGAAGGAGCTTCGATTATAAGAGGCCAAGGTGTGGGTTCGAGGAGAGAGGGAGAGGTGAGCTGGCGATCACACGGCTAGGCGAGGCCGTGTTCAAACTCCCGCAGGAGTGTCACTATTACGGAGGACCCCCAGACAATTCAGCTCAGCGCCTGTGAGGCGCAGGAGGAAAGTTCCTCTCTGGGCCTGGGAGCTTGCTGGGCGCGGCAACAAGCCGGAACCTTCTTTTCCTTTTCTTTTAGTGGTTGCTTTTTGGCACCGAAAGCGGCACTCAGGGGCTGGCTGCTTCTGGCTCTGCGCTCAATGTTCGGAGGCCATTCGGTGCCAGGAATCACACCTGGAGCCCCAGCAGCGCAGGGACCAACCACTGTCCTCATTATTTGATGGGGCCCTGCTGAAACCTCTTTGCTCAGCCGGGTACTCTGAAGCACTCAGGAGATGCTAAGGAGGAAGGTTTGAGTCTCCACTCATTATGGAGGAGCGTTAAGCGCATGGGGCTATAACAGCTGTGCCTAATGTGGGTCCACAGTTTGGTTCTACTATTTGCTTGCTTCTTCCCGGAATAGTGATCCATGAAGTTGGGTTTGGCAAAGGCACTTTGCGCAATACCTGGCTGTAACCCTGTCCTACTTTGCAGTGGTAAATTGGAGCCAGAGATCAGTTTCATGAATATCGTTTACTCAGAGGTATTCCTTACAGTAGCGAGTGCGAGTCTCAGCGTCACTTTCCCTGATCACTCCCCAGACTCTATGGTCAAGTAGGATCCAGAGAGTGCCGACCGGACAAGGAGGGCAGACTGTGGCGCACAGCCTGCAGGGCTGCTCTCACCGTAATCCCAGGTGCTCCGTGTCCACCTTCCTATCACTGACTGCATTATTTATCCACGCTGACCACCTGGATGGCGGAACTGGATTAGCCTGTATCCCGCAGCTCTGAGGAGGGACCGTCACAGTTCCTGTTCTGATGGAGGCAGGGGCTGAGGACAGGTCACAACGAAGCTCCTGAGCAGGAGCAGAATTAAAGAGTGAGCGGCGAAATAATTAAATATTGTCTGATTAGGGCTGATGGTACATTTAAATCACGATTTTTACCACACTGCTCATCACATCAGCCTCTCACTGAAACATGGAGATCAGATTGAATGGCGTGAACAAAGAAAGTACTTCATGGCTCTCAATAGCTATGGCGAGTGGGCGGGAAGGCTGGCCACCTGGCGGAAACTTGGCGAGAGCATGTCATTCGCAGACACGTCAGCTGGTGATCAGAGGTGTGTATATTCAGGTGTTGGGGCTCTTCCGGGACCCCAACGGTATATCGTGAGCCCTAGGGTGCCCTGGCACCGTTTTGGGCTGATGACCCTCCATCCTGCTCAGCTGGACTTGGCGTGACCACTGAGTCTAAGTTTCTAAGGCTTTAATTCTCATCATCTCACGGTACCGGCTCCCACACCATCCGCATCAGATTCCAAAGGCTGCCAGAAATACAGTTTTGTGCTGGGGTAGAAATTTACCGCCCAGGTAAAGAGCTCTTTTATCCTGAATACAGTGAGGATGATTACCTTCCACTACTCTAGGGGACTGATAACATCGGTGATTCAGGCCCCTGCTCCTGGCAGAAATTCATGCTCTTTCTCTCAGCCTCGTTGATGAGCAGCATTTCGTGACTTCTAGTCTTTGCTGCAAAGGCTGGCAGAGACAAAGCCGTTGTCTATACCCAGTTAAATTTATAAGGTGACACCCTCAGGAGATCCATCTTGACTGGCTAAAATTCCTCACCAGAAACTTTGATCCCTCAAACCACAACCAAGGTGCAGGACACGCTATGCTTGTTTTAAATGCGGCAGGTTACAAGTAGAACAAACTTTCGTCTTTGCATCCATACAAAGCGAGACACTAAGGGTTTGCCCCCTCAGATCATTTACAGACACTTCCTCTCCGTCCCCGTTGAGGCCGGGTGATCTCAACACAGTTGAACCTCAGTCCATCAAGAGGTGGGACCCACCTCTTTTCCCCAGAATTCATTTTCCTTTATTTTATTTTTAAATTTATTCCCTTTTCCCAAGTGGGGTACACAATTGCAAAGCTAGGCTAGCGATTGGTTTTTTAGTCAAGCACAGATGATTTCAGCACCTCCCTCCACTTGGTTGCCCATTTCCCACCACCAGTATCCTTCCTCCACTTTAAGCGCACTACTTTGTGGGACTTCGCCTCTTACCATCTCCTCCCTCCCTCTCTCCCTCTCTCTCTCTCCCTTTCCCTTTCTCTCCTCTTACATTGTGACTTACCAATGCATACATTTAAGGAGGTTATCGTGTTTATCTCTTGCCTACATTCCAGTGCTCCAGGTTTGACTGGCATTTTTTTGAATTAGCCTCTTACCACCTTTAGAATATTGTTACAAGAGATCTTCGTGTTTGAGTTTTGGTTCCCAGGTGTTTCCAACACCATTCCTCACACCATACATCACCATATAATGTCCTCCCTACCTTTAGCCTGCCTCAGCGGGAGGATTCTGTTATCTCACTTCCTCTCTCTCTACTCCTCTCATTTATATATTTTTTCTTTTTGTGTGATTATGTTATGTGTTCAGGACATGATTCTTAGTTTTCCATACTCTGTTAATCTGAAATTGTGAGATCAGCATCTCTCCTGGACGGCTCTGATGTGCTGTAGCGTCGGACAGAGAGGAAAATGGCAGCTATTTTGTTGAATGAGTCTCATCCAGCTGCTTCTGAGACCCCCATACCGAGGTGATGGGCGGGGTTTCTAACACGAATTGTGGAGGAATTAAAATCGTCTGAAGCTACTAAGGGGCAGAGGTTGAAATAGGCGGAGAGCGAATGGTCTTCCGAGGCTAATTAACTCCGATAGACCCCAGCTATATTTCGTAAAAATCGCCAAGCAGCGCAGCTTTTAAAGGCCGCCACAGGAGGAAGGCTTCAGCGGCCCTCATTTACAGCATAAGAAACCGGGGCTAGGGAGGTAGAGCAGGTGATCAACATGCTGGGAAAGGCATTGAAAGTATTCAGTTTCTATGAAAACCATGGGGTGTTTGGCCTCAGTAGATCTGACCACTCTATAATATTTATTGCGGCAAGCGACCGGAGCATGGCAATAAAATTCTAGAGTAAGAGTCCAGGGCCACACAGTTGGCCCAGAGCCAGCTTGGGGCAAGGCCACTATCAAGCAATAAACCTAGGGGAAGGGAAGGCCAAAAGGGAATGTGGCAGGCCCATAGGCACTGACCCTTTTATTTTTATTTTTTAAATATTTTTTATTACATACCATATGATATACAACGAACTACAAAGATGCTCATGTTTGGTTTCACCAGAGTATACAGTGTTCAACTTTTATCCCTCACCAGAGTACATCTCCCGGCATGAGTGTACCTTCTCCCTCCTTTGGCCGCCTCTATAGCAAATTATTTCATCTCTTCACTCTTACACATTGTGGATTACTATTACATACATCCGGAGATCCATCACGTATATTTTTCATACATTTCAGTATCAGGTTAGACTGGCACTCATCATTTTGACAAATGCACGGCACACATTCTCTCTGGCCTACCCAGCCTGATTCCCGCATGTTTGTGGAAGGGTTCCCTGCCCTTTTTTAATTGAAAGATGCTATATGGAGCTTTGGTTCCCCGAGTGTTTTAGCTTGGCACCTCAAGCTGAGCCATCTCCATCACCGTGACTACACCTCCCATGCACTCACACGCTTTTACCTCAACCACCGCCAGAGTTCTACGCGTCATTTCAGCCACTCTATCTCCCTCCCAACAAACTTTCCTGCTCTTCGATTTGACTGCAATGCATCAAAAGACATTACTGTTTCACTATTTTTTAGTGGACGCGCGCCAATGGCCTGGGCAACGACCTGCAAGTGATGGACCTGGAAGAACTAGCGAGCCTGGGCGCATGACTGGGCTCGAACTGGCTTTGCTATGTATTAGAGTACAAATTCTGGAGGCAGTTACTTGGCGTCAGGATAGCAAAAATGGTGGCTAGTGTGGTGGGCGAGTCTCTCATCCGGCCTGCTAGGGACCTCAGGCCCAGCGGGCATACCAAGGCACATCTGCCACTCTCAGAGTTTCATATTACCATGGACGGTCAGCTAGGCCCTGCTTGGCGAAATGGCCTCCCCAGCGGTCGTGGGAGCGTGCCCTGTGCTGGCCCGTGGGCAGCGCTACGGCAGGGCCACTGCAGGCTGGCCACACACACACACCGACAAATAGGAGATCGGAGAGGAGGGAAGGGGCGACCAACTCATCACACGTGACTTCGGTGGTTTCCGCCTCGCGGGGCGCTACACTGAACCCGGGCTGGCTTTGCTCTGTTGATCTGGTCTGAGCCACTGACCCTTTTTAAAGAGGCTTTAGTCCTTCGCCTCCACAAGAAGAGATAAATCAGCAGCTACTGGCACTGGCTCACAGGAAGCCACTCCCAGTCTACCATAGCAATGGGCCTGTAACCAAGGTTAAAGAAAGCCCAGATAGGAGTAACTTGGGAGAATCTATAAGCGATTCTCTACAACAAAGGGGACATGGGGGCTGCCTGCTTAAGGTACACATGTTGCCTCTCACGAGCACATGCATAACTGTTACGTGTGTTTCTTGCTCCTCCCTGCCCAGGATGTGTACTCTCTCTCTTTTACTTTCAGCTCTCCGCCTTTGGAGCAGCCGCGTTCTCATCAAAACACTTTTGTTACTCTTTTTCCTTTCTTTTCTCTCCCCCTCCCCCTCACACAAGGCATATTAATATTAAAATCTATTTTTACTTTACTGCTCTTAAGCTCCACCGAGAATTCTTTTCTTAGAAGAACAAAACTAACCAAGGTAAGATTCTAATTGTTGGGCCCTGAGACGTTAATTTTTTACACACACTCTCCTTTTCTGCAAAAAAACGATTCTTAAAACCAGCCTGATTAAAACAGTATAGAAACCTCAGGTGGAACAAGAGGTCTTTCCGTGCCTAAAGTCAAAGCCCAGCGGGCATCAGAAGTAGCCCAACAGTAACCACCAAGTAGAAGAACTGAACTCAGGCCATGATGCTGAGGAGACTCCATATTAGACTTCATATCAGTCACAGCCTGTCAGTGAATTCCCGAATTGTATGGACGCTGGGGAGAAAGCGACCATCTCTCTCTCCTTCCTGCCTCCCGCCTTAAGTCACCGTTAGAGTCCACCTGCAATATCCAGAGAGAAAGCGAACATACAGATACGCCTTAGAGGCTGTATTAGGACTTGTAGATATCATTTATTCTGAGATTTCTTTTTTTTGAATATTATTGCATTGTATCTCAAACCCACAGGGCAATGTGAGCTTGGGAAACAGTAGGCCGGGGAGGGTTCTTTTTCCCAGTGGGTTCGGGAGACCGTATCGATCCCACTCGTCTGAGTGTTGAGTCAGAGGACGGATGTCCGGTGTCTCAGGAGGGACAGAGCCTTACATTGAGCGGGAGCTCATCTGTCTGGTTTCTGGAAGAGTCTCAGCCACCCTGTGTCCCTGCCTGCCTGCTCATTGGTGGGGAAATGGCTGGAGTCAGGGGCAGGATGGACTATCCCTGATCTGGAGGACCTTCACCACGGCTCTCATTACAGGTGACCACGGCACAGCAGGACTGGGCAGATGGGGTTCTGAGGCTAGAAATGTGCCTTGGACGTAGCCGCTGCTCGCAGGATAGGATGATCACGAAGTGAAACACATGCTGACATCTCTGAAGAACTGGCTTGAAATTTACGATACATTCTGGACTCTGCATATAATCAGAGATATTAGTGATCTGCTTGGTGGTGTATCTCGCTCATCACTCTCATAGGCGCTAGGGAATGGGACTGTCATCTGGCTGCTGGAGTTTCAGTGAGGAGAAACCCTACAGCGTCTAAAATCCATAAACTGGCGTGAGACCTAGCCTATCTCCCTTGGCTGTTGAACACTGCACACAGATTGTAGAATGTACTTGCCAAAGAGTTTTGTTACCTAATGCTTGGTTTGGGAAGCTTGTCTGCTCAGTCATATAGGTAATATCTAAAGTCTTGTTGGCCATCGGTTCCAGTATTCAATCTCCATGAAAATCTGGCCCATCTAATTTAGTACACTTTGTGCAAAATCTCACCATCAGTCATAACTCTCATCTAGTTCCTGTTTTGGTTATCGTTTTAGCTCTGATCTGTGATTTACTTGCGTGATTCTTTGGACCAGCTATATGAACAGTTTTTTTGCTGGCGCTGTCTCTTCTCCCACCCTACTAGGTGCTTTCTTCATTTTGTGTGGGACTGGGTTCTAGTCGTTTGGGCGCTGCTGCAGGCAGAAACAGACCAGCAAATATACACGACCATCTAACTCAACGTGCTGGCCGTGCGCGCCGCTGCTCGATGCCCCGAGGGTCCTCATATTCGCCTGAGCTGGTCGACATCCCCTCCTCCAGCGTCCATGGTCTGTCATTATCTCTCTGGCACGTGGGCAGGAAACAAATTCGATAAAATGCCATAACCTTCTTTGTCAGCCGGCACGAAACAGCTCAACGGGAAGCCCCTCAGGTGCTGCAGGCGCGCGCTGACCGGATGAAAGGGCTGAGCAGAAGAGACATCACTGTCCCTGGACCTTTTGGCGACCCCTAACATGGGCATCAGGGGGACCCTACGAGTATCATCTAATGCAGGCTGAGGCCAGGGATCACACGAAATCATGCAAAAATTCCGTAGGCTTTTAAGAACTGCTGTGTGACCTTTGAGGAGCTTTGGGACCTGTGTCAGGCATAGCAACGGCGCATACATGAGCGCCCACAGGGCTCATGGAGCCTTGGGAGGCCAGCCTCAGCCACCACACCTTCTCTCCTTGAGCTTCAGACCTGCGCACAGGGGCTGGGATTGGTTTTATTCTCGGTCTAGGAGACACTGCCCCATGTTCCACTGATCCTAAGCACAGGGTAGGAAGAAGCTGTAGGCTAGGCGGATGAGGCTCCCAAAAACAAAAAAACACAATGACAGGGAGGACTGAAGGGGCGCCGCATGGGGCTGAAGAACTGCCGCTGGGGGAGAAGCAATGGCGAAACCTTGAGCATGAGGACGGAGTTTCCTGTAATTGCAAGACATTTCAAGGTCAGCTGGGTTTGAGTCTCTGGGGGTTGCTTTGGTGCGGAACATCATGCATGGATCTGTGTCCGGTATAGTATAGCGAGCCTCGTGCCTAAATCCTTCTGCAATGGCGTGCTTATCTGGAGGGTTGGCATTCTATGGCGCTTCTCTGCTTCCCTGTATTTTTAAACAGAAGCTATTGCTTGGGTCGAATCATAAGCTGACAAAAGTATTTTTTAATCAGTACTACTTGTATTTATCATTGTTCTCTTCTTGAAAGACGAGTTCCCACTTAAATCTGTCACTTTTGTTTCCATGATGATCCAGGCTCAAAAATGGTGCTTTCTCACCATACAGGCTTTGCTCCTTGCACCCTTAGTCACGTAGCCAGAATCTGGAAACAACCTTAGGTCTTCGAAAGAACAGGCGACCCGGATAAAGAAACTCTGGTACCTCTACACAGTAGAATTTTCTTTGGCTATTAGAGGCTGATGTGAATTTGCCTATAAATGTATGGACATGGAAGTGATCCACCACTGAGAGAGAGTATAAGAGGAAAGGACAGTATAGAATGACCTCATTTATTTTTGGGGATATAAAAGATATTGGGCCATCCAAGGCGGGACAAAACAGGGGGCCAGGAGGAGCTTTTCATTGGTTGTAATCTACCACAAGTATTGTGTGGGACAAGGTTAAATGAGATGGAGAGGAGGACAAGTTTGCCCTAGTACTTGGAATTGCTAAAGCTAGGTTAGAACTAGGTAAAGGGATATACATGAGAAAAACCCCTCAGTGAATGTACTACAGCTTAACAACACCCAAAAGAGGGACACAGTGAGGGAGAGAGAGAGAGAGAGAGAGAGAGAGGAGCTCATCCGTAGGGGTTGGGTTGGGGAGAGAGAGACTGGGTAGAGTGGAGCTGGGAAATGTGCACGGTGTTGGGGCGGGTGTTAGTAAACTATATGATAACTGATCATGTACAACTTTGTAATAGTCTATCTGTCAATTTTTATAAAATAAATATATAAAAATATGGTGCTTTTTTTTAACAATTATAGACCTCTTTCCCCAGACCTGATGGAATGGTTTGGAGGCCTCTTTATGTTCCTGAGCAACGGTGCCCTTGGGCTCTAGCTATGAGACAGACCCATATGGAGGTCATTACAGGTACCTGCTCGAGCAAATCAGTGGTGAAGCGGGAAGACAGTGATACGGTGATATAGGTGCTTTGTAGTAAATATATTATGGTGAAAAAGGACAATATATTTTCAGTGAAAAAAATAATCCCTTGCACAATTTCCATACACAAATATCTTAGACTGTGCTGCATTGTTCTCGGAATGGTAGATGAGCAAAAGCATCATATGTCAAACCAAGGGCTTGCTGAGCCTATTAGCACGATTTGGTGGGCATTTTTATTTACGCCTTGCGTTGCTGACCCAGGTTTGATCCCGATATTCCATATGGTCTCCAAAACCGGCCAGGGTTGATTCCTGAGTGTAACTAGAACTCCTGAGCATCACCAGGAGCACTTCTTAGGCAGGCCTAGGAGTTGTTCCTTAAGCGTCACCCACTGTGGCCCAAACCAAAGTTTTTATTAACAAACAAACACGTCATTGTAGTGGCCAGAGGGATAGTCCAGCGGGCACATCTCTTGCCTTCTATGCAGCAGACTATGGTCAATCCTTGACACCCCTTGTCCACGTTTCCCGGGCACCCAGCATTGTCCCCTCTGTCCCAGGGGACATCTCTGAGCTACATAGCGGGGCGTTATTCTGAGCAGCTCCCGTGTCACTTTCAGGAACTGAAAAAAAGAAAAAAGGAAACCAAAGTGAATCACATCTTTGAATATTATCTCTTATTATACCGCTAACCCACTCCCTGACTTGTTGTTTACCTTTTTTTTTTTTTTTAATTTGAGAGTGGGTCACAACTGACGATGCTCACAGATCCTTCCTGGTTATAGAACTCAGAATCATTCCCAAGACTGCTCAAGGGATCCTATGGAATACCGGGGATAGAAGCCAGGAAACACCCAACCTGCTGGCCTATCACCCGCCTCCCTCAGCTGCTCTCTACAGAACTCTCTTTCCCGGTACCCCACCGACTCCGCTCCGGTTAGAGTGGGTGCCAGCGGCGTCCCTCCCCTCTGAGCAGAGCTGCAGGCCACGGCTCCTCCAGCTGCCACACTCGCCTCTAGGAGGGTTCGGACACTGCGGGTCCCCTTGGTCATCAACTTGTTTGTCTGACTGCCAAAGCGCTTAAATGTCAACAGCCAAATTAAAATACCAGAAGTGGAGATCGTTAAAGCTAGTAGGCACTTCTGACAAATAACTATTATTTGTGCAAAGGTTATCTAAGTTGTAACAGAGAGCAAACGAGTTGGGGAATCTGTTTGCACTAATTGGCAGGCGCTTTGTCTTCCCCTCCTGGAGAAACTACCATCCCCTGCCAAGGCTTATGGTCTGTTTGAAAACCAGCTAATAACAGACTAAGGAAAAAAAGGCGGTTGTTTTAAATCTCAACCCTGATGCAAAAGCCTTCAAATTTAGTGGTTTCAAAAGGGCAGAATTGAAATTGGCCTGCATAGACCATAAAAATGTGTGCTATTGTGAAGGTAATTCTATTTCAAGGCAGCTTTTGCCATTAAGTATTAATCTAGTCCTGACCTTAAAAAAAAACTTTAGCAACAAGTGTGAAATCCTCACTGTTTTATGGTGATGATGTGTTTTAACCCTGCATGCCTCTAACACCAATGCTCTGGGGATAAGACGCTTAAATATTCATGGTTAATTAATTAATTCATGGTTAATAATTCATGTTATAAAGTAAACTGCTTAGCCAAATATATATTCAGAAACTTTATCATGCTAGCAAAATATTGTTTTTTTAGTAAAACCTGTGTAAAGGCAAAATCAAATTCTAAAAGGTCTGAGGGTGGTGAGAAAACTGATTTGTGCTGGTTTATTTAAAAAGGAAACTAAAAGGAGTCAGTCCACACCAGCAATTGGGGCTCCATTACTGAACCATTTTTAAATTTTCCAACAAAGAGACTCCTCGCCCCTTTCATCGCCACTGGCAACAAGAAGAAGCTAAACCAGATATTAAGGTCCAATGGAAGGATCCAGTGCCGGGAATGTGGAAGGTCCCAACCTGCTCATAACCATGGGTCATGGATTTGTCTGCTTCCAATTCACGGAGCCTCAATCCATTTGGGTTCCAGCCTGATCATGAAAAATATATAAAAGATGATAAAAAAAAACTGCGTCCCTGAGCGCCCTGTTTGGGCTCCGGATGTCGGGGCCCCTGGCCAGCCGTCCCAGCACAAATGAGGGAGACCGAGCTCTTGTGGGACTTCATCCCTGCAAAAAGAGAGGGAAGGACTGGGGGTTGTTCTGGAGAGCTGATCCCGTTTGTTGAGCATTAGCTGGACCTTTTATGCCAAATTTTCCGGGAGAGGGATACAAGCACAGACAGCATCTTGAGTCATTGCCACAGAGTATTCAGAAGGCCAGGCATGTCCTGTCCAGTAAACAGTGTTTGCTCTGGTGGATGTAAATATTGGGCTTTCAGAAGGTTTATTACCTTGAAAACAGAGCCCACTTCTGGGTCCCGCCCTTAGGACCTTATGGTGGAAAAGAGCCAGGCCCTAGGACTAGCCACTTAGTGTCCAGCAGAAAACATTTGCCAGGGTGCTAGAGTTATAGCACGGCTTTGACCTGCCTTCGGGCATCCAACTGGAGTTTAAAACCAGCATCCCATAGGGCCAACTGGGTTTAAACACCAGCATCCCATAGGGCCTCCAAGTCCATCAGGAGTGATCACAACACACAGAGAGAGAGGTTATCCCTGAGTACCGCAAGAATTTGGCCCAAAGCGCAAATGTTTCTTAAATTCTTTGATATTAAAGGTTAAATAAGCTTAAATAAGTACCAATTCTAAAAGTTCATTACACTGTAATGAAGTGGAAGAAAATGTCAATGACTAAAATAGGTTCACAGGAAACCTGGAACAGGTCAACGAGATGTTGGTGTCCCAGCTTAGACACCTGGTATGTGAGATGGTCCCTGCAAGCCTTCTGGGTTGGTCAGTCAGGATGAGACCAGGGAGACAAAGTTCCCTCATGCCTCTTCATTTTCGAGGCGCCACAAGGTGATATAATGGGGACATCTAGAAGTGGCAGGGAAGACCCCAGGGCCGCTCTCGAGCCGCTTGGGACATTCTTGAGTTCGGCAGCAGGCGGATCCACCCACCACACTCACGCTGCTGGTTGTTCCAGAGCGGGGCTGGCCTGGAGGGCGCGGGGAGACTGGCTCCCAGCCTGGCCTCACTCCCCACTGTGGTGACCGAGCCTGGCCGAAGGCTGAATAAACGCTGAAGGGTTTTATTTTTCCATTTCTATGGTTTAATACAAACAGATCGAGTCATGTGCCTGAAAGCTTTTATGGTGACATATGGTTCGTTCTTTGTTTCAGAGATTCAAGAATCCAATAAAGAAGGTGATGGGGCTGGAGGCGATAGTCCCGGGGGGGAGGGCGTTTGCCTTGCACGGTCGGCCCATGCAGGCCGGGTTCGATCCCGGCATCCCATATGGTTCCCGAGCACTGCCAGGAGTAATTCCTGAGTGCAGAGCCAGAAGAAACCCCTGAGCAGTGCCAGGTGTGATCCAAAAAAAGCTAAATAAATAAATAAACAAACAAATAAATAAATAAATAAAATAGATAGGTAGATAGATAAACAGACAGACAGACAGACAGATAGACAGATAGACAGACAGACAGACGGGGATATTGGACGGACGGACGGACCGATAAAAATGACAGACAGACAGACAGACAGACAGACAGACAGACAGACAGATAGATAGATTAAATAAAGAGGGGTGATGAGCTAAACGCCAGGTTGTTTGGACACTTGATGTCATAAAAGACCCTCAGAGTTGTTGAGGTCCTTTCTCTGACTACTGAACCTCCTGCCCTTTGCCATAAATACTGCCCATCCTGCCCCTTGAAATGGAACAAAGACAGCAAGTGACGAGGCAAGTTAGTGCCCTCTCAGACATGCCCGTGGAGCAGGCGAGAGAAATGCAATGGAGAAGTGATAGGAGGTCCGGGTGAAGACAGAAAACACATTAGGCCGAGAGACAGTAGGTGCTGGCCTTGTTCTGGCCCACCTCATTTGATTCCAGCACCCTACAAAGGCCCCACGCAAAGGCTCCTGCAAGTGATCCCTGAGAGCAGAGTGAGGAGTAAGCCCTGAATCCCTCCAAGTGAGGCCAAAGAAAAACAAAAAGGCAACAGATATTGTAGATATTTTTTCTCACCTTGGTTTCTCCAGGGGGCTGGGGGATCCTGATCAAGGGGAACCCAGGATGGTCTCTGAGGCTCGGGGACTCCTGGGTTTCTCCCAAGTGTGGCTCCCGCTGGTGTCCTGCAGCTCACAGTGGCCAGAGAGTGGCCACAGCTCAGGGCCGGGTTCCCTGCAGTACCCCAGATCCCTCCTGCACTTATAAAGCTTTTTAGGTGGGTCTGACTCGGGAGACTCTAGGGACAGGAGCTGGGTGGGCCCCGGATGTTTCCCAGAAGCCCTCGCTGCAGAGTGCTCTTCGGCATGGCGTGTCAGCAACCACAGAGCACAGCTTTGCTTTCTCTTCCAAATGCACACTTAGAAAGGCAGAACTAAAGCCCTGGAGGCGTAAGACTCATTATCTCCTTTGACTATGATTGGAATGTGGGCTCCAATTTGAGTATGTACTTGTGTAACTTTTCTGATAGAAGCTTTGGGTGTCAAATTCCATTTTTACCACAGAAATACATAACTTGTTAAATTTTCATGTTCAGAGGATTGACTAAGATTCAAGTTATGCAGAAAATTGCATGTAAACTCCCAAGAGATACCAAAAACTATGAAAAGAAAATGTAACTAACATTTTCTATTTCCAGTTTCAATAGTAATCTGTGACCTTTCATAACTTTTTGTAAAAGGGACTCTGAATACACCGTTTCCTTACAATAGAGGCTCTGGAGTCAAAAAGCTCCATGGACGTGAAAATTGTATATAATGAGGAGAAGAAAGTGTACAGCACAGGAAAGGTGCCGCATTGTCTGGGCTATTACTTCTCTACACATGAAAACTTTTGTCAGTACTTCCCTGTTGCCAATTTCACCCCAGGAAGTGCCTCTGAGTCTTTCTTCCCTGTCAGGTCCATCAGAACTAAGAGCTCTTCGGGCTCAGCTCAGCAGGACTCACACTCTGAGGGGAGGAGGAGAGAAACAGTCTCTGTCATGTTAGGGTCCGGGAGTCGCAAGTTCTTAGAAATCACAAAGAAACCAGCCAGTAATGCAAAAGGCAAGTGGAGTTTATTAAGCCTGCTAGCTGGGGTCAAGCTCTCAGGCACGCAGGCCAAGGCAAGACCCCGAGTAAGGGGAAGCTTTTAGATTATTTAGGCATAATTCATGTCATAACCTGCACAAACTTAAAGAACATGATTCAAAGAGACATTGCTCAAGTACAGACAACTTGTATTGTTAAGTCCCTGGATGTTCTAAACATCAGTATGCCCTGCGTGCATCCGGCGGTTTCTAGATAACAGGAGAGACAGTGAAACTTACTTTTCCAGGCTGCTGGGCAGAGCCTGCCCAAATGTTCTTCCCAAGGCTGGATGGGGGGGTGATGACAAGCTCTCAGTGACTTTCCGCAGCAACATGGGGCCTTTTGGCTCATTGAAACTGCCTGCTGTTTTCTCCCTAACATTCCCCCTTTTCTGTTTTTAAACTGAGGAAGCCTCCTCAGGGCCTGTCCTATGAATTTGTTCATACTGTTCTCATAGTAATAGGCTGGTCTGCTGGGAGTATGCTACCCTTACGGTAGAGCCTGGCAAGCTACGTGTTGTATTTGATATGCCAGATACCAGTAACAATTATAGACCTCATTCCCATGACCTGATGGAATGGTTTGAGGCTCTTTATGTTCCTGGAGCAAGCAGGTGTCCTTGGGCTCTACTTGCATGAGACAGGTCATATGGAGATGTTACTGGTGCCCGCTTGAGCAAATCGATGATGAATGGGAAGACAGTTCTCATAGTATGAGCTGGATGGTGTTAATGCGTTCTTTGACAAATTAAACTAGCTTGTTTAAAATGAGGGGACCAGAAGCGAGGATCAGAAGTAGGATAAATAAGGAGCCAATTAGAGTGGACAGATGACAGCGTAGCTAACCATGGGGACTGATTAAACCAAGATTCAAACCAACCTTCTTTTGCCTTTTTGTCCCGCTTGTGCTTTCCTATTCCTTCCCTAACCTTGGCCATGGAGTCGCAAATGACTTCAGTGTGGTCAGCGTAAAAACAGCACTCTTTTTCCAAGGCAGCGCATAGCCCCCTTGCTGTAGCAGTAGAAGGTCCAGCCCCCGTCTATTTTGGAGCACTACTTTAGCCAGGGAGGTCAGGGACTTTTTGAGATGGCTGATGGCAGATTCTATGCGTTCCAAGTCCTGATAAGGGAGAATAGTATGCCGGGATCTTTTTCATATAACCTGAGCCCCAGGTATGTCCCATTAGCCAGCTAGTGGCCCTTTTTTTTCTGCCGACCTAAAGCCTCTTTTTTCGATGGAATTGCCCCATGCACATGCACCGTCCCAAATGCGTACCTGCTGTCCGTGTACACTGTTACCGGCTTTCCCTCTGCTCTCTCCATAGCCTCTGCCAGGGCAATTAGCTCTGCTTTTTGGGCGGAGGTTCCTGGGGGCAAGGGGGAACTTGCCGTTTACCCTTTTATTTATGTGGCGGTGCTAACACAGTCCCAAGATTTACAGAAATAGTCAGAGGGCCCTCCACATTCTCCTGTCTTTCTGGTGGCTGGACATACGTAAAAATGGTGTTGTTGCAGTCCCTACCTTGGGTATTAGACAATTACACCCATAGGCTAGCACCCGTGCTCTCAGTCCCATTCACTTCCTATTAGATCACAAAGATCAAACTAGATATCGGGAACCAAGTACCATAAGGGTGAATCCCAGAGAGGATAACAGTTGGGTCGTTTCCTCCCACACAGGCTAAGTTCCCAGGTTATATTTAGGGGCTGATGGCCAATGTCCAGCCCTTGTGCCAGCCTGCTGAAGATGGTTATCACGAGTCCAAGGAAGGCTGCTTCCAGAGCTTGAATGAGTTTGTGGGATGACAGCATGTTGTCCAGTTGCAGATCTCTGCTTCCGCTTTCCTTGGGGTAGCCTTCCTTGCATGGGAGTGGTGGATCCAAGGTCTGATTCGGTCAACCTAACATTCCCCCCTTTTCTTTTAGCTCCATGAGGAATCTTCCTCATAGTTAGAATTATTAAGGTCCAGATAATACTGCTGTTTCAGATCCATGAGCTGCACTGTGCTGATGGTTTTTTGATGAAAGCAACTAGCCTGTTAAGAAAGCAAGGTTCAACAGTCAATATAAGCAATAACACTATTAGGGGGTCCCAGCTGAAACAAGATTCAAACCAGCTTGTAGAAGTTTCAATTTCATTTGCCATGGGCACCTTCTTTGTTTGCTTGCCTACATTAAGCCCCCTAGAGATTTTACCGCCTTAAATTTTGGAGGG
Organism: Cryptotis parvus; assembly: GCA_021461705.1. Taxonomy (NCBI): domain Eukaryota; kingdom Metazoa; phylum Chordata; class Mammalia; order Eulipotyphla; family Soricidae; genus Cryptotis; species Cryptotis parvus. Next base: position 117,804 of record JAJIBD010024508.1, on the reverse strand, counting down.
AAAAATGGGTGAGGGTCCATCTTCTGGAGCTTCTTTATGCTGACAAAGGGATGTAGACCCCTGCCTGTGCAAGGGGTGAAATCTTATGCTACCTTAGTTTTTTTTCCGGGGCCTGGAAAAAACTGCAGCATTTTTTTTTTTCAATCTACCCAGGTATGCTGAACCAGAGACTCTCAGACATGGGGCAGAGCTGCTACTTGCTCTCCCTGTCCCCAGCCGCTCATGAGGCGCCCGGGAGGCATGGCAGGTTCTAGCCCTGACCTGCCACCCCAGCAGAGCCTCACAACAAGCCAGATGACCCCGCCTACTCCATGGGGGGGATTTCCACATCCGGACTTCCCTCTCATCACAACTCCACCCAGCAGACCAGACTATCACAGCCCAGCTCGCGCAGCTGCAAGCGGCCATGCGGTTCATCAATAAATGCTTTATTTAGAGGTGACTACAAGAGTATGCCACCCGCACGGCAAGCCTGGCAAGCTGCTCATGTAGTATTTGATATGCCAAATACCAGTAACATTTATATTAGGTCATTCCCCTGACCTAATATAATGGTTTGAGGCTCTCTATGTTCCTGGAGCAAGCAGATGTCTTTGGGTTCTACTAGCATGAGACAGGACATATGGAGATATTACTGGTGCCTGCTCTAGCAAATAGATGATGAACAGGAAGATAGTTATAGTGATAGTGACCTTAGTTTTAGTGGGGCCCAGACAATGAACTGGTTGAATTTTCTGAAGTTATTAACATCTATAAGGAAAAAGATAAAATTCATTAATTTGAGGAACATTACATTGAAATTATTGACCTTGGAGGAGTTAAAAGGTTCTCTATTAGAACTAGAGCGGGAAGAATGATTTACTAACTTAGAAAACACAGAAGTAAAAGCAACAAAGACCAAAGCAACATAACACCATACATATTTTTATGATTGTGCCCATGAGATTAGCTGATAGAAAATGACTTATTGTGTCCAAATCTTTCTTAATGGGCATAGAAACACCAGGCTACCTTTTTGGCCTTTTTCAGTGTCTGTCTCTTATTTGATGTTCTTCTTGGTTAACTTCTGGCTTTAATTATACTGGTCAGAACAGTGACAATGCATGCTGAGTTTTTTTTTATAGCTAGTCTGCTTACTTACAGTTGGTAAATTAAGTTTCATTTGAATTTTCAAGGTGGTACCTTTTAAATTAAGCCTATCAGAATGTATTTTATTCAATTACCCTGGTTAACTAGAATCTGATTTTTACAAAGTAAGTTACAGGAAATTTCCGTGGCGAAAGTACAGAGTCTTCTGCTCCTTGGATAAGCACCATTGCGGATTCTTCTTGGATCGCAGGCCAGATACACCTAGCAGAGCAGAAACCAGCTTTCCCCGTTGAACCCCCTGCATTCCATTGACCACGAGAGCAACTGCCGACCCGAGTTCACCATCCCGATGGAGCCTTGGAGGAGCCCAGAGAAACCCCCACACCTTGCTGGCAGCGATCTTCACAATCCACACTCCAAAGTTGGTAAGATCTCCACCCAACAGATTAATCCAGTCTCCATCCAGGCTTGTCAGAAACCCAGCCTACAAGGACCCACCCTGCAGAGACCGCCCCTTCTAGAGGAGAGTATTTCAAGCCCAGGAGTGCTTGAGCCTAAGACACAGACACAACTGGCAGAGCAGAAATCAGCTTTCCCCAATGATTTACCTCCATATTACCGTAAATATTCTACCCACCCCCTCTGAGAGAGCCCCACAAAGTAATGAGAATATAGCGCCCGCATGGCAGAGCCTGGAAATCTGTCCGATGCGTGTTCCATATGCCAAATCCAGTTACAGAAATGTTTATTTTCCTGACCCCGAAAGAGCCCTTAATACGGCAGCAGTAAGAAAGGCAAACAAGCAGTGCCTGACAAAATTTCACGGCCATCCTAGGCTGCCAAAACAAAGGACTAAAATGACTGTCTGTACTTTCAATGCACGTACACTGGCATCAGAAGCATATATTGAGGATCTGATGGTGCAAGCGCAATAGATCAAGTATGACATCATGGGTCTGACTGAGACGAGGAGGCGTCAGTTGCATCATGCTGTATTTGACACCAGAGAAGAATTGTTCCTTGGAACATGCGGCGAAAGAGGCATCGGTGGCGTTGGTGTCCTTGTCAACACGAACATGGCCGTAAACATTGATTCATTTGAATGCCTAACAAACCGAATAGGATGATTACAGTTGAAGAGATGTGGCCCACTGCCAGCAATTTCTACCTTCATTGTCTACGCACCAACATCCACAAACAAAGAAGATGAAATTAAGAAGTTCTACATGGAACTGGAGGAGTTCTATAAAAAAAGATCACACCTTCTACAAGATCATAGTTGGTGATTTTAATGCCAAGACAGGACCGAGAAGATCGGCTGAAGAATTCCACATCGGGACCCATGGCCTAGGAATGGAACGAACCGGGTGAGAGACTATCTGAGTTCATCATGTCCACCAAGACCATTCATGGGAACTCACAGTTCCAGAAGGCTGAAGTGAAACGTTGGACATGGGAATCTCCTGGTGGACAGTTCCACAATGAAATTGACCACATCATCTTCAATCTATGGTTTTCTCTGACCGATGTTGCTATCATCCCCAAATTCCAAACAGGATCGGACTACCGTCTCCCTTTGTGCAAAATTCTACTTCCCCCGGGAGAGAAAAGGCTGCAAAGTTTAAGAAGAGAACTCCCAGAACGACCACCAACTGGGAACTCTTTGGCACCATTGCAGCAACATGGGAAGATACCATCATTGGCGACATCGATGAAGAATACAACCGACTGGTTCAGCACCTCCATGATTGTGCGAAGAATGCCGAGAGAGAGAAAAAGACACAAAAGGGATGCCTGTCTTCAGAAACTCTCGAGCTCATTCACCAACGTGGCAAGGCACGAGCCTCAGGAGACCAAATGCTAACGTCCAAGCTTGCTAAACGGTGCACAGAAGCGATAAAAGAAGACCTGAAAGACAGAAGAGCAGAAATACTGGAAGATGCAGCAGAAGCCGGGAAGAGCATTCGCACTGCCCGCCTGCCCTTCGCCAACTATAAGACCAAGATGACTGCCCTCCGACGCCCTGATGGATCTATCGCATCTTCCAGAAGGCAATGGAGAAGATTATCCATGACCTCTACTCAAATCTCTTTGACAGCCACATCCACCTGCCCATATACCAAAATCCACAGGATGGATATGTCATTCCCAACGTTCTCCCTTCTGAAATCCGACATGCCATCTCGTCGGTAAAGAAGGGAACAGCACCAGGCCCAGACAAAATCAGACCCGAACACCTGAAACATCTGCCATCGGTACTCATCAATACACTAGCTTGGCTCTTCACACGCTACCTGTCCGTATGCAAGGTTCCCTCCCAATGGAAAACCAGCAGGACAGTTCTACTGTTCAAGAAGGGAGATTTTCACGACATCGGCAACTATCGCCCCATATGCCTGTTGTCTGTCATCTACAAGCTGTTTACACGAGTCATCCTGAACAGGATTAGCACAACACTAGATGAAGGACAACCATGGGAGCAAGCAGGCTTCCGGAAAGGATTCAGCACAATCGACCATATCCACACAGTAACCAAGCTCATCTTGGTTTGTAGGGAGTACAAGATGCCGCTCTGTCTCACGTTCATTGATTTACAGAAAGCCTTTGATTCTGTGGAGACCGAAGCAGTCATCGAAGCCCTAGCCAAACAGGGTGTTCAAACCCAATACATCAAGATCCTTCGTGAGGCTGTATTACGGATTCACCACCAGGATCTCACCAGTCTACAAAGAAGTGATCATTAATGTGAAAAGAGGGGGTTGGACAGGGTGATACCATTTCACCAAAACTCTTCAGCGCCACCCTCCAGAACATCATGCTACAATTAGAATGGGAAGGAATGGGAGTGAAGATAGATGGTCGGCAACTACACCACCTCCGCTTCACTGATGACATCGTTCTAATAACACCAAACATTAGCCAAGTGGCACAAATGCTGGCTGAGTTTGACCGAGAATGTGGAAAGATAGGTCTACAGCTTAATCTAAAGAAAACCATGTTTATGAAAAATGAACTAGTTCGTGAGACTCCATTCACTCTCAATGGAACAAACATCTGTGAATGCAGCAGTTATGTGTACCTAGGTCGAGAAGTCAACATGATGAACGACCTAAAACCTGAGCTGCGCAGGAGGAAGAGAGTGGCATGGAATGCCTTCAAGAGTATCGAAGAAATAGCTAAAAGGACAAAGAACCTCTGGCTCTGGGCACATCTCTTTGACTCTACCATTCTCTCTGCATTAACATACGCCTCAGAGACCTGGACCCTACGAAAGCAGGATGAGAATGCTGTTCGGGTCTCCCAGAGAGGAATCGAAAAGAGCTATACTTGGAATATCACGCCTCACTCAAGTGAGAGAAGGAATCGGAGTTCTGACCTCCATCGCTATTCCAGAATCAGGGATGCTGTCTCGTTTGCCAAGGCATCAAAAATCAGATGGGCTGCACATGTAATGCGATTTGGAGACAACCGCTGGACTAGAGCTGTTACAGACTGGATCCCATGGTTGTCAAAAGATCACGTGGCCGCCCACCTACAAGATGGTCAGACTTCCTTGTAAAGACCCTGAAGGAATGGTTTGAGGCTCTTCATATTCCTGAATCAACCAGATGCCATTGGGCTACATTGGCACTTGATAGGGTCCAATGGAAATGTTACTGGCGCCCGCTCGAGCAAATCTATGAATAACGGGATTCAAGTGATCAAGTGATCATGTGATCAAGTTACAGGAACATGGTTTTCTCTCAGCCTTTATTTAAAATTTGCCTGATGACTTAACAATCCTGATTTGTTTTTTTTACATAAACACAGCAGGCTTGGAGAACTCTCCTTTGGGGTACTCCATTACTTACTGAGAAGTCCTGGGGATTGGCTAAGACAGCAGGAAACACACCAATGATGGCATTATTATTTTTACCTGTGACATTAGGGCTACCCCGATCTTGGCCATAACATATTTAGATTAGGTCCCACGACGAGCTGGAGGTGGTCTTGGGTTTCTCCACTGGGGCCTCAAGAGCAGAGAGCAGCCACATTTTTTTTGCTGGACTGAAGTAAATTTCTACTTCAGTGCCCTTGTCAGTTATTGCAGGGCTCCAGATTCCTTACTTTCCATAGCAGAGACGATTTCTGGAGCTTCCTTGGTCTGGCCAGCCTCTAAGATCTTCCTGAGGTTTGTTGGGCACTTGTAACAGTACCTGTTAAATGTCTGCTCCTGTCACTTAGACCATTTCCTTTTTACTCCATTTTCCTGGAAGAGGGCTTTGGGGTCCCATAGATGGATTTTCTGTCTGTATGAGGGATACACCCCTATTACAGAGAGGAAAGACTCTTTTTTTTAAAATATGGATTTATGCAAACCAACATAGTGACATGAAACATTAAAAAAATGTATTGAAGGTGCAGAGAGAAAAGCAATGCTTTTTTACTTACAATGGATGCAAGGTACCCCCATTTTAAGGTTGCAAATGACATCTGTAGAGTTAGAGTGGTACAATTTAATTTCATGTTTAAAACCTTGAGTTCCAATTATTTAAGAGCACTGTAACAGGAGCCCATGCCATTTATTTAATATTTTTTCATAGACTTTGCCAAAAAGCTTACTTAACAATTCTGTGGACATAATAACAGTTCAATTTAGCTTATTTTCTTAAAACACAACCTTACACCTTTTATACATACTCAGACCTTCTGCACATTCCTTTACATTCTGTCCTGTAGCCTTATTTCATTTTTAACCAGCTTACTTTTACAGGATTTCTTTTCTTTTTTTCAATGATGATAGCTTTATTCATTTTCTTTTTTATTTCTCCTTACATTTTATCTTACTTAGCTCCTTTAACTTATTACTTTAATTTCAGTTCTTTAGTACCTTATTCAGCAGAACAAAAATTTCATTTACATGCATTTTAAGTTTCCAATACTTCAAAATTTGATTCTGTTTTACACATGAAGACAATATTCAGTTAGCATGATGGAGTTGTGCTCTGCAGAACTTGTTAACCCTCCTTTCAAGCCTTTGAATTTTTCCTATTATTAACAAATACTTGCCTTAGAAATTCCATTGTTGAAACATTGGTTAAAGTTATTTACTAGTTATTTTGCCAATTTTATTGTTAAAAGCCACCAGTTGAAGTGGCTCTTTGCAGCTGCGACTGAATTTTTTTAATGGCCATTTTTTTCCCTCTAGTTTGTTATTAGCTGTTTCTTAAGACACTCACTACGTTTTTGTAGGGGCTGGAAGCATTTTTTGGTGGGGAGACAAATGAAACTCAAGTATTTGCAACTGCCAATTAATACAGACATACATCCCTTTTATATATTTTTTCTTTTTTACAAATTTACCACAATTATTTTAAATTACAAATTTTTTAGACCAGATAATTTTAACAATTTTATGCAGAAACAAAACAAACATACGCTTTTAGACATAAGAAGAAACCCTTGATTTTTACTAAACCTTTTAGAGAGCAGCCAAAGAAACATAAGAAAAATATTTTTTGATTTACTTTTGATAACTTTTGAATCTCAGTTATTTATGGAGCTGCCTAGCTTCTCATAGAAAAACCCCAACTGTCTCACAAAGCCCTGATCTTACCTCTGGTGTCTGACTCTTTGCTTCACAGCATTTCTGAAACAGCACAGTTTTTGAAGCTTATGAGAACTTCTGATATTAGTTACCATTTAACCTTTTAGTTAACACTTACTTTAGACACTTTTTTTGCTTTTTCATGGTTCACCACAATTTGGACTTTTGCAATTTGCACATACAGACAGACACAGAAAATTCAATACAAACAGAGATGGCCATTATACACACACATGCACACATGCTCGAGCAAACAATTTGCCGTCTCTCTGACCAAGGGGGATACTTGAGGTGGGTGAAGGGGGACAGAACAGTCTCAAGAGCAAACTGAGCCCTATAGGCTGTTTGAGACTATCCCCCTGTTCCTTCACCCTTCTGAGTCCTTCCAATCAGGTCAGGAAAGAGTTCCTTTTGTAGTAAGCCGGCAAAACCGAATTATGAGTTTTAACATCTTAATCTAGCAGTTCTGACAGATGAATTCTTTTTGGACTTCTGAAAAATGACTCAAAAAGAGATTTGGGGTTACCTGATTCTGTCCCATTCCTCCTGTAAAGAAGGGGATTACTTGATCACTTGATCACTTGAATCCCGTTATTCATCGATTTGCTCAAGCGGGCGCCAGTAACATTTCCATTGGACCTATCACGTGCCAATGTAGCCCAATGGCATCTGGTTGATTCAGGAATATGAAGAGCCTCAAATTGTTCCTTCAGGGTATTTACAAGGAAGTCTGACCATCTTGTAGGTGGGCGGCCACGTGATCTTTTGACATCCCGTGGGATCCAGTCGGTAATGGCTCTAGTCCAGCGGTTGTCTCCAAATCGCATTACATGTGCAGCCCATCTGATTTTTGATGCCTTGGCAAACGAGACAGCGTCCCTGATTCTGGAATACTCCCTACAAACCTCAATGAGCTTGGTTACTGTGTGGATATGGTTGATTGTGCTGAATCCTTTCCGGAGCCTGCTTGCTCGCATGGTTGTCCCTCATCTAGTGTTCTGCCAATCCTGTTCAGGATGACTTGTGTAAACAGCTTGTAGATGATGGACAACAGGCAGATGGGACGATAGTTGCCAATGTCGTGAATGTCTCCCTTCTTGAACAGTAGAACTGTCCTGCTGGTTTTCCATTGGGAGGGCCCCTTGCATTCGGACAGGTAGCGTGTGAAGAGCCGAGCTAGTGTCGTCAATGATGGTATCTTCCCATGTTGCTGCAATGGTGCCAAAGAGTTCCCAGTTGGTGGTCGTTCTGGGAGTTCTCTTCTTAAACTTTGCAGCCTTTTCTCCCCATTACGGGAAGTAGAATTTTGCACGAAGGAGACCGTGGTCCGATTCTGTTTGGAATTTGGGGACTACAGCAACATCGGTCAGACAAAACCGTCGATTGAAGATGATGTGGTCAATTTCATTGTGGAACTGTCCACCAGGAGATTCCCATGTCCAACGTTTCGCTTCAGCATTCTGGAACTGAGTTCCCATGAATGGTCTTGGTGGATATGATGAACTCAGATAGTCTCTCGCCCTGTTTGTTCCATTCTAGACCATGGGTCCCGATGTGGAGTTCTTCAGCCCGATCTTCTCGGTCCTGTCTTGGCATTAAAGTCACCAACTATGATCTTGTAGAAGGTGTGATCATTTTTTATAGAACTCCTCCAGTTCCATGGAGAATTTCTCAATTTCATCTCCTTTGTATGTGGATGTTGGTGCGTAGACAATGAAGATAGAAATTGCTGGCAGTGGGCCACATCTCTTCAAGTGTAATCATCCTATCCAGCTTGTTAGGCATTCAAATGAATCAATGTTGATGGCCATGTTCGTGTTGACAAGGACACCAACACCACCAAAGACTCTTTCGTCACATGTTCCAAGGAACAATTCTTCTCTGGTGTCAAATACAGCATGATGCGACTGGCGCCTCCTCCTTGTCTCAGTCAGACCAATGATGTCGTACTTGATCTTTTGCGCTTGCACCATCAGATCCTCAATATATGCTTCCGATGCCAGCGTACGTGTATTGAAAGTACAGACAGTCATTTTAGTCCTAAAGAAGGACACAGAATCACCCGGCAGAGCAGAAACCAGCTTTCCCCATTTGGAGGTAAATCCCCCATTTGATTTACCTCCAAATCACCTTGAATATTCTACCCACCCCTCTAAGAGAGCCTCACAAAGTAATGAGAATATAGCGCCCACACGGCAGAGCCTGGCAAGGTGTCTGATGCGTGTTCGATATGCCAAAACCAGTAACAAAAATGTTTATTTTTCTGACCCCGAAAGAGCCCTTAATACGGCAGCAGTAAGAAAGGCGAACAAGCAGTGCCTGATAAAATTTCACGGCCATCCTAGGCTGCCAAAACAAAAGATGGGGATTAACAAAGGGGAAAACACAACAGTAATTTTCACACACACAATTTTAGCAAACACATAAATTTTTACACTTTCACTTGGACCGGTCCTCTGCACACCTCTTTCTCTTATACACACACACACACACACACACACACACACACACAAACTCCTTTTCCAGATCTAGATCCTTACTTGGTATAAGCCCAAGCGGCGTCCACTTAGACTGCTAGGGGTGACATTCTTCAGGGACGTCTCCCGTAGTTGTTAACAATGGAGTCTCCAGAGTTGGTTCCAAAAGCCAAATTGCCTAGGCACCAGATGAGGACCTCGTCCTCCCAGGTGAGGACTCCGTCCTCCCAGATGAGGACCTCGTCCTCCCAGATTAGGACCTAGTTCTCCCAATGAGAGCCTAGTCCTCCCAGAGGAGAGCTGCCAACCTTTCCTACCGTGGTCCCAGAACCTAGTTCCGTCTGCGGGACCAACCGCCTAGATTCTGCCCTAGGCAGATTCTCGAGAGGCCTTGGTAACTCCTATACCGGTGGTTGTTTGTGAGTCCCACAGATAGCGATCCCGGAAGAGCCCCCCAGATATTAGGGTCCGGAGTCGCAAGTTCTTAGGAATCACAAAGAAACCAGCCAGTAATGCAAAAGGCAAGTGGAGTTTATTAAACATGCTAGCTGGGTTCAAGCTCTCAGGCACGCAGGCCAAGGCAAGACCCCGAGTAAGGGGAAGCTTTAGATTATATAGGCATAATTCACGTCATAACCTGCGCAAGGGGGTTCAACGGGGAAGGTGGTTTCTGCTCTGCTGGGTGTACCTGTGTTCGGGTGTACCTCCATTGTTCCCCGTTGAACACCCTGCATTCCATGGACCATGAGAGCAACTTCCGACCCGAGTCCACCATCCCGATGGAGCCTCGGAGGGGCCCAGAGAAACCCCCCACACCTTGCTGGCAGCGATCTTCACAGTCCACACTCTGCAAGCAGATAATATCTCTACCCAGCAGACTAATCCAGTCTCCAGCCCACAGATTAATCCAGTCTCCAGCCTGGCTTGTCAGAAACCCAGCCTACAAGGACCCACCATGCAGAGACCCACCCTTCAGAGGAGAGTATTTCAAGCGCAGGAATGCTTGAGCCTAAGACACAAGTACACCCAGCAGAGCAGAAACCAGCTTTCCCGTTGCGCGTGGCCTCAAAGCGGCCCGCAATTTACCTCCAAATTACCGTAAATATTCAACCCACCCCTCTGAGAGAGTCCCACAAAGTAATGAGAATATAGCGCCCGCATGGCAGAGCCTGGCAAGCTGTCCGATGCGTGTCCGATATGCCAAATCCAGTAACAGAAATGTTTATTTTCCTGACCCCGAAAGAGCCCTTAATACGGCAGCAGTAAGAAAGGCAAACAAGGAGTGCCTGACAAAATTTCATGGCCATCCTAGGCTGCCAAAATGAAGAAGGACTAAAATGACTGTCTGTACTTTCAATGCACGTACACTGGAATCGGAAGCATATATTGAGGATCTGATGCTGCAAGAAAGAAAGATCAAGTACGACATCATTGGTCTGACTGAGACGAGGAGGTGTCAGTTGCATCATGCTGTATTTGCCACCAGAGAAGAATTGTTCCTTGGAACATGCGGCGAAAAGAGGCATTGGTGGCGTTGGTGTCCTTGTCAACACGAACATGGCCGTAAACATTGATTCATTTGAATGCCTAACAAACCGAATAGGATGATTACAGTTGAAGAGATGTGGCCCACTGCCAGCAATTTCTATCTTCATTGTCTACGCACCAACATCCACAAACAAAGAAGATGAAATTGAGAAATTCTACATGGAACTGGAGGAGTTCTATAAAAATTATCACACCTTCTACAAGATCATAGTCGGTGATTTTAATGCCAAGATAGGACCAAGAAGATCGGCTGAAGAACTCCACATCGGGACCCATGGCCTAGAATGGAACGAACCGGGTGAGAGACTATCTGAGTTCATGATGTCCACCAAGACCATTCATGGAATCTCACAGTTCCAGAAAGCTGAAGCGAAACGTTGGACATGGGAATCTCCTGGCTGACAGTTCCACAATGAAATTGACCACATCATCTTCAATCGACGGTTTTGTCTGACCGATGTAGCTGTCATCCCCAAATTCCAAACAGGATCGGACCACCTTCTCCTTTGGGCAAAATTCTACTTCCCGCAACGGGGAGAAAAGGCTGCAAAGTTTAAGAAGAGAACTCCCAGAACGACCACCAACTGGGAACTCTTTGGCACCATTGCAGCAACATGGGAAGATACCATCATTGACGACATCGATGAAGAATACAACCGATTGGTTCAGCACCTCCATGATTGTGCGAAGAATGCCGAGAGAGAGAAAGACACAAAAGGAACGCCTGTCTTCAAAAACTCTCGAGCTCATTCACCAACGTGGCAAGGCGCGAGCCTCAGGAGACCAAATGCTAACGTCCAAGCTTGCAAAATGGTGCAGAGAAGCGATAAAAGAAGACCTCAAAGACAGAAGAGCAGAAATACTGGAAGATGCAGCAGAAACCGGGAAAAGCATTCGCACTCCCCGCCTGTCCTTTGCCAACTATAAGACCAAGATGACTGCCCTCCGACACCCTGATGGATCTATCACATCTTCCAGAAAGGCAATGGAGAAGATTATCCAGGACTTCTACTCAAATCTCTTTGATAGCCACATCCACCTGTCCACATACCAAATTCCACAGGATGGATATGTCATTCCCAACGTTCTCCCCTTCTGACATCCGACATGCCATCTCATCGGTAAAGAAGGGAACAGCACCAGGCCCAGACAAAATCAGACCCGAACACCTGAAGAATCTGCCGTCGGTACTCATCAATACACTAGCTCGGCTCTTCACACGCTACCTGTCCGAATGCAAGGTTCCCTCCCAATGGAAAACAAGCAAGACAGTTCTATTGTTCAAGAAGGGAGACATTCACGACATCGGCAACTATCGCCCCATCTGCCTGTTGTCCGGCATCTACAAGCTGTTTACACAAGTCATCCTGAACAGGATTAGCAGAACACTAGATGAAGGACAACCATGCGAGCAAGCAGGCTTCCGGAAAGGATTCAGCACAATCGACCATATCCACATGGTAACCAAGCTCATTGAGGTTTGTAGGGAATACAAGATGCCGCTCTGTCTCACGTTCATTGATTTACAGAAAGCCTTTGATTCTGTGGAGACTGAAGCAGTCATCGAAGCCCTAGCCAAACAGGGTGTTCAAACCCAATACATCAAGATCCTTCGTGAGCTGTATTACGGATTCACCACCAGGATCTCACCAGTCTACAAAGAAGTGATCATTAATGTGAAAAGAGGGGTTCGACAGGGTGATACCATTTCACCAAAACTCTTCAGCGCCACCCTCCAGAACATCATGCAACAATTAGAATGGGAAGGAATGGGAGTGAAGATAGATGGTCAGCAACTACACCACCTCCGCTTCGCTGATGACATTGTTCTAATAACACCAAACATTAGCCAAGCGGCACAAATGCTGGCTGACTTTGACCGAGAATGTGGAAAGATAGGTCTACAGCTGAATCTAAAGAAAACTATGTTCATGAAGAATGAACTAGTTCCAGAGGCCCCATTCACTCTCAATGGAACAAACATCTGTGAATGCAGCAGTTATGTGTACCTAGGTCGAGAAATCAACATGATGAACGACCTAAAATCTGAGCTACGCAGGAGGAAGAGAGCGGCATGGAATGCCTTCAAAGGCATCGAAGAAATAGCTAAAAGGACAAGAACCTCCGGCTCCGGGCACATCTCTTTGACTCCACCATTCTCCCTGCATTAACCATTCTCCCTGCATTAACTCCACCATTCTCCCTGCATATGCCTCGGAGACCTGGGCCCTACGAAAGCAGGATGAGAATGCTATTCGGGTCTTCCAGAGAGGAATTGAAAGAGCTATGCTTGGAATATCACGCCTCACTCAAGTGAGAGAAGGAATCCGGAGTTCTGACCTCCGTCGCTATTCCAGAATCAGGGATGCTGTCTTGTTTGCCAAGGCATCGAAAATCAGATGGGCTGGCCATGTAATGCGATTTGGAGACAACCGCTGGACTAGAGCCATTACCGACTGGATCCCACGGGATGTCAAAAGATCACGTGGCCGCCCACCTACAAGATGGTCAGACTTCCTTGTAAAGACCCTGAAGGAACGGTTTGAGGTTCTTCATATTCCTGAATCCACCAGATGCCATTGTGCTACACTGGCACGTGATAGGGTCCAATGGAAATGTTACTGGGGCCCGCTCGAGCAAATCGATGAATAACGGGATTCAAGTGATCAAGTGATCAAGTGAACCTGCGCAAACTTAAAGAACATGATTCAAATATTGATATCTCTCAAGTTGCACAGACAACTTGTAATGTTATGTCCCTGGATGTTCTAAACATCAGTATGCCCTGCGTGCACCCGAGCGGTTTCTTGGTAACAGGAGGGGCAGTAAAACTTACTTTTCCAGGCTGCTGGGCGGAGCCTGCCCAAATGTTCTTCCCAAGGCAGGATGGGGGGTGTGTGATGACAAGCCCTCGGTGACTTTCCACAGCAACATGGGGCCTTTGGGCTCATTGAACCTGCCTGCTGTTTTTCTCCCCTAACAGTCACTGTCCCAAATCTGGGTCTGGGGAGTTGGTCGTCCAGGGTTGTGGTAGTGAGTGTTTAACTGCTGGTGAGAAGTAAAGAACCTTTTGGGTTACTGTGCACTGAACTCGCCGATTGTGTTCATCAGTTGTCGACCCCTGAGCGTGACCAGGGTACTCGAACCCTAATATTGTCGGGGTCCCACGTGGCACCAACAGACATCAAGCTTCCTTCTCTGCACACTAGAGACATCCGACACAGAGCATCAGGCAGCCAGTGGGGTTGTGCTAGGGTGACACCGGGTGGAATCGGTCCTGCACAAGGCAAGTCTAAGAGCAGCTGGGAATAAATTTCTCATCAAACAGTTAGGGTAAAAATGTTAAAAGGTATCTCAAGTATTATGAGTCACAGAACAATTTTTTAAATATTATGTTTTTCAATTTATATATATATATATTTTTTTCTTTTTTTGGGTCACACCCGGCAATGGTCAGGGGTTTCTCCTGACTCTCCACTCAGGAATTACTCCTGGTGGTGCTTGGGGACCATATGGGATGCCGGGGATCAAAACTGGGCCAGCTTGGGCCGGCCGCATGCAAAGTAAACGCCCCTACCCTCTGGGCTATCGCTCCAGCCCTCAATTTTATTACACCACCGTGAGATATACAATACAAAGCTGTGCATGGTGGGTTTCGGTCATGCCTTGTAGCAGCTCACTCCTAAGTGCATTTCCCATCACCAATGACCCTGGATTCCCTCCACTCTCCCCTAGCTGGAACTTTTCCAACTCCTCCTCTGTCGGGAACGCCGCCGGGGTCCCCGACAGTGTCAGGACAGAGGTTGTCTTCTACCTCCGAGGACGCGGGGAGAACAGATGAAAACTCACGAATCCGGTGCAGTTCCAAAAATGGCTTTTAATAGTACAAAAGCTCTTCCACAGCAATCCAATATAATGAACAAACTCTAGCTCTGGTCCGAACTTAGACCATACAAAAGAGCCTAAGTCTCCCACCAAAGAGAGAGAGAGGATCTCACCCGAGCTGAGTCCTACCCAGAAAAAGGAGCAAAAGGCCAAAGAGCAAAAGGCCAAAAGCCAAAAGCCAAAAGCCGCAGGGAGCCAAAAGCTGAAGGCTGAGGAACCAAAAGGCAAAAGGTGAAGCGGCCTCAAGTCAGCCCCTTATATACACCAAAGTAATCCAACCGGGAGGGGCATGTCAGCAAAGAACTCTAAACAGAGTGTAGTGCCACACCCTATTGCAGGTATAAACAAAGGTTATGCCAAGGACTAATCCTTTCTACCAAGATTATCTCTTATGTAAAACACTGGAGAGAGAGAGAGGGCTGATATAAAGTAATACATCTTAACTTCATGAGCTTCATGTAATCTAGATGGTACCCACAAGGTCCTTCTTATTATTATCTGCACCAGGGTGATTCTGAGTATCTTGTTCTCGTGTACTGAAAGGGTCACTCTTGCCTGCTTAGAGCAAACTAGTATGATCCTTCCTATAGTCTTCCTATAGTCTCAACGTAGCCAGGGTGGTAGTCTCCTGGTAAATTCTAACTGTCCCACGTTGGGTGCAGTGGGTATAAAGAGGAGCTGTGCCCAATCTAGAAAACATAGAAGTCTTAGTAGATGTATAAGTCAGAAGTTATTCAATCAAGGTGACTTCTGTAACTGCCACACCCTCTAGCAGTGTTTACATAGAAGAGAGATCTCATTAGAATGAACCTTGGCTTAAATAAGATTAAGCTGGGTGTGGGCAAAACAACAAAGCTCCCAGATTAGCTAAATCTGTCCTCCAACACTCCTCCCCCTTCTCCTCTTCTTGTTCTTCTTGTTCTTGTTCTTGCTCTTGTTCTTGTTCTTGTTCTTCTTGTTCTTGTTCTTGTTCTTCTTCTTCTTCTTCTTCTTCTTCTTCTTCTTATTATTATTATTATTATTATTCTCTTCCTTCTTCTCTATTCACTAGCATATTGTGCCTTGTAATACATACATTTAGGGGTTTTCATGTTTATTCGTTTGCCTATGTTCAATGCTCAGTTCTATTCAGGTGTTAACATTTCCAATAATTATTAGCACACTGTCTATTGAGAGACACAGTTATGGATCAGCCCACAACTGAGATTCAGTCCTTAATGTCCTAACTCCCACCCGCATCCCTGCCCTTGGTGTCTGTGTTTTCCGTGGAGCTACGTGTCCCCCATCCCTGATTCATGTTTCTCCCTCTTCAGACATGCCAAGTGCAGCCACAGGAATCCAGCGCATTCATCTGATGTTTGCAACCAAGAGACTGATTCTAGGAACAGAGAGGAAGCCTGATGCTTAAACAGCTGATAGAAGAGACTCATGAAAGAATAAGTGAATTCATCATGAAGTGCTTTCTCACCTATAGTTGTCCTTTATGTAACTTTTATTTAAAAACTAAGTGTAGGGCCTTAAGTGAAAGGACTAGGTTGAGCTGCAAGACTTTCTCGTAGCAAACTCTGAATTAATTTCAGTCATAAGAGTATTTAATTTACAGTGACTGAAAATAAACATGTACAGTCTCGACACCCTGAAAACACAGAGAAGATCCAGGTTATCCCCAGAATGGAAGGACCCCAGCAACACCTCATCATCTGAGCCTTGAATGAAATTCAAGACCTCTGGCTCTTGGCCAACCTTCCACCATGCCCTGGGGCCCAGGTCTCCCCCAAAGTAGATTAATCGGCCTCAGTCAGTCCCTTTACATACCAAAAGTCATAATCATTTCAGGGTGGATTGTGTTGACACAGATCAATGACTCAGCTTTTTAGGGGTAGATGTTAGGTGGTGCCACACCTCTGTTTTAGGTCTACACAAATGATAATGCCAGGACCTAGTGCCTTCCTCTGAGATTATCTCTTCTGTCAAAACACTGGACAGAGAGAGAGAGAGAGAGAGAGAGAGCTGGTATAAAGAAATAAATACTTGGATGTATATTCAGGGAAGAATCATAATTTCAGGCCATGGACTTCATGCAATCCAGATAGTACCCACAAGGTCCTTTTTTTTATATTTTTTAAATTAAATTTTATTTTATTATCCCCCCCCCAAATATTATTACACCATTTTAGACATAAAATTGAAAGATGCTCATGTAGAGCTTTGGTTCTACAGTGTTCCAACACCCATCACTTCACCCAAACCCATCTCCCATCACCAATATCCCCAGCTCCCTCCTCCCTCCCGCACCTCAACTACTTGGCGGATGCTGTATGTCATTTCTCTCCTCTTTATCTCTCCCTCCTGCCAAACTTTCCTGCTCTTCGTGGAATGCAGTGCATTAAAAGACATTACTGTTTCTAATATTTTAATGGACCGTGCGGCCACAGCGGCACTCGACCTGGGCTCGAACTTGTTTTGCTCTGTTAATCTGGTTGTGAACAGTTTCCCAGCGTCCGGACAGAGAAAATGGTGGCTAGTGTGATGGGCAAGTCTCATCCAGCTGCTTCTGGGACCCTCCCAGAGGTGACGGGCCCACTCCCAAAACCTATCTGCCCTCCTTGGGGCCCCATAGTCAGCTGGGCCTGGGGCGAGCCAAGTTCCAGCCTCCCCAGCCACTTGTGAGGCTCTTCATGCTATGGCTGGCTGCCCCAGGGTAGCTCCTGGGAGGGGCCACCAGGCTCGACAAAATGGACGGGGGAATGGCCGATCCCTGACTCCATCTGACGAATTCCCAGTGATTCCCACAACTGGGAGCCACCTACAAGGTCCTTCTTAATTCTACTCTGCACCAGGGTAATTCTGAGTATCTTGTACACTGTATACAGAAGGAATCATGCTCGCTTTCCTCAGGGCAAATTAGCATGATACCCTTCATTTGCCCTTAAATGGTAGTCTCAGCTTAGCCAGGATGGTGGTCTCCTGGTAAATTCTAATTGTCCCATGCTGGAACCAGTGGTGTTAAGAGTTTTTGTGCCCATCTAGAGAACATTGAAATCATAGTAAAGATTATAATCAAAAGTTATTAATTCAAAATCAAAATGACTCCTGCATTGCCACACTCTCCATCAGTCTTTCCACAAAAGAGAGTTCTCATCAGCATGAACCTGGGCTTAAGGACATGTAAATAGCCTAAACTGCAAGTAGCTTAAACAGCAAAGCTCCCAAACTAGCTAGGTCCAGTCATCCAACAGCCTACTGAGGGCATCTGCCCCATGACGGATGGTAGACCAGCTGTCCTTGGTCTCTGAAACCATTTTCCAAACAGGATTTTACATAGAAACTTTACCTTTGACTCAAGACTCCAGTTAAGGGAAAGATGCTCGTGTTGTTTCCCATGATGGAGGGCAGAAGGGGAAGGTTTGCTCTGAGTTTCCTCTACAACCCTCACCCATGGGCTGTCCCTGACAAAGCCAACAGGTCCTGGTTTACGCATGAAGCTCTTCACAAATCTCACATAGTCCAATGTCTTTCAGGATCACTTTGGGATGAGCTGGAGCCTCGGTGCAGGGCTGAAAATAGGATCCCTGTGACCCC
Organism: Cryptotis parvus; assembly: GCA_021461705.1. Classification (NCBI taxonomy): domain Eukaryota; kingdom Metazoa; phylum Chordata; class Mammalia; order Eulipotyphla; family Soricidae; genus Cryptotis; species Cryptotis parvus. The sequence continues at coordinate 99,636 of JAJIBD010024508.1, read as the reverse complement.
TTGGACCCCCTTTATGTCTCTTATGATGTTTCAGCTCAGTAGAGCTCGCTGAGGCCCCACTCGATGAAGGGTCAGGAGACAAGCGTAAACAAGGAGAAAGGCTCCTTCTTTGCCTGTGATTCCTGCTCCAGGGTTATATGGTTACAGGAGCAGAGAATGTCAGGGCCATTAGCCCTTTCCTCATATCAAACCCATTAAGACTCTCAGCTCTGCCTCCTGAGAGGACACAAATGGGCTCTTTCCTGGGTGGGCCTCAGACTCCTCTGCCCGTGCAGACTCCTGGGAACGTGGCCCTCACTGAGACTTTTTCATTGTTTTTCATGGGCGTCTTCTAGGACTGCACATTTGAGGAAATTGGTACCCAGAAAGTTCAATGCTTCCTTCTTTCTTGTTTGGTGGCTGGATTTTTTAAGAGCTTAAGTTTATTTTCTAACTCAAATGTTGTATCTAGGCAGGTGATTCACAGAGCATTTTACATAGAGTTTAACCTGTACAGGGCCAAAACCGATCCCATCACCAGTGTCCACTTGCCTCTACTAATGTCCCAGGTCCTCCCACCTCACAACTACTGCTCTCGTTAAGAAGGCACTTTTGTAGGTTTGGTTATTCTAGTCCGGGGCCTCACTGTATTATCAGTTTACTCTTTAGATTATCCGCACCATATACTGCACACTGATATTTATATTGAATCACCATGACCTACGCACTTTTAAAAATTGTTTATGATTGTATTTCAGCCATATGGTCACCAAAATGCTTTTCACACATGCATTACACCACCAATGTGTGCAGGCCCCTTACCCTTGCCACGTGACTGACCATCAGCCTCCCCTTACTTGCTCCTCCATTTCTCTCCTTCCCATGTCCTTAGTTATTCCTGTTCATTTTAGGGATATTAGGGATATTGGGGCCCTATCGATAGTGCAGTGGGTGGGGCAATAGTCTTTCATGTGCCTAATACTGGTTTGATCCTGGCACTCCGTAGGGGTCTCCAGAGCCTCTCAGGAGCGTTCCCTGCAGGCAGGGCCAGGAATACACACTGAGGATTGCCATACGTGCTCCCAAACTGCTTCAACATATGCTCATAGACTGTGTCTGTACTTCTCAGACATATAAGAGAATGTTGCATTCAAACTAAATTGACTAAAGTGTTAGGACCCTGTACTTTTAATTGTTTGCCTACTAACCTGAAATTCACTTGATCACTTGAATCCCGTTATTCATCAATTTGCTCGAGGGGGGACCAGTAACATTTCCATTGGACCCTATCACGTGCCAATGTAGCCCAATGGCATCTGGTTGATTCAGGAATATGAAGAGCCTCAAACCGTTCCTTCAGGGTCTTTACAAGGAAGTCTGACCATCTTGTAGGTGGGCGGCCACAAAATCTTCTGACATCCCGTGGGATCCAGTTGGTAATGGCTCTAGTCCAGTGGTTCTCTCCAAATCGCATTACATGTCCAGCCCATCTGATTTTCGATGCCTTGGCAAAAGAAACAGCATCCCTGATTCTGGTATAGCAATGGAGGACAGAACTCCGGTTAGTCCGGAGTTCTGACTAACCTGAAATTATTAATAAAAATTCACTGTATCACTGTATCACTGTCTTCCCGTTCATCGTCGATTTGCTCGAGTGGGCACCAGTAACATCTCCATATGACCTGTCTCATGCAAGTAGAGTCCAACGGCACCTGCTTGCTCCAGGAACATAAAAGAGCCTCGAACCATTCCATCAGGTCATGGGAATGAGGTCTATAATTGTTACTGGTATCTGGCATATCAAATATGACACGGGTAGCTTGCCAGGCTCTGCCATGCAGGTAGCATACTCTTGTAGTCATCTCAAAATCCAGCATTTATTGATGAACCACGCGGCCTCAAGTGGCCGCGCGAGCCAGGCTGTAATAGGCTGGTGTGCTGGGTGGAGTTCTGACGAGGGGGAAGTCCGGATGTGGAAAACGGAGGTCCTCATGGAGTGGGGGGTCGTTTGGCTTGTTGTGAGGCTCTGCTGGGGTGGCCTGCCAGGGCTAAAACCTGCCATCTCTCCCAGGCACCTCATGAGCGGCTGGGCACAGTGAGAGCCAGTAGCAGCTCTGCCCCATGTCTGTCTCTGGATCAGCATACCTGGGCCGGATTAAAAAGACTGCAGCAGGGTGGATCTCGATGAGCCGGGCTGTGATATGCTGGTCTGCTGGGTGGAGTTCTGAAGAGGGGGAGTCCAGATGTGGAAAATGGAGGTCCTCATGGAGTGGGGGGGTCGTCTGGCTTGTTGTGAGGCTCTGCTGGGGGTGGCTGGGAAAATTTTGCTGTCCAAATGGAGTTTAACATTTTAGGAACATTGCTTAAGTCTGTATTTTGTTATTATTTATGGGCGTCAAAATTATTAATATAATAGTAATCATTCACATCATAGATAAATTGGAATTAAAAGTTGAAGTGTTTGGGCCGGAGCGATAGCCCAGCGGTTAGGGCGTTTGCCTTGCATGCGGCCAGCCCATGCCGGCCCAGGTTTAGATCCCCGCATCCCATATGTTCCCCAGAGCACTGCCAGGAGTAATTCCTGAGTGCAGAGCCAGGAGAAACCCCTGAGCATTGCTGGGTGTGACCCAAAAAAAGCAAAAAAAAAATAGTTGATGTGTTTTATTAATGTTCTACTGTTCAAGTGGGAGACATCCACGACATCGGCAACTATCGCCCCATCTGCCTGTTGTCTATCATCTACAAGCTGTTCACTCAAATCATCCTGAACAGGATTAGCAGAAAATTCGATGAAGGACAACCATGTGGAGCAAGCTGGCTTCTGAAAAGGACTCAGCTCAATCGACCATATCCAACGGTAACCAGGCTCATTGAGGTTTGTAGGGAGTTCAAGATGCCGCTCTGTCCCACGTTCATTGAGTTAAAGAAAACTTTTGATTCTGTTGAGACCAAAGCGGTCATCGAGGCCCTAGCCAAAAAGGGCGTTCAAACCCAATACATCAAGATCCTTCGTGAGCTGTATTACGGATTCACCACCAGGATCTCACCATTCTACAAGGAAGTGATCATTGATATCAAAAGAGGGGTTCGGCAGGGTGATACCATTTCACCAAAACTCTTCAGCGCCACCCTCAAGAACATCATGCAACAATTAGAATGGGAAGGAATGGGAGTGAAGATAGATGGTCAGCAACTACAGCACCTGCGCTTTGCTGATGCATCGTTCTAATAACACCAGACATTAGCCAAGTGGCACAAATGCTGGCTGACTTCAACTGTGAATGTGGAAAGATAGACCTACAGCTGAATCTTAACAAAACAATGTTCATGAAAAATGAACTAGTTCCAGAGGCCCCATTCACTCTCAATGGAAAAAACATCTCTGAATGCAGCAGTTATGTGTACCTAGGTCAAGAAATCAACATGATGAAGGAGCTAAAACCTGAGCTGCTCAGGAGGAAGAGAGCGGCATGGAATGCCTTCAAGAACATTGACAAAATAGCTAAAAAAGGACACAGAAGCTCAGGCTCCTCGCACATTTCTTCAACTCCACCATTCTCCCTGCATTAGCATACACCTCAGAGACCTGGGCCCTACGAAAAGCAGGATGAGAATGCTATTTGGATCTCCCAAAGAGAAATTGAAAGAGCTATGCTTGGAATATCATGCCTCACTCACAAAGTGAGAGAAAGAATCGGAGTTCTGACCTCCATCGCTATTCCAGAATCCGGGGCGCTGTGGCGCTTGCCAAGGCATCAAAATCAGATGGGCTGGACATGTAGAGACCCGCAGACATGGGGCAGAGCTGCTACTGGCTCTCCCTGTGACCAGCCGCTCACAAGGCGCCGGGAGGGATGGTGGGTTCTAGCCCTGGCCCACCATCCCAGCAGAGCCTCACAACAAGCCAGACGACCCCCCACTCCATGTAGGGCCTGCATTTTCCACATCCGACTTTTCTCTTGTCAGACCTCCACCCAGCAAACCAGCCTATCAGCGCCGGCTCGCGCGGCCGCAAGCGACCGCGCGAGTTCATCAATAAATGCTCGACTTAGAGATGCCTACAAGAGTATGCTACTGCACGGCAGAGCCTGGCAAGCTACCCGTGTTGTATTTGATATATATGCCAAATACCAGTCATATACTTCCTTGTGGGCCTGCAGGGCAGCAGCAGAGCAGGAAAACCCTCCGGCAGCTGCTCCAGAGTGCGCTGACAGATGAGAGTGAGGGAGCTGAGCAGAGGGAGAGGAATCACCGGCCCCAGACAGGTTGAGATGCCCGAGCCTCAGGGGGACCCTGCTGAGTGCCAGGTGTGACCCTTAAACACGCCATCAGCTGGGAGGGTCACGTGAGAGTCTCTTGTAACATCAGAACAGCTGCAGGATTCTCTAGACCTGCGTGTGTTTATGTTGGTAGATCACAATGTTCTTCACTTAAACTGTGTGTAGGCTTCTTGGATGTCTTTATTACAAGTAGTTTCACCCTTTAATGGTTGCCAGTAGTTTCACATACTCTCCCCAGGGAGGGTTGGACTCTCGAACCCTAAGCCAGTGCGTGCTCACAGCGGTAGGAACCCTCTGTCAGTTCCTGGGCTGATTCCCTCAGTCCCGAGTCTCTGACTTCCTCTGTGTGTCCCGGAGACCCTACAGTGCGCCGCAAACCTTGCACCGTCCTGACTGTGCGGGCGTGTCCTCGCATGGTCCAGTTTCTGCACTGAGTCTGCACACGGACGGAGACCCGTGACTTCCGACAGTGAGAATTCGGATGCTGCTTTGTAAGAATCCCGACCGGATCCCTCCAATTACTGGCTTCCTTTCCCAGACCTCAGCCTGCTCTTGATGCTCGCGACACCCTGTTAGCATTCTATTTGGACGTGACTGAAATCTAGTGTCTCTTGGTGACGAAGATCCCACATCAACTGTCAAAAAATTAAATATCTGTAAAAAAAAAAACAGTGAAAAATTACCTGAATAGTACCTTCATAACCCGCTTGGTCATTGGTCATTTTGTACTTGGCATACCAAATACAAGCAGATAGCTTTGCATATGTATGACTATATATACACACACAATAGGTATATGAATAGTAAAACATAACAGTGGGCTACCAGAAAGAGTGCTTTTAATGACTGTTAAATAAGCTATGCATAGTGATTCAGTGCGTGTAATAAAAATAGACATAAGCGCAAAAAAGTTCTCATCAACCTAGAATGAATTTATCATTTTAGAAATAAAAGTTATCGAAAGTTATTTGTGTAAATTAGATTTTGTGACATATATTCCAAATAAAATTTACCATGTCTACACCCTGACATATGGACTGAATATTCCCTTAAATGAGTAAATATAACAAATATTTCCACAAAAATATGACTTTGGAATAGAACTGATAAAATTTACCTTAAGAAATACCAAGGCAAAGATACAAGTAAACTTTGTTTTTTTTTATATATAAATAATTGTATAATTTTAATTTCAAAATTCAAAGGAAACCACAATTATGTTTCCCTCACAACAGTAAAATCAGAAGCAGAAATATAGAGGTGGCAGCTTTACATCTGAACCTTAACAAACCTTAAGTCAACTGTTAAAATGGATGCTATTCTTCAAAGATAATGTAACAAATGCACTCATAAAGCATACCAGATAACATCAATCGGTATCTTTCCCACCCCAGACTGACAAATACTTCACTAAAGCACAAACAGCCAAAGCAATAATAGCAACACAAAGTTTCACTGCACAAAGAAAAACCAGAAAAGAATCTTCCCTTCGCCATTACACTTTACTAGCAGGTCACCCCTTTCCCATAAGGTTTGTCATGCAATTACAATTAACCATTGATCATAAGAGTAAAATGATGTGTGTGCTATTTTATCCATCTAGAACTAATAATGCTGGATTTGAGATGACTACAAGAGTATACTACCCACACGGCAGAGCCTGGCCAGCTACCCGTGTCGTGTTTGATATGCCAGATACCAGTAAGAACTATAGATCTCATTCCCATGACCTGATGGAATGGTTTGAGGCTCTTTATGTCCCTGGAGCAGGCAGGTGCCCTTGGGCTGTACTTGCATGAGACAGGTCATATGGAGATGTTACTGGTGCCCGCTCGAGCAAATCGAAGATGAACAGGAAGACAGTGATAGAACTAAGATCTAGACATGTTAAAACTCTTTTCTCCATGAGGACAATCTTAATGCCAGACCAGGTTCCCTTTTGCCATAGTAATCCAACCAAAAAGCTCTGAGAATCAGACAACTCAAGCAGCTGAAAGTTAAGTTAGTCCAACTTAACTACCGATCACCAAAAAAGTACTATTAAGAGATGCATTCTTGAGTAAAACTAATACATAGGTTGCTCTAAGGTGGCAAGTAAAAAGACGCAGAGGCTTTCAAACAGGGCAGTTTTATTCCTTTGTTTTTAAATGATCTTTCTACAGTGGTGGGACAGGAAGCAGCAGCAAAGAGGGGAAGGAGAAAACAGTTTAGAATATAGAGCACTTCTTTTGGGTTGAGTTTCCGGAGGCTCGAGGGCAGCTAGGATAGCCTCATCAAACACATTCTTCACACCTTTCTACAAGACAGAGGGGAGGGAGAGAATAGCAGCCAGGTTAGAGGACTGGAGAGTCTAGCAGATATAACAGCAGTCTGGATTAATTAGGCTGAACTCACAGAAGCAATGTGCCTAAGAAAATCTGCCAGAAAGTTCAATTATATACCCATGATTGAGGAAATACATAATTGAGGAAATTTCTTGCCTCAGAAAGATAACGGAGCAAGAAAACAATTATGAAATTGCATGCCCTATCTTCTAAAACAGCACTCTTGTAATTCTAAAATTACAATATTTATCTGAAAATGCTAGGAGACAAAACATACGCATTTGAAAATGAGATAGATGGATTTCATTAAATACAGAATACATAGGTATTTCAAAGGATATGGATGACATGCATATTTTGGAACTAATGTACAAAAAATTTCAGACTCCTGGAGAGACCACTCAAATAGCCCAGTACCTGCTTGTTGCAGGACTCCTTTAAGGGCCTCTGCATTTGGCTCAAATCATTAACATACTAAAGGGCCTAGATGAGGTGCAGGGAGGGATTACCTAAGGACATTTAACACTCCCTGCTTTCCATAACAATGGGAGGAAGGTCTGAGTTGCAGGGGTATAAACTAGCCGATTTTCACTCTCGCGCTTCTTTGGGGGCTGTTGCTCGCTGTGAGCGGTCTCCCTGCTTGGAAGTTTTCTTCTCCTTTCACAAAGCTTTTACACGTGGTGGTCGCCATCTTGACCTACACGTGGCTGGGGTTCTAGCCTGGAATCCTAAGCATCGGGTTTTTCCTTTTGCTGATTTGTATGCCTGAACCTGTGATAAGTAAAGCCTTTTAAAACTGCATCGGATTCCTGAGTTTTCATTCGTTCCTCGCCGGCTTCGGAGGTAGAAGGGAACTCGCTTCCCGGCACTGTCGGGGGACCCGGCGGAGCGCCCGACATTTGGCGTCCCTGGCATGGGCACCACGAACATCGTCTGGTCTAATTATCATCGGACAGGGATCATCTGCCTCCCAACCGTGAGTAAAATGATGGATATCTCATGGTATAGATACATTGTATCTTTTATTGGCTCAGAACCATACATAGCCCAGTCTATAAAGTTCCTTTCTGAGAACTACTCTATCTTTTCACAAATCATCTGGGTCCTTGCGATTTTTAAACTGTACCTTTGTGTAAGGACAATGTTTAATAGAGAGAGGGAAGAAAGTAATAAATTGAATGCAATCTTAAGGGACGAGGTTTACTCAGCGATTAAAGAAATAAGTGAGGATCTTAAAACTACAGGTAGACTGGTCTTAAGGCTTGAGGACAGAATTATTAAACAGAGTTTAAAATTTGAAAAGAAATTAGAAGAACAGGAAAGTAAAATTATTAAACAGGATTTAAAATTTGAGGAAAAATTAGAAGAACAGGATTTAAAATTCAAAGAAAAATTAGAAGAACAGGATTTAAAATTCAAAAGAAAATTAGAAGAACAGGATTTAAAATTCAAAGAAAAATTAGAAGAACAGGATTTAAAATTCAAAGAAAAAATTAGAAGAGGCAGGATTTAAAATTCAAAGAAAAATTAGAACAGGAAAGTAAAATTATTAAACAGGATTTAAAATTTGAAGTAAAGTTTGAAGAGCAGAAGAAGGATATCGATAAAATCAGCACTATCTTAGAAGAAGAAATTGACAAACAGAGAGATAGAATAGATGGACAGAAAGAGGAGGTTTGGAAGTTACACATAAGATTGAAAAGAACAAAAGGAAGAAACATATAGGAAACTTGAAAACTTAAACCAAGAAATGGATGTGTTACGCAGGGAGATTTCTGATTTCATAACTTATCAATCAGGACCTAGCGCATACCCAATACTGAGGCGTGAACCAACTAAAAGCCGGTTCACAAACACGCCCCAAGGCTGTAGACTTGAAAAGGTGTATACATTCCCAGCAAAAAAATCTAAAAAGAATTCTAATGTGGCTGATAACTTAGAGGAGGAACAGGAAAACCCAGAGGAGGCAAATTCCCAAGCTGAAAATCTCCCCAGAGTTAATACCCTCAATGGGGTAGATGTTCCTCTGCCAGATACTACAAGCTCTGATGAGGAAGAACGGGAGGAACAGATTAGCTCGAGTCAAAGAGCAAAGCGCAGCAATCTTTCTCATGATCAATCTAAAGATAAAGTAAAACCGATTCATGAAGACTTAAAAGTTGAGGCAATAACCCCGTTTAGGAAGGCTTGCGACAGGTTTGGAATATCAAGTCCTTATACTTTAAAATATTTAGCTGATTGGAGTGAAAATAGTCAGTGGGTATTGGGAGACTTTGAAATGGTAGCCCATACTTGTCTAAACAAATCACGGTACATGCAATGGCAAATGTGGTATGCAGATGGGGTTAACCGAATATTGACACTTTAAGAGAAAAGGAATCAGGCCATACTATAACTTTTGCCATGCTAAAAGGTGAAGGTGAATGGCAAAAGAAAGCAAAACAAGCGACATTACCTGAACCTATTTTAAAATTTGTTCGGGAGACAGCATTAAAAGCTTGGGAAAGAGTACGTTCCGACCCAGAATTTCTAGGTAGCTATACGAAAATTTACCAGGGTCGTGATGAACCATACTTTGATTTTGTTGGGAGATTATGTGAAACAATCCAAAGACAGGTTCAAGACCCAACCATTCAAGAAATCCTAAAACGAAACTTAGCATATGAGAATGCTAATCAAAAATGTCAAGCATTACTATATAGTATTAAGGAAAAGGATGACCTCATGGATTATCTAAAGGCCTGTAGAAATGTCGGTTTAACCTCCCATAAAACACAGGATGATATAGGAGGCTTATCCCATACAGCAGGAGGATCAGAAGAGGGATGAAATGTCGAACAGCTTTAGGGGGAGAAACAATAAACTTCAAAGGATAAACAATAATCGGAGAAACTATTCTAATAATCGCAACTCCACCCCTCGGAGGGCCCCACCTGGACCATGCCCAAGGTGCAGAAAAGGAAAACATTGGGCCAGAGACTGTCGGTCTTGGAGGCGAAGTCAGCCTCAGGCTTCATCTGGACAGATAACCTGCTTTAGCTGCGGAAAGAAGGGACACACCCGTAGAGATTGCCCATCTTCTAAAAACTATCAATACAGGGCAACATTCTAATAATCCCTTTATAGGAAATGTTACATGGACCCCTCCCAGGTTCCACAAGCTCCGCAGGCTCAAATAACATCTATGCCTCCCCTAATGCGGAAACTGGGTGGGGGCCAGCCCCAGGCCCAGCTGAATCCAGGGCACTCTCCTTCATTCCACCTGCCCAGTATCCTCCGAATCAGAATCCACAGAATTACAGTCAATAAATGCTCTCTGGCCTACCCCATCAGGCAATGGCAGTCTCGACATTCTCTGCCCTAAGACTGTCACAATATACCCAAGTCAAGACCCCTACATGCTAAAAACAGGGATAAAAGGACCTGCTCCCCAGGTAGTATGGGTTTAATTCAGGGGAGCCGATTGGCTGAAATTTAAGGGAATTATGGTGCATTTCGGACTTCTGGATCCTGAATCTCATGGAGAGATAATACTGTCAATATCTGTGCCAACTAAATGGACTTTTAAAAAGGGAACCACTTGCTAAACTATTATTATTTTTTGAGGATCCGTGTAGTCAGTCCGAACACCCTACAGCTGGTGGCTTAAACAGTACCAACCATTCTGCCAACTTCATTGTTGGTTATGTGAGAGACACAGTTATGGATCAGCCCACGACTGAGAGTCAGTCATAATGTCCTAACTCCCACCCGCATCCTGCCCTTGATGTCTGTGTTTCCTGTGGAGCTACGTGTCCTCCATCCCTGATACGTGTTTCTCCCTCTTCAGATATGCCGAGTGCGTCCACAGGAATCCAGCACATTCATCTGATGTTTGCAACCAAGAGACTGATTCTAGGAACAGAGAGGAAGCCTGATGCTTAAACAGCTGATAGAAGAGACTCATGAAAGAATGAGTGAATTCATCACGATGTCATTGCTCCCTTAAATGGTCCTTATGGAAGTTTTGTTTAAAAAATTAAGCGTAGGGACTTAAGTGACAGGACTAGGTTGAGCTGCATGACTTTCTCGTAGCAAACTCTGATTTAATTTCAATCATAAGTGTATTTAAGTTACAGTATCTGAGAAAAAACATGTCTCTACACCCTGAAAATGCAGAGATGACCCAGGTTATCCCCAGAATGGAAGGACCCCAGCAACACCTCATCATCTGACCCTGAATGAAATTGAAGAGATCTGGCTCTTGGCCAACCTCCCACCATGCCCTGGGGCCCAGGTCTCCCCACCAAAGTGGATTCATCTGCCTCAGTCAGTCCCTTTACTTACCTAAAGTCATAATCATTTCAGGGTGGGTTGTGTTAAAACCCATCAATGAGTCAGCTTTTAGGTATAGATGTTAGGTGGTGCCACACCTCTGTTTTAGGCCTAAACAAGTGATAATGCCAGGGCCTAGTGCCTTCCTCTGAGATTATCTCTTATGTCAAAACACTGGACAGAGAGTAAGAGAGAGAGAGAGAGATAGAGAGAGAGTGAGAGACACAGAGAGAGCTGATATAAAGAAATACATACTTGGATGCACATTCAGGGAAGAATCATAATTTCAGACCATGGACTTCATGCAATCCAAATGGTACCCACAAGCTCCTTGTTAATTCTGCTCTGCATCTGGGTAATTCTGAGTATCTTGTCCACTGTATACAGCAGGAGTCATGCTCGCTTTCCTTAGGGCAAATTTGCATGATCCCTTCATTTGCCCTTAAATGGTAGTCTCAGCTTAGCCAGGGTGATAGTCTCCTTAGAAATTCTAATTGTCCCATGCTGGAACAAGTGGTGTTAAGAGTTTTCGGTGCCCTATCGAGAGAGACATTGAAATCATAGTAAAGATTATAATCAAAAGTTATTAATTCAAAGTCAAAAATGACTCCTGCGATTGCCACACCCCCCATCAGTCTTTCCACAAGAGAGATCTCATCAGCATGAACCCGGGCTTAAGGACATGTAAGAAGCCTAAACTGTAAGTAGCTTAAATAGCAAAGCTCCCAAACGAGCTAGGCCCAGCCATCCAACAGCCTACTAAGGGCATCTGCCCCATGACGGATGGTAAACCAGCTGTCCTTGGCCTCTGAAACCATTTTCCAAACAGGATTTTACATAGAAAATTTACTTTTTGACTCAAGACTCCAGTTAAGGGAAAGAAACTTGTATTGTCTCCCATGATGGAGGGCAGAAGGGGAAGGTTTGCTCTGAGTTTCCTGTACAAACCTCACCCATGGGCTGTCCCTGACAAAGCCAACAGGTCCTGGTTTATGCACGAAGCTCTTCACAGATCTCACATAGTCTAAGGTCTTTCAGGATCACTTTGGAATGAGCTGGAGCCTCGGTGCAGGGCTGCAAATAGGATCCCTGTGACCCCTTGGACCCCTTTATGTCTCTTATGACGTTTCAGCTCAGTAGAGCTCGCTGAGGCCCTAAAGATGAAGGGTCAGGAGACAGCATAAACAAGGAGAAAGGTGCCTTCTTTGCCTGTGATTCCTGCTCCAGGGTTATATGGTTACAGGAACAGACAATGTCAGAGCCATTAGCCCTTTACCTCATATCAAACCCATTAAGACTCTCAGCTCTGCTCTCCTGAGAGGACACAAATGGGCTCTTTCCTGGGTGGGGCTCAGACTCCTCTCCCCATGCAGACTCCTGGGGAACGTGGCCCTCACTGAGATATTTACATTGTTTTTATGGGCCTCTATTAGGACAGCACATTTGAGGACATTGGTATCCAGAAAGTTCAGTGCTTCCTTCTTTCTTGTTAGGTGTCTGGATTTTAACTGCTTAAGTTTATTTTCTAACTCAAATGTCGTATCTAGGCAGGTGATTCACAGAGCATTTTACATAGAGTTTAACGTGTACAGGTCCAAAACCGATCCCATCACCAGTGTCCACTGGCCTCCACTAATGTTCCAGGACCTCCAACCTCACAACTACTGCCCTCGTTAGAAGGCACTTTTGTAGGTTTTAATTATTCTAGACCGGGGCCTCACTGTATTATCAGTTTACTCTTAAGATTATCCTCACCATATACTGCACACATATTTTATATTGAATCACCATGACCTACACACTTTTCAAAATTGTTTATGATTGTATTTCAGCCATATGGTCACCAAAATGCTTTGCACACACATTACACCACCAATGTGTGCAGGCCCCTGACCCCTTGCCACGTGACTGACCATCAGCCTCCCCTTACTTGCTCCTCCATTTCTCTCCTTCCCTTGTCCTTAGTTATTCCTGTTCATCGCTTAATTGATTTTAGGGATATTGGGGCCTAATTGATAGCACAGTGGTTGGGGCAATTGTCTATCATGTGCCTAATACTGGTTTGATCCTCGCATTCCATAGGGTCCCCAAAGCCTGTCAGGAGAGTTCCCTGCAGGCAGGGCCAGGAATGCACACTGAGGATTGCCATACCTGCTCCCAAACAAACTGTTTCAGCATATGCGCATAGACTGTGTCTGTACCTCTCAGACATATAAGAGAATGTCACATACAAAATAAATTGACTAAACTTTTAGCACCCGGTACTTTTGTTTGCGCACAACCTGAAATCACCGTATCACTGTATCACTATCTTCCCGTTCATCATCGATTTGCTCTAGCGGGCACCAGTAACATCTCCGTAGGTCCTGTCTCATGCTAGTAGAGCCCAAGGGCATCTGCTTGCTCCAGGAACATAAAGAGCCTCAAACCATTCCATCAGGTCATGGGAATGAGGTCTATAATTGTTAACCCCAATTATTAATAAAAATTCAAATCAAAACTTTACTGTCCAAATGGGGTTTAACATTTCTAGGAACGTTGCTTAAGTCTGTATTTTGTTGTTATTTATGGTGTAAAAAATCTTTATATCATACTAACCAATCATGTCATAAATTAATTGGAATTAAAAGTTGATGTGTTTTATTAGGAGACTTAATAACACAGACTCAGTAATTTAGCATTCGTTTACTTTTGGAGACCTGATCTGTCCATTTCTCAGAGAACAGGAGCTCTGCTCTGCTGTGTCACACGCAGGAGCAGTGAGTGACTGTATTGCCGTCACTTCTGAGAAGCATCAGCACGGCCCAGCCCAGCACTTCTGGGCCCTGGTGTCCTCAGACTGACCACAGGATGAAGGGTATAAGAGAAGGAGGAGCCCTTGGACTCAGCAAAGAAGCTGACCATCAGCCTGCGGCCATCCCCTGACCACAGGGAGCCATAGGACATCACCTGAGCCGCTGTGGAGAATCCTCGGAGTCCTCAGCCACAAAGATGCTCTGAGATCCTCAAACGTCAGCCTGTGGGAGACTCAGGTGAGGAGAATCAAGTGTTTCCTGCTCTATGAAGGGAGCTGCTGCCCTCTGCAGAGCTCTCAGCGGCTCTGCTCCTCCCTCTGTGCTGTGTCTGAGAGAGGGAGGGACGTTCTTTGTGGCCTGTGTGACAGCGGCTGTGTTTAGGGGACAGGGTGAGCTGGTTGCTCTTGATACAGCGCAGGGACAGAGGGTCGGGACCAGATGGAGGAGGCCAGGAGCTCCGAGGGTCTTGATGGGACCCCCAAGTCCCCACACTCCCTCAGCATGGCCCAGTGCTGTCCTGACATGTCTTAAACCTCCTGAGACAGACTAAGGCTGAGCCGGCTGGAGAGCTCCGGGGCTGTGTGATGTGGGACTTATCTCTGGCTTCCCATGAAAAATTAAACTACAGTCTCTGGGGCTGTAAAAGACTGTTCCTCTGATGACTGTGAGCCCCGACCACAGTGGTCTCCCAGAAGAAACAAGAGAACAAGGACATTTGAAACGCTGAGCAGTGCCCTACGGGGCAGGAGAGACAATGCAGAGGGAGGTGCCTGCCGGGTTCAGTCTCCGCACCCCAGAGGGGTCCCATGAGCCCCAGCAGCAGGGACCCCGGAGTGCAGAGGCAGGAGTAAGCCCTGAATAAACCGGGTAAGACCCAGAGAAACAGACAAAGAAACAGACAGTAGGAACCGCACTCACGGGTAACGGCTGTGACCGAGGTTGTCGTCCCAGTTGTTCTCCCATAGAGAAAGTGAGCCAAAAGATAGTTTTACCCCATCTGATCTCTGTGAGACCCTGCCCCCTCCCGACTCCGTGTAAGATGCTCCTGTGCATCCTACACTCAGGCCAGGAGCAGGTCAGGGTTGTTTCTCTGAGATTCAAATCCTTAAAATGGAGCTATAAAAGCACAGGGGAAAAGAATCATAACCGGGGAGAAAAGCAGAGGAGTGCACACAGATATAAATAGAGACTTGTGGGACCCGATGGCCCAGCGGGTAGAGCGCTTGCCTTTATGCCGCCAGCCCATGCCGGCCCGGGTTCGATCCCCACCATCCCTTATGGTTCCCGAGCTCTGCCAGGAGTAATTCCTGAGTGCAGAGCCAGGAGAAACCCCTGAGCATCACTGGGGGTGACCCAAAAAAAAAAAAAAGCAAAAATAAATAAATAAATAAATAGATATATAAATAAAAATAAATAAATAGAGACTTGTATGAAACACACATGTACAGCACAAATGCATATGTGAGATGTGCATATGTGTGTCAGCATCACTGTATCCCTGTATCACTATCTTCCCGTTGCTCATCGATTTGCTCGAGCGGGCACCAGTAACATCTCCATACGTCCTGTAGCAAGCAAGTGTAGCAATCAAGGGCATCTGCTTGCTCCAGGGACAGGAAGAGCCTCAAACCATTCTTCAGGTCATGGAATTGAGGTCCATAATTGTTACTTGTTTTTCGCATAACAAATAAAACATGGGTAGCTTGCCAGACTCTGCCGTGTAGGAGGTATACTCTCAGTAGAAGGCTCTCATCTCCAGCATTTACTGATGAAACTTATAGGGAAAGATCAGGTTTTCTCTTGGATGGAGCTCTGAGGAACTATGGAGTCTGGATGTTGAGAATGACTGACTTCTCAGTGGGGGTTGCTCTGGCTTCTTGCTAGGCTCACAGGGATGACGGGTGTCAGCTAGAACCTGTCTAGAACTGTATATAGTATATAAATGTGCAAGATTCTGGGAAGGACCTTATCCTAAAATCAGTATTATCTAAGAATGCCTCACAGCTGCAAAGCGGCACGCCACCAGAGTTGTGGATCTGGCGTGGGTGGGTCTCTCTTGGGGGGGAAGCTGGCATGGAGGTGAGGAAAGGACAGAGCCCAAATCTCCTCTCCGAGACCGGCCAGTGTGGTCCCTCACCCGCACGTGTGAGCGGACACTTGTAGCAATGTTGGACTCAGTCAGGGGCTGGCCCAAGTCCCTTACCGGGAGGTCAGCTCCAAGGATTGCTTCCACATGGGGCTGGCCGAGCAGCGCAGCTGTGGGTCTGGAGTAGTGTGTCAGCATATTTACGGGTAAATATTCTGGGTGTCCATGAGCCATTCTCTGCAGTTTCCTTTCCCACCATTATCGGTCATTCAATCCTTACATGATTGCACCACCTGGAATATCACATGAGCCCTCAGAGAAGTGCTCGCTGTCTCCCATCTTAGCGGGAAGGTTTTCGTTTGCACAATTCCGTGTAGTGTTCGCTGTTAGTCTTCTTTTGTGTCCTGTTGATTTTTCACTTTTAGCCCAGATCCAGGCTGGTCTTGGTGCGCCAAGGAATTGCAAACTCGTATTATCTGTGTATTTCTTCTGTTTTATTACCGCTTCATGTTATTCACAAGCCCCTTAGAATTTCCCTGTGTGTGATTCACTCCTTTTGACTCTCCCGACTCCCTTGCAGTCAGCAGGTCTGTGGGGAGGAATATTGCTCATTCCTGTCCTTCCTGCTCATTCCTGCTCGCTCCTGCAGGGGAGACGTGCAGCCCCGACACCCCTCCAGCAGAGACCCCGACAAGCCGGTGCACCCTGGGGACTGTCCAAGGTCAGCTGGACACTGTGGCAGTGGAGGAGCCTGTGAACTGTGGCTCCGCTCAGAGGGAGGGACACAGGATTCCTCCTGCTGATGGTAGAGAGCTGCGGGGGAAGAGGGAAGTAAGGCTCTGTTTGAAGATTGATACTGAAATAAGGCACCCACATGAGGTAAATCATTACTGTTATAAACTGTTACTTCATTGAAGAAAACAGACCCCAGGAGCTGCACTACAGGGAACCCAAAGAAAGGTGGTGACCGTGTCCTGACGGACTCTCCTCACTAACGCGCTTTAGTGTCCGTCTCGGGACACTGGGAGCTTGTTCCCTGCGGTCAGCGTCACTATCGTGAGCCTGTGCGAGCCTTGTGAGGGGGCTAGAAACACCCCAGTGAGTGTGCAAACTGTATTGTGTATTTTACACACAAATGCAGCGGAAACCAAGGCTATACAAGAGATTTGAGAATTTTGTGTGATTATGAATTTTATTTAAACTCTCATCTTCTAGAAATTTCTCTGGGGTCAAGGGTACGGAATATTCCTGCAGAGGAACACGGAAACACAAGCGGAGACACGGATCCAGGCTGGTCCGGGTGCCCCAGGGAGTCAGAGGTGAAACTCCGGCATTGGGTCCTGGGCTGGGTGCGCCCGTGAGTTGAACGTTCTGGAGTTTCAGGAGGACCCTGGACCTGCCACTGAGGATAAAGTCCATCTGCTTTTGACCCTCGTGGTTGGTGGGAGCAGGAGCTGGGAAGACCCTAACTCAAGACCCACCACCTGCTGCTCATCAGCATGGTGGGCTCTGAGGGGGAGTGGGGCGGGGCTGGACCATCCTGAGCTCAGGCGGTCTGTCCCTGCCCATGGCTCTATTTCACAGGTGACCACAGCCGCAGGACTGGACAGATGGATCCTGGAGCCCAGAAATGACTCCATGGACACATTCCAACTGCGCTGGAATGATGGGACAGTTATCTCCTGTGGCGAATGCAACACCAGAGAACGGAACAGATAGTGCAGATACGTTTTATCATGGTGCATATGTCAAGTATTACGTTATCATCAGCGTCTCTGCTCTCATCTGCCTCTGCGGCATGGCAGGGAACGGGATTGTCATCTGGCTGCTGGGTTTCCGCGTGAGGAGAAACCCCTACAGCGTCTACATCCTCAACCTGGCTGTTGCAGACTCCATGTTTCTCTTAGCTTATGTTCCAGCCTTCACAGCTGAAAGTCTCTATATTTGCTTCGATTATAATATTGCTGATTTATTTGATGACTTGTTTGAGGTACTCTTAGCTCTTTCTTACGGGCCTGGTCAGTGTCTGCTGATGGCCATCAGCACCGAGCGCTGCGTCTCTGTGCTCTGGCCCATCTGGTACAAATGCCACCGCCCAGCTCATCTCTCCACCATCGTGTGCGCTCTCATCTGGGCACTGTCCTTTATTTTCTTGTTAGGAGGATTTGTCTTACTCTACTTTGAAATTTATTTTGACATATATCATATACAGTATGTGCTGCCCCTCATTACGTTTCTGGTGCTCAGTGTGTGTAGCCTGATTCTGGTCATCCAGGTCCAGTGCGGCTCCAGGCAGAGAAAGCCCAGCAAGCTCTACGTGACCATCCTGCTCAACGTCCTGGCCTTCCTGCTGCTAAACGTGCCCCGAGCAGTAATCCTCTTAGATACGAAATGGTGGTGGCAAACCTTAGGTAACACAGCACTGCCCATCTCAGACATGCTGTATGTCATGAACTGCTCAATCAACCCCGTCATATACTTCCTTGTTGGCCGGTACGGGCAGCGGCGGGGCAGGAAAACCCTCCGGCAGCTGCTCCAGAGTGCGCTGACGAATGAGTGTGAGGGAGCCGAGCAGAGGAGAGGAATCACCGGCCCCAGACAGGACGAGACGCCCGGAGCCTCAGGGGGCCCTGCTGAGAGCCAGGTGTGAACCTTAAATACGCCATCGTAAGACGCTGCGGTGGGGGTGGGCGTGAGGCGGTCTTCTGGGTGGGGTCTGGCGAGAGAGAGTCGGATGTGGATGGAGGCCCTAGGGTGGGGGTCGTCTGGCTTGGCGGGGGCTCTGCTTGGATGGTGGGCAGGGCTGCCCCCTGGCGCTGGGGCGGTGGGGGTGGTTGGTGTTGGGTTTGGACCGCTTGGGCAGAGAGACTAGGGGTGGAACTCGTGGGGGGTGAGGTGGGTCTGCGTGTGGGGGGTCTGATGAGGAGGAGTCCGGTGTGGAAATGGGGCCCTCGTGGGTGGGGGTGCGGGGCGACATGGGTTGGATACGGGGGGGGGGGGGGGGGGGGGAGGGGTGGTGGTGGGGGGTGGGTGGCGTGACAGCGTCGAGGCGGCGGGGGTGGTGGGTGTGGCCCCCCAGGGCTGAGTCAGCGATCAGGGGCCTCCTTCCACATCCGACTTCTCTCGTCAGATCCACAGGGCTGGCCGGTGGCGGCCGAAGTGGTGCGCGGTTCTCTAAAGCTGGACTAGGTGCTAGGTTGTATGGGGGCTGGGCTGTGTTTTGTGAATAAGTATTGCTCATCCGAATGGAGGGGCTCTTTATGTCTGGAGAGGTGCCTGGGCTCTACTGCTGAGACAGGACATATGGAGATGTTATGGGGCTTGCTCGGCAATCGATGATGAAAGGAAGAAGTGATAAGTGATACAGTGGTTAGGGGCTCTGGTTGGCGGGTCACTGATTGGACTTATGGGACCTCTTGAGAGGATGGACTGGGTCGCACATGCTAGTGAAGACCTTGCTGCTGTTTTCTCTGAACTGAGCCTCCTTTAAAAATATTTTTTTGGGCTGGAGTGATAAAAGTGCAGGGTGTTTGCCTTGTATGTGGCCAACCTGGGTTGGATCACTATGGCTGAAACCGGGTGATTTTGGTGCGAGGGAGTCCTTGGGGTGTGCAGGATGACATAAATTGTTGAAAAATTTATTTTTGTCTGGGGGTCCACTGGTGCCCTCGGCCTCTGGCTTGTGCTCGGGATCAACCTGGTGGGCTTGGGGCGTGGGGTTTGGGCTTTTTTTAATCGATTTCTTAAAAAGTATCTCTTATAAGACTTGTGATAACCTAAATACTGGGCTGCCCATGTGTAAAATAAGAGGGAGAGAGATGCAGAGACAGAGAGAGAGGAGAGAGAGAGAGAGGAAACTGGGGGTACCTGCTTTGCGCTGGGGGTGGGCGGGGGGGGTGGGGTCTTGGTGGTGGTGGGGCCTGGTGGGGGGGGGTGCTGGTTTGTTTCAGCAATTCCTTTTGTTGTGGTTATATTAAAAAGCCATCAGCTGGGAGGGTCACGTGAGAGTCCCTTGTAGCATCAGAACAGCTGCAGGATTCTCTAGACCTGCGTGTGTTTATGTTGGTAGATCACAATGTTCTTCACTGAAATTGTGTGTAGACTTCTTGGATGTCTATTTTTTCGCCACTGTCTCTTTATATTACAAATTTTATTACCTTTTAATGGTTGCCAGGAGTTTCACAGACACTCCCCACGGAGCGTTGAACTCTCGAACCCTAAGCCATTGTATGCTCACAGCGGTAGGAACCCTCTGTCAGTTCCTGGACTGATTCCACATTCCCGAGTCTCTGACTTCCTCTGTGTGTCCCGAGACCCCTACAGTGTGCTGCAAACCTTGCCCCATCCTGACCGTGCGGGGGTGTCCTTGCATGGTCCAGTTTCTGCACTGAGTCTGCACACAGATGGGGACCCGTGACCTCCGACAGCGAGAATTCTGGATGCTGCTTTGTAGAATCCCTACCCGGATCCTCCGCTTACTGGCTTCCTTTCCCAGACCTCATCCTGCTCCTGATGCTCGCACACCCTGTTACATTCTATTTGGACGTGACTGAAATCTAGTGTCTCTTGGTGACGAAGATCCCATATCAACTGTCAAAAATTAAATGTCTGTTAAAAAAAACAAAGTGAAATTTTACCTGAATAGTACCTTTACAACACGCTTGGTCATTGGTCATTTTGTACTTGGCATAACAAATACAAGCAGATAGCTTTGCATATATATCACGATCTCAAGATCTTCCCGTTGATCATCTATTTGCTAGAGCGGGCACCAGTAATATCTCCATATGCCCTGCCTCATGTCAGTAGAGCCAGGGGCATCGGCTTGCTACAGGAACATAAAGAGCCTCAAACCATTATATTAGGTCATGGGAATGACCTAATATAATTGTTACTGGAATTTGGCATATCAAATACAACACTAGAAACTTGTCAGGTTTGCCGAGCAGGAGGCAAACTCTTTTAAACACCTCCAAATAAAGCATTTATTGATGAACTGCAAGCCGCATAGCGGCCGCGTGAGCTGGGCTGTGATGCACTGGTCTGCTGGGTGGAATTCTGACGAGAGGGAAGTCCAAATGTGGAAAATGGCGGCACCGGTGGTGGGAGGGGGGTGGTCTGGCTTGTTGTGAGGCTCTGCCGAGGTGGTGGGCCAGGGCTAGAACCCGCCATGACTCCCGACTGCCTCATGAATGGCTGGGCACAGGGAGAGGAAGGAACAGCTCTGCCCCATGACTGAGAGTCTCTGGACCAGCATACCTGGGCCTGAATGAGGTAAAAACTGCTGCAGGGTGGGTGTCGATGATCCAGCTGTGATGGCCTGGTCTGCTGGGTGGAGTTCTGATGAGAGGGTAGTCCAAATGTGGAAAAATGGCGGCGCCCGTGGAGTGAGGGGGTGGTCTGGCTTGTTGTGAGGCTCTGCAGAGGTGGTGGGCCAGGGATATATATATATATATATATATATATATATATATATATACATACATACATACATATATATACATATATACTTCTATATATACACACAATAAATAGGTATATGAATAGGAAATCGATGAACAATGGGAAGTCAAGTGATACAAGTGATGAATAGTAAAACATAATAGCAGGTTACCAGAAAAACCGCTTTTTAATGACTTGTGATAAAAGCTCTGCTTAGTGATTCAGTGTGTGTAATAAAAATATACATCACTTGATCACTTGAATCCCGTTATTCATCGATTTGCTCTAGAGGGTGCCAGTAACATTGCCATTGGACCTAACACGTGCCAATGTAACCCAATGGCATCTGGTTGATTCAGGAATATGAAGAGCCTCAAACCTTTCCTTCAGGGTCTTTACAAGGAAGTCTGACCATCTTGTAGGTGAGCGGCCACGTGATCTTTTGACAACCGTGGGATCCAGTCGGTAACAGCTCTAGTCCAGCGGTTGTCTCCAAATCTCATTACATGTCCAGCCCATCTGATTTTCGATGCCTTGGCAAACGAGACAGGATCCTGATTCTGGAATAGCGACGGAGGTGAGAACTTCGGATTCCTTCTCTCACTTGAGTGAGGCGTGATATTCCAAGCATAGCTCTTTCGATTCCTCTCTGGGAGACCCGAATAGCATTCTCATTCTGCTTTCATAGGGCCCAGTTCTCTGAGGCGTATGTTAATGCAGGGAGAATGGTGGAGTCAAAGAGATGTGCCCGGAGCCGGAGGTTCTTTGTACCTTTTAGCTATTTGTTCGATGCCTTTGAAGGCATTCCATGCCGCTCTCTTCCTCCTGCACTGCTCAGGTTTTAGGTCGTTCATCATGTTGATTTCTCGACATAGGAACACATAACTGCTGCATTCACAGATTTTTGTTCCATTGAGAGTGAATGGGGCCTCTGGAACTTGTTCTTTCTTCATAAACATTGTTTTCTTTAGATTCAGCTATAGACCTATCTTTCCACATTCTCGGTTGAAGTCAGCCAGCATTTGTGCCGCTTGGCTAATGTTTGGTGTTATCAGAACGATGTCATCAGCGAAGCGGAGGTGGTGTAGTTGCCGACCATCTATCTTCACTCCCATTCCTTCCCATTCTAATTGTTGCATGATGTTCTCGAGGGTGGTGCTGAAGAGTTTTGGTGAAATGGTATCACCCTGTCGAACCCCTCTTTTCACATTAATGATCACTTCTTTGTAGTCTGGTGAGATCCTGGTGGTGAATCGGTAATACAGCTCACGAAGGATCTTGATGTATTGGGTTTGAACACCCTGTTTGGCTAGGGCTTCGATGACTGCTTCAGTCTCCACAGAATCAAAGGCTTTCTGTAAATCAATGAAGATGAGACAGAGCGGCATCTTGTACTCCCTACAAACCTCGATGAGCTTGGTTACCATGTGGATATGGTCGAGTGTGCTGAATCCTTTCCGGAAGCCTTCTTGCTCGCATGGTTGTCCTTCGTCTAGTGTTCTGCTAATCCTGTTCAGGATGACTAGTGTAAACAGCTTGTAGATGGCGGACAACAGGCAGATGGGGCGATAGTTGCCAATGTCGTGAATGTCTTCCTTCTTGAACAGTAGAACTGTCCTGCTGGTTTTCCATTGGGAGGGCACCTTGCTTGAGCCTAAGACACAGGTACACCCGGCAGAGCAGAAACCAACTTTCCCCGTTGAACCCCCTGCATTCCATGGACCACAAGAGCAACTTCAGATCCGAGTCCACCATCCCGATGGAGCCTCGGAGGAGCCCAGAGAAACCTCCACACCTTGCTGGCAGTGATCTTCACAATCCACATTCTACAGCTGGTAAGAACTCCACCCAGCAGATTAATCCAGTCTGCAGCCTGCAGATTAATCCAGTCTCCAGCCTGGCTTGTCAGAAACACAGCCTACAAGTACCCACCCTGCAGAGATCCGCCCTTCAGAGGAGAGTATTTCAAGCCCAGGAATGCTTGAGCCTAAAACACAGGTACACCCGGCAGAGCAGAAACGAGCTTTCCCCATTTCTCCTCCATTTTTGGAGGATTTACCTCCAAATTACCATAAATATTCTACCCACCCCTCTGAGAGAGCCCCACAAAGTAATGAGAATATAGCGCCCGCATGGCAGAGCCCGGCAAGCTGACCAATGCATGTTCTATATGCCAAATCCAGCAACAGAAATGTTTATTTTCCTGACCCAGAAAGAGCCCTTAATACGGCAGCAGTAAGAAAGGCAAACAAGCAGTGCCTGATAAAATTTCATGGCCATCCTAGGTTGCCAAAATGAAGAAGGACTAAAATGACTGTCTGTACTTTCCATGCACGTACGCTGGCATAGGAAGCATATATTGAGAATCTGATGCTGCAAGCGCCAAAAGTTCAAGTACAACATCATTGGTCTGACTGAGACGAGTCGAGGCATCAGTTGCATCATGCTGTATTTGACACCGGAGAAGAATTGTTCCTTGGAACATGCGACGAAAGAGGCATCGGTGGCGTTGGTGCCCTTGTCAACACGAACATGGCCGTCAACATTGACTCATTTGAATGCCTAACAAACCGAATAGGACGATTACACTTGAAGAGATGTGGCCCACTGCCAGCAATTTCTATCTTCATTGTCTACGCACCAACATCCACATACAAAGAAGATGAAATTGAGAAATTCTACATGGAATTGGAGTTCTATAAAAAGATCACACCTTCTACAAGATCATAGTAGGTGATTTTAATGCCAAGATAGGACCAAGAAGATCGGCTGATGAACTCCACATCGGGACCCATGGCCTAGAATGGAATGAAGAGGGTGAGAGACTATCTGAGTTCATCATGTCCACCAAGACCATTCATGGGAACTCACAGTTCCAGAAGGCTGAAGTGAAACGTTGGACATGGGAATATCCTGGCAGACAGTTCCACAATGAAATTGACCACATCATCTTCAATCGACGGTTTTGTCTGACCAATGTAGCTGTCGTCCCCAAATTCCAAACAGGATTGGACCACCGTCTCCTTAGTGCAAAATTCTACTTCCCGCAACGGGGAGAAAAGGCTGCAAAGTTTAAGAAGAGAACTCCCAGAACGACCACCAACTGGGAACTCTTTGGCACCATTGCAGCAACATGGGAAGATACCATGATTGACAACATCGATGAAGAATACAACCGACTGGTTCAGCACCTCCATGATTGTGCGAAGAATGGTGAGAGAGAGAAAGACACAAAAGGATGCTTATCTTCAGAAACTCTTGAGCTCATTTGCCAAAGTGGGAAGGCGTGAGCCTCAGGAGACCAAATGCTAACACCCAAGCTTGCTAAAAGGTGCAGAGAAGCGATAAAAGAAGACCTCAAAGACAGAAGAGCAGAAATACTGGAAGATGCAGCAGAAGCGGGAAAAGCATTCGCACCGCCCGCCTGTCCTTCCCCAACTATAAAACCAAGATGACTGCCCTCCAATGCCCCGATGGATCTATCACGTCTTCCAGAAAGGCAATGGAGAAGATTATCCAGGACTTCTACTCAAATCTCTTTGATAGCCACATCTACCTGCCCACATACCAAATTCCACAGGATGGATATGTCATTCCCAACGTTCTCCCTTCTGACATCCGACATGCCATCTCGTCGGTAAAGAAGGGAACAGCACCAGGCCCAGACAAAGTCAGACCTGAACACCTGAAGAATCTTCCGTCAGTACTCATCAATACACTAGCTCGGCTCTTCACATGCTACCTGTCCGAATGCAAGGTGTCCTCCCAAAATATATATACATAAGCACCGAAAAGTTTTCATAATTCTAGAATGAATTTATCATTTTAGAAATAAGAAGTTATTGAAAATGATTCTTGTAATTTAGGTTGCATAACATAAATTCCAAATAAAATTTACCATGTCTGGAAACCTGACATATGGACTGAATATTCCCTTAAATGAGTAAATATAACAAATATTTCCACAAAAAATATGACTTTGGAATCGAACTGATAAAACTTACCTTTAAGAAATACCAAGGCAAAGACACAAGTAAACGTTGACATTGCCCCACTGACCCCACCCGGGAGCACTGACCAGCGATGCCCAGAGAATGGGACAGTCTCGCCCAGGTCTAGAGGAGCAGGAGGAGACCGCGGCAGTGGGACCACCCTGGGCAGAGGCCCAAGTCCCCTGCGAAGGGTCCACTGAGTGTCCTCACAAGAAGAGACAAGAGGGCACTGATGGCCCCCAGGAGACAGTGAAACTGGGTCTCCCCATTAGTGAGGGAAAGGGCGTTTCCCTGTAAAGGGCTCCACAGAACGTCCCTGTTGCTGATTCCACCCCAGGAAGTGCCTCTGAGTCTTGCTTCCTGGTCAGGCCCATCAGAACTAAGAGCTCTGAGGGCTCAGCTCAGCAGGACCCACACCCTGAGGGGATGGAAGAGAGAAACAGCCTCGTCACTGTCCCAAATCTGGGTCTGGGGAGTCGGTCATCCAGGGTTGTGGTAGTGAGTGTTTACCTGCTGGTGAGAAGTAAAGAGCCTTTTGGGTTCCTGTGCACTGAACTTCGCCCGATTGTGTTCATCGGTTGTCAACCCCCTGAGCGTGACCAGGCACTCGAACCCTAATATTGTCGGGGTCCCACGTGGCACCGACAGACATCAAGCTTCCTTCTCTGCACACTAGAGACATCCGACACAGAGCATCAGGCAGCCAGTGGGGTTGTGCTAGGGTGACACCAGGGTGGAATCGGTCCTGCACAAGGCAAGCCTAAGAGCAGATGGGAATAAATTTCTCATCAAACAGTTATGGTCTTGTGTCAGTTGTATCACTTGTCTTCCCATTGGCCATCAATTTGCTTGAGCGGTCACCAGTAATGTCTCCATTCATTGGGAATGAGGTCCATTATTTTTTTTTTGTTTTTTTGGGGTCACACCCGGCAATGCTCAGGGGCTTTTCCTGGCTCTACACTCAGGAATTACTCCTGGCAGTGCTCGGGGGGACCATATGGGATGCCAGGGATTGAACCCGGCCGGCATGGGCCGGCCGGGTGCAAGGCAAACGCCTTACCCACTGGACTATTGCTCCGGCCCCAAGGTGCATTGCAAAAAAGCAGAAACCCCCAGAGAGCACCGTCATGTGTTCAGGCAGAGACTAGCATAGGTGGTGGAGTCCATCGCTCTGAGTCTCTCCCCACCCCGACCAATACACAATCTCTCTGGATAAAAATGGGTGTCTGGCCATTTCTGCCTGGCATGTATTGTGAGGTAAGGGCTGTGTGAGAGGAACCGAGAGAGGAGGTGAGGAACAGTTATTTTCCCCTCACATTGCACTCTCAGAGCTTTGGAAAGATGGTGGACAACATCTAAATTTGACCCCTTAAAGAATGACCAGCTGTGCCAGCCATTTTGGTGAATAACCCCTAGGGACGTTCCCGCCGCCTCCCAG
Organism: Cryptotis parvus; assembly: GCA_021461705.1. Classification (NCBI taxonomy): domain Eukaryota; kingdom Metazoa; phylum Chordata; class Mammalia; order Eulipotyphla; family Soricidae; genus Cryptotis; species Cryptotis parvus. The sequence continues at coordinate 72,986 of JAJIBD010024508.1, read as the reverse complement.
TCGAGCTGTGGCTGAGGGCGGTCCTGGCTTTGTAGCTTGGTGGTGGCGCTGCCACCCAGTGGGATCCGCGCCAGCCGCACATCTTTGAAGAACTTCGAATCTTAGTACATTAGCCCTGACCCGCCACCCCAGCAGTGCCTTGCAAGAAGCCAGAGGAACCCCCACAGCATGAGGGCCGCCATTTTCCACATCCAGACTCCCCACTCGTCAGAGCTCCACTCAGCAGAAGAGCTGATCACAAGCCGGGCTCATCAATAAATGAACGAGATGAGAGGTGACTACAAGAGTATCCAACCTGTACGGCAGAGCCTGGCAAACTACCCGTGTCGTATTTGATATGAAAAATACCAGTAACAATTTTAGACCTCATTCCCATGACCTGAAAGAATGGTTTGAGGCTCTTTACATTCTTCCAGCATGCAGATGCCCTTAGGATACACTAACATGTGACAGGACGTATGGAGATGTTACTGGTGGCCACTCCAGCAAATCGATGAACAACAGGAAGACAGTGAGACAGTGATACCCCTAGGGGGCCCTAAGGCCAACTGAGCTCTGCCTGAGAAGCAAAAAGAAGCTTCCTACCAGCACTGCAGTGACCTTAAGCACTGAGATCCTCATTCTGCCACATTCCAAGGCCCTGAAACTGAAATGCCCCCAGGCTGGGGTCACCTCCAGGAGAGGCGCCGCCTCCTGTCAGGGCTGCTTGGGAGACGCTCCCAGGTGTGTCCATCATAGTCTCCTACCGTCTGCGGGACCTGGGGATGCTGCAGTGAGGAAACAGAGAGGCCGGCACAAACTCCTCTGCGGAATGTTATGGGAACGAGAAGGCTGATCCCGCATTCTCCAGGGGGAGACTGGACAGCCGCAGAGGCTGCAGGAGCTTGTCAAGATGCTCCGACCACACATTGGCCCATTGGCGTGGGTAGGAGGGACGTGTGGGTGTGGTCAGATACTGGTGGAAACCGATGGACAGGATTTTCGGTTTCCTTTGCTGATTTTAGGCATCTCAGATTTGAAAACCTGAACGAGAACAGGAACGAGATGAGGTGACATCTCCCCGCCCCTCTGAGGTTCGGGTGGGCTGGACGCGCTGCTGTCTACAGGTCTCAGCTCTCTTCAGCACTGAACATGGTCACTTGACTCAAAGTTATCACTTGATCACTTGATCACTTGAATTCCGTTATTCATCAATTTGCTCGAGCAGGCGCCAGTAACATTTCCATTGGACCCTATCACGTGCCAGTGTAGCCCAATGGCATCTGGTTGATTCAGGAATATGAGGAGCCTCAAACCGTTCCTTCAGGGTCTTGACAAGGAAGTCTGACCATCTTGTAGGTGGGCGGCCACGTGATCTTTTGACATCCCGTGGGATTCAGTCGGTAAGGGCTCTAGTCCAGCGGTTGTCTCCAAATCACATTACATGTCCAGCACATCTGATTTTCGGTCCTTGGCAAACGAGACAGCACTATTCACAACAATCAGGAAAAAAAATCTGGAAAAAATCTGAGTACCTGAGAATGGCCGCAGTTCATCAATAAATGCTGGATTTAGAGATGACTACAAGAGTATGCTACCCGGAAGGTAGAGCCTGGCAAGCTACCCGTGTTGTATTTGATATGCCAAAAGCCAGTAACAATTATAGACCTCATTCCCATGACCTGATGGAATGGTTTGAGGCTCTTTATGTTCCTGAGATCAAGCAGATGCCCTTGGGCTCTACTGGCATGAGACAGGGTCATATGGAGATGTTACTGGTGCCCACTCGAGCAAATCGATGATGAACGGGAAGACAGTGAAGACAGTGATCAGTGATTCATGTTTTCTGTTTCAATGCTTCTCCTTCCATTTGCAGAGTTTAAACGTGGAGAAATTCCATCTACTCTAAGCACCTAAAGAAACCGCAATTACAGTCCCAGTCGCAGTGAGATGTTTGTTACTGCTCAGGTGACCGGATCTGAGGACAGAGGAGCTGAAGGAGCAAGTGGGGGGAAAGTCTTCTTCCGTCTAACACAGACTCTCAGTGTCCGTCCAGGAGAGAGGAAGACGTTAGACGACAGTTTCCCGTCACCGTAGAGCGCTGCAGTGGTGCCAGTCAGGCTGGCTGAGAAGCTCAGGGAGGGCCCAGGGCCACTGAGCACCGCTTGGGCGGGAAAGTTACTGCAAGTTTGACCTGATGACCCGAAGGATCCATTTGCTGCCCTGAACCTCCTTTTGCCCAAACTCCCTCTTGTTTCTCTCGGGCATCTCCAACCTCCCTGTCCTGAGGCCCCAAAAGCATCCAAAATCTAGTGCTCCTGGGACCTGCTGGTGCTTCTGCTCCTGTTGTCACGTGTCAGCAGTTTAGAGCCTTCCAACCTGATCACGCGCCTCATCTTTGATTCTTTTTGTAACTGAATCACCATGAGAGACACAGATGGATCAGCCCATGACTGAGATCCAGTCATTAATGTCCTAACTCCCACCCGCATCCCTGCCCTTGGTGTCTGTGTTTCCCTGGAGCTACGTGTCCTCCATCCCTGATACGTGTTTCTCCCTCTTCAGACATGCCGAGTGCAGCCACAGGAATCCAGCACATTCATCTGATGTTTGCAACCAACAGACTGATTCTAGGAACAGAGAGGAAGCCTGATGCTTAAACAGCTGATTGAAGAGACTGATGAAAGTTAAGTGAATTTATCAGTATGTCGTTGCTCCCTTAAAGTGGTCCTTATGGAAGTTTTGTTTAAAAACTAAGTGTAGGGCCTTAAGTGACAGGACTAGGTTGAGCTTCATGATTTTCTGGTAGCAAATTCTGACTTAATTTCAGTTATAAGAGTATTTAATTTACAGTGTCTGAGAATAAACATGGACAGTCTCAACACCCTGAAAACGCAGAGATGACCGAGGTTATCCCCAGAGTGGAATGACCCCAGCAACCCCTCATCATCTGAGCCTTGAATGAAATTGAAGAGATCTGGCTCTTGGCCAACCTCCCACCATGCCCTGGGGCCCAGGTCTCCACCCAAAGTGGATTCATCTGCCTCAGTCAGTCCCTTTACATACCCAAAGTCATAATCATTTCAGGGTGGGTTGTGTTGACACAGATCAATGAATCAGCTTTTAGGGGTAGATGTTAGGCCATACCTCTGTTTTAGGTCTAAACAAATTATGATAATGCCAGGACCTAGTGCCTTCCTCTGAGAGGTTCTCTTATGTCAAAACACTGGAGAGAAGGAGAGAAAGAGAGAGCTGGTATAAAGAAATGCACATAACGATGTATATTCAGGGGAAATCATAATTTCAGGCCATGGACTTTATGCAATCCAAATGGTACCCACAAGCTCTTTCTCAATTCTGAGTAACTTGTCCACTGTATAAAGAAGGAGCCATGCTCGCTTTCCTCAGGGCAAATTAGCATGATCCCTTCATTTGCCCTTAAATGGTAGTCTCAGCTTAGCCAAGATGGTGGTCTCCTGGTAAATTTTAATTGTCCCAGGCTGGAACCAGTGGTGTTAAGAGTTTTTGTGCCCATCTAGAGAGCATTGAAATCATAGTAAAGATTATAATCAAAAGTTATTAATTCAAAGTCAAAATGACTTCTGCGATTGCCACACCCCCCCATCAGTCTTTCCACAAAAGAGAGATCTCATCAGCATGAGACCGGGCTTAAGGACATGTAAGTAGCCTAAACTGTAAGTAGCTTAAACAGCAAAGTTCCCAAACTAGCTAGGCCCAGTCATCCAACAGCCTACTGAGGGCATCTGCCCCATGACGGATGGTAGACCAGCTGTCCTTGGTCTCTGAAACTACTTTCCAAACAGGATTTTACATAGAAACTTTGAGACTCACAGACATGGGGCGGCTGTTACTGGCTCTTCCTGTGCCCAGCTGCTCATGGGGCCCAGGGGGTTGGCCAGTTCTAGCCCTGGACCACCACCCCAGCAGAGCTTTGCAACAAGCCAGCGACCCCCACTCCATGAAGGCCTCCATTTTCAACGTCCGGACTTCCTTCGTCAGAACTCACCAGGAGACAGCCTATCCACAGCCCTGCTGCGTGGCCAAGCTGTGCGGTTCTTCAATAAATGCTGGATTTAGAATTGACTAAAGAGTATCCCTGCCGGCAGAGCTGGAAGCTACCCGTGTTATTTGTATGAATACAGTAACAATTATAGATCTCATTCCATGGTTGGTTTGAGGCTTTATGTTTGGAGAAGGGCCTTGGCTCTTAGCAGAGCGGAAATGGAGATGTTATGCTGCAGCTCGAGCCAATAAGTGGGGAAGACAGTGATATAGGAACAGTGTACATGAAACTTTACCTTCGACTCAAGACTCCAGTTAAGGGAAAGATGCTCGTGTTGTCTCCCCATGATGGAGGGCAGAAGGGGAAGGTTTGCTCTGAGTTTCCTCTACAACCCTCACCCATGGGCTGTCCCTGACAAAGCCAACAGGTCCTGGTTTACGCACCAAGCTCTTCACAGATCTCACATAGTCCAAGGGCTTTCAGGATCACTTTGGGATGAGCTGGAGCCTCGGTGCAGGGCTGCAAATAGGATCCCGTGACCCCTTGGGCCCCCTTTATGTCTCTTATGACGTTTCAGCTCAGTAGAGCTCGCTGAGGCCCCACATAATGAAGGGTCAGGAGACAGCGTAAACAAGGAGAAAGGCGCCTTCTTTGCTTGTGATTCCTGCTCCAGGGTTATACGGTTACAGGCACAGAGAATGTCAGGCCAATACCCCTTTATCTCATATCAAACCCATTAAGACTCTCCACTCTGCCTCTCCTGAGAGGACACAAATGGGCTCTTTCCTGGGTGGGGCTCAGACTCCTCTCCCTGTGCAGACTCCTGGGAACGTGGCCCTCACTGAGACTTTTCATTGTTTTTCATGGGCGTCTTCTAGGACGGCACATTTGAGAAAATTGGTACCCAGAAAGTTCAGTGCTTCCTTCTTTCTTGGTAGGTGTCTGGATTTTTAAGTGGTTATATTTATTTTCTAATTCATATGTTGTATCTAGGCAGGTGATTCACAGAGCATTTTACATAGTTTAACGTGTACAGGTCCAAAACCGATCCCATCACCAGTGTCCACTTGCTTCCACTAATGTCCCAGGTTCTCCCACCTCACAACTACTGCCCTCGTTAGAAGGCACATTGTAGGTTTGGTTATTCTAGCCGGGCCTCACTGTATTATCAGTTTATTCTTTAGATTATCTGCACCATATACTGCACACTTATGTTTATATTGAAATACCATGACCTACACACTTTTTAAATTGTTTATGATTGTATTTCAGTCATATGGTCACCAAAATGCTTTGCACACACATTACACCACCAATGTGTGCAGGCCCCTGACCCTTGCCACGTGACTGACCATCAGCCTCCCCTTACTTGCTCCTCCATTTCTCTCCTTCCCTTGTCCTTAGTTATTCCTGTTCATCGCTTGAATCATTTTAGGAATATTGGGGCCTAATCGATAGTACAGTGAGTGGTGCAATTGCCTTTCATGTGCCTAATACTGGATTGATCTTCACATTCCTTAGGGTCCCCAGAGCCTCTCAGGAGCGCTCCCTACAGGCAGGGCCAGGAATACACACTGAGGATTGCCATACGTGCTCCCAAACAAACTGTTTCAACATATGTTCATAGACTGTGTCCGTACTTCTCAGACATATAAGAGAATGTTGCATTCAAAATGAATTGACTAAAGTGTTAGGACCCTGTACTTTAATTGTTTGCACTAGATCACTAGATCACTAGACATCCCGTTGTTCATCGGGACGCAAATACCCCAGGCAGCGCAGATACCAGCTCTGTTTGCACACTAACCTGAAATTATTAATAAAAATTAAAATCAAAATTTTACTATCCAAATGGAGTTGACATTTCTAGGAACATTGCTTAAGTCTGTATTTTGTTGTTATTTATGGTATAAAATCTTTATATTATAGTAGTCATGCATGTAACAAATAAATTATAATTAAAAGTTGATGTGTTTTATGAGGAGACTTAATAATACAGACTCAGAATTTAGCATTCATTCAGCTTTGGGGACCTGATCTGTGAGTTTCTCAGAGGGAACAGGAGCTCTGCTCTGCTGTGTCACGCGCAGGAGCAGGGAGTGCACTACTGCCGTCACTTCAGGGAAGCATCAGCACGGCCCAGCCCAGCACTCCTGGGCCCTGGTGTCCTCAGACTGACCACGGGATGAAGGGTATAAGAGAAGGAGGAGCCCTTGGACTCAGCAGAGAAGCTGACCATCGGCCTGCGGCCATCCCCTGACCACAGGGAGCCATAGGACATCACCCGAGCCAGCTGTGGAGAATCCTCGAGTCCTCCAGCCACAAAGATGCTCTGAGATCCTCAAATGTCAGCTTGTGGGAGACTCAGGTGAGGAGAATCAAGTGTTTCCTGCTCTGTGAAGGGACCTGCTGCCCTCTGCAGAGCTCTCAGCGCCTCTGCTCCTCCTCTGTCTCTGTGTCTGACAGAGGGAGGGACGTTCTTTGTGGCCTGTGTGACAGCGTCTGTGTTTAGGGGACAGGATGGGCTGGTTGCTCTGGATACAGAGCAGGGACAGAGGGTCAGGGACCAGAGGGAGGACCCCAGGAGCTCCGAGGGTCTTGATGGGACCCCAAGTCCCCACACTCCTAAGCATGGCCCAGTGCTGTCCTGACATGTCTTAAACCTCCTGAGACAGACTAAGGCTGAGCCGGCTCGAGGGCTCTGGGGCTGTGTGATGTGGGACCTATTTCTGGCTTCCCATGAAAATTAAACTACAGTCTCTGGGGCTGTAAAAGACTGTTCCTCCAATGACTGTGAGCCCCCGACCACAGTGGTCTCCCAGAAAAAACAAGAGAACAAGGACATTGGAAAAGCTGAGCAGTGCCCTACGGTGCAGGAGAGATAGTGCAGTGGGAGGCGCCTGCTTGGGTTCAGTCTCGGCACCCCAGAGGGTCCCCTGAGCCCCAGCAGCAGGGACCCCGGAGTGCAGAGGCAGGAGTAAGCCCTGAGTAGCTGGGTATGGCCCAGAGACAAGCAGAAAAAGAGACAGACAGTAGGAGCCTCACTCACGGGTAACGGCTGTGACCGAGGTTGTTGCCCCAGTGAGTCCCAGGGAGAGGCGTGAGTCAGAAAATGGCTTTTGCCCAGTCTTAGCTCTGTGACCCCCCACCCTGACTCCATGTAAGATGCTCATGTGCTTCCTGCACGCAGGTCAGGGTCGTTTCTCTGAGATCCAAAGTCCTTAAAATAAGTCTAAAATGGATCTATAAAAGCACAGGGAAAAGGCAGCATAACCGGGGAGAAAGGTAGCGGTGTGCACACACAGATGTAGAGACTCCTATGAAACACGCGTGTGCAGCACATAAATATATATGTGAGATGCGCGTATGTGTGTCAGCATATGTGGGAAATATTCTGGTGTCCATGAGCCGCTCTCTGCAGTTTTCTTTCCCATCATCATTGTTCATTCAATCCTTACACGATTGCTCCACCTGGAATATCACATGAGTCTCACACAATTGCTCGCTGTCTCCCATCTTAGCGGGAAGGTTTCGTTTGCACAATTCCGTGTGGTGTTCACTGTCTGTTCCATATGTGTCACACTGTTGATTGTTCACTTTTAGCCCAGATCCAGGCTGGTCCGAGTGTCCCAAGGAATTAAATATCATATTATCAGTGTATTTCTTCTGTTTTATTATCGCTTCTTTTTATTGACAAGCCCCTTAGAACTTCCCTGTGTGTGATTCACTCCTTTTGACTCTCCCGACTCCCCTTGCAGTCAGCAGGTCTGCGGGGAGGAATATTGCTCGTTCCTGTCCTTCCTGCTCGTTCCTGCTCGCTCCTGCAGGGAGACGTGCAGCCCCCACGCCCCCTCCAGCAGAGACCCCGACAGGCCGGTGCTCCCTGGGGACTGTCCAAGGTCAGCCTGGACACTGTGGCAGTGGAGGAGCCTGTGACCTGTGGCTCCGCTCAGAGGGAGGGACACAGGATTCCTCCTGCTGCCGGTATGAGAGCTGCGGAGGGCAGAGGGAAGTAAGGCTCTGTTTGAAGATTGATACTGAAATAAAGGCACCCACGTGAGGTAAATCATTACTTTTATAAACCATTACTTCATTGAAGAAAACAGACCCCAGGAGCTGCACTACAGGGAACCCAAAGAAAGGTGGTGACCCTGTCCTGACGGACTCTCCTCACTAACGCCGCTCTGAGTGTCCATCTCTCCGGGACACTGGGAGCTTGTTCCCTGCGGTCAGCGTCACCATCCAGAGCTGGTGTGAGCCTTGTGAGGGGTTAGAAACATCACAGTGAGTGTGCAAACCCAATTGTGTATTTTACGCACAAATGCAGCGAAAACAAGGCTGTACAAGAGATGTGGGAGTTTTGAGTGATTATGAATTTTATTTAACCTTTCATCTTCTAGAAATTTCTCTGGTGTCAAGCGTACAGAATATTCCCGCAGAGGAACACGCAAACACAAGAGGAGACGCGGATCTGTGCTGGTCTTGGTGCCCCAGGGAGTCGGAGAGCGAAACTCCGGCATCAGGTCGTGGCGTAGAGTCGGAATCTACTGCAGTTAGGAGGACCCTGGACCCGGGGCTGAGCACAAAGTCCATCAGCCTGTTACTCTCGTGGTTGAGGGGGAGCAGAGCAGGGAGGACCCTCCCCCACAGACCCCACACACACACACGCTGCTCATAGTGTGTTGGGCCCTGAAGCTGATGTGGGGCAGGGCTGGAACATCCCTGAGCTCAGAGCACCCACGGCTCTATTTCACAGGTGACCACAGCAGCAGGACTGGACAGATGGATCCTGAGCCCAGAATTGACACTGTGGACATGTCACAACAGCGCTGGAATAACGGGACAGAGTTATCTCCTGTGGCTAATGAAACACTAGAGAACGGAACAGATAGTGCAGATACGTTTTATCCTGGTTTACCTGTAGAGTTTATCGTGATCATCAGCGTCTCTTGGCTCATCTGCCTCTACGGCATAGCGGGGAACGGGACTGTCGTCTGGCTGCTGGGCTTTGGCGTGAAGAGAAACCCCTACAGCGTCTATATTCTCAACCTGGCCGTCGCAGACTTCATCTATCTCTTAGCTTTCTCTATAATCTACACAGCTAAAGGTCTCGATATTTTCTTAGATTATAACATTGCTGATTTATTTGCTGCCTTGTTTGAGGTACTCTTAGCTCTTTCTTATGGACCGGGTCAGTGTCTGCTGATGGCCATCAGCACCGAGCGCTGCGTCTCTGTGCTCTGGCCCATCTGGTACAAATGCCGCCGCCCAGCTCAGCTCTCCACCTTCATGTGCTCTGTCATTTGGGCACTGTCCTTTATTATCTTGTTAGGAGCAATTTTGAATAAATATTTCATAGATTTTCAGGCATTTCATATGCAGTATGTGCTGCCCTTCATTACGTTTCTGGTGCTCAGTGTGTGTGGCCTGACTCTGGTCATCCGGGTCCAGTGCGGCTCCAGGCAGAGAAAGCCCAGCAAGCTCTACTTGACCATCCTGCTCAACGTCCTGGCCTTCCTGCTGCTCGGTGTGCCCAGGGCAACATTCTATGTAAATGTAGGCTGGTGGGGGGAACACTTAGAAGACACACCACTGCTCATCTCAAACATGCTGTATGTCATGAACTGCTCAATCAACCCTGTCATATACTTCCTTGTGGGCCAGGCAGGGGCAGGAAAACCCTCCGGCAGCTGCTCCAGAGTGCGCTGATGGATGAGTGTGAGGGAGCTGGGCAGAGGAGAGGAATCACCGGCCCCAGACAGGACGAGACGCCCGGAGCCTCAGGGGGGCCCTGCTGAGTGCCAGGTCTGACCCTGTAAACCCGAGGTCACCTGGGAGGGTCACGTGAGAGTCTCTTGTAACATCAGAACAGCTGCAGGATTCTCTAGACCTGCGTGTGTTTATGTTGGTAGATCACAATGTCCTTCACTGAAATTGTGTGTAGCTTCTTGGATGTCTATCTTTCACCAATGTCTCTTTATATTACAAATCTTGTCTTTTAATGGCTGCCTGTAGCTACACATACTCTCCCCAGGGAGGGTTGGACTCTCGAACCCTAAGCCAGTGCGTGCTCACAGCGGTAGGAACCCTCTGTCCAGTTCCTGGGCTGATTTCACAGTCCCGAGTCTCTGACTTCCTCTGTGTGTCCCGGAGACCCCTACAGTGCGCCGCAAACCTTGCCCCGTCCTGACCGTGCGGGCGTGTCCTTGCATGGTCTAGTTTCTGCACTGAGTCTGCGCACAGACGGGGACCCATGACCTGCCAGCAGCGAGAATTCCGGATGCTGCTTTGTAGAATCCCTGCCTGGATGCCTCCACTTACTGGGTTCATTTCCCGGTCCTCAGCCTGCTCCTTATGCTCGCACACCCTGTTACATTCTATTTGGACGTGACTGAAATCTAGTGTCTCTTGGTGACGAAGATCCCACGTAAACTGTCAAAAATTAAATAAATGGTAAAAAAAAAAGTGAAATATTACCTGAGCAGTACCTTTACAACACGCTTGGTCATTGGTCATTTTGTTCTTGGCATACCAACTGTAAGCAGCTATATTGCATATGCATATCTGTATATGCACAAAATCAATAGGTATATGAGTAGGGAAACGTAACAGAAGTGCTTTTTAACAACTATGTGAAAAAAAGCTCTGCTTAGTGATTCAGGGTATCACTGTATCACTTTATCACTATCTTCCCGTTCATCATCGATTTGCTCAAGCGGGCCCCAGTAACATCTCCATATGTCCTGTCTCATGCAAGTAGAGCCCAAGGGCACCTGCTTGCTCCAGGAACATAAAGAGCCTCAAACCATTTCATCAGGTCGTGGGAATGAGGTATATAATTGTTACTGTATTTGGCATATCAAATACGACACGGGTAGCTTGCCAGGCTCTGCCGTGCGGGTAGTGATTCAGGGTGCATAATAAAAACACACATAAGCAGAGAAAAGTCTCATAATTATAGAATGAATATATCATTTAATGATAAAAAGTTATTCATAATGACTGTCTAATTTAGATTATATGACATATATTCCAAATAAAATTAACCATGTCTGGAAAATTGACATATGGACTGAATATTCCTTTACTTGAGTAAATATAACAAATATTTCCACAAAAATATGACTTTGGAATTGAACTGATAAAATTTACCTTAAGAAATAACAAGGCCCTCATGACCAGATTGACAGAGTCAACCCAGTTCGAGCCCAGGTAGGCGGCTCCCAGAGGCGGGAATCGCTGGGAATTCGTCAGATGGAGTAAGGGGTCGGCCATTCCCCCTCCATTTTGTCGAGCCTGGTGGCCTCGCCCAGGAGCTGCCCTGGGGCGACCAGTCATAGCATGCGGGCCTCGGACGCGCCTGGGGAAGCTGGAACTCCGCTTTCCCCGGCTAAGCTGACCATGGGGCTCTCGGGAGGGCAGATGGGTTTTGGGAGTGGGCCCATCACCTCCGGGGGTCCCGGAAGCAGCCGGATGAGACTCGCCCACCACACTAGCCACCACCTTTGCTGTCCGGACGCTGGAACACTGCCTCACGACCAGATTGACAGAGCAAAACCAGTTCGAGCCCACGTCGCGGCCGCACAGTTCATCAAAATAGTGGAAACAGTGATGTCCTTTAATCCACTGCATTCCACGATGTGCAGGAAATTTTGGGGAGGGGGGAGAGATAGGGAGGAGAGAGAAGACATGCAGAAACCGCCAAGTAGTTGAGGTGAGGGAGAGGGGGAGGGAGGTGGGGACATTGGTGATGGGAGATGGGTTTGGGTGGAGGGTTGGGTGTTGGGCAGCTGTGGAACCAGAACTCTGCATGAGCATCTTGCTATTGTATGTCTAAAATGGTGTAATAAAATTTGGGGGGAAAAAAAAAAAAAAAAAGAAATAACAAGGCAAAGATAGAAATAAATTTTGACATTGCCCCACTGACCCCACCCGGGAGCACTGACCAGCGACGCCCAGAGAATGGGACAGTCTCGCCCAGGACTAGAGGAGCAGGAGGGAGACTGCGGCAGTGGGAACCCCCTGGGCAGAGGCCCGAGTCCCCTGTGATGGGTCCACTGAGTGTCCTCCCAGGAGGAGACAGGAGGGCACTGATGGCCCCCAGGAGACAGTGAAACTGGGTCTCCCCATTAGTGAGGGAAAGGGCATGTCCCTGTCAAGGGCTCCCGCAGAACGTCCCTGTTGCCAATTCCACCCCAGGAAGTGCCTCTGAGTCTTGCTTCCCCAGTCTGGTCCATCAGAACTAAGAGCTCTGTGGGCTCAGCTCAGCAGGACTCACACCCTGAGGGGATGGAGGAGAGAAACAGCCTGTCACCATCCCCCAGTCCCCGCGCTCCATCTGAGACCCTCGTTCTGTAGAGCAGAGTGTTGGCCATCCAGAGAGGGACGGGCGAGCTGCAAATACATTGTTTATCCTGACAGATGCTGCACTGATGTTTCACGGACGCTGAAACAGGGGATGATGGAAACTTTGTCTTCCACATCCTGATCTGGGAGACTAAGGGACCAGCTTCCTCTTCAACCTCCCCTTTCTGAACAGATTCAGGTGAACGAGAGTTCCAGAGGCCCCAACAGCGTCTACCGGCCCTTGGCGACAGACACATCAGCTGTGATTGTAGCCAAGGCGGTGAGAAACAGGAAAGCAAATGGCGCCTCCCTTCTCTGTGACCAAAGGAGGTGAGAACAGGAAAGCTAATGGCGCCTCCCTTCTCCATGACCCATCTCAGAGTCTCTTTTGCTCCACCGCCTGGAATTGATTTCTCAGGCATGTATCTTAAAATATATTACAACCTGAATTAAAATGCGTCTTTAGAGCTGTAGAGATAAACGTTCTCACTCATCACTTTATGTCCCACGGTGCTGTGGGAGGCTCTTCACGTGCTTCCCCATTGTTTAGCTCCAAAGATCCTGGACAGTGCGCGTGTGTGTGGAGAGATGTCAGCTGCACAGGAACAAGAGGCATTTTGAGTGTCCGCGTTGACAGACACGGTGACGTCAGCATGAAGTTGTAAAATCATTCATTCACTTCACAGACATCAAGCTTCCTCTCTGCGCATGAAACCGCCGGCTGCAGAGCATCAGACAGGCCATAGGGCTGTGAGTAGCCTGACACTGGGGCTGGAATCTGTCCTGACGTGGCAAGTCTAAGAGTAACTGGAAATGAATTCAAGTGTTATGGTAATAATTTTAAAATATATCTTCAAACATCATAGAGCTATGCTTAAATGTCTTTTTAAAATTTTATTATACCACGGTGAGATATCCCATATAAAGCTGATCATGATTAGGTTTCAGTCACGCAGGGTTCAGCACCCATCCCTACACTGTGCACATTTCCCACCACCAGTGTCCCTGGATTCACTCCCACTCCCCCAGCCTGCCTCTATGGCTGGCGCTTCTCCTCTCAACTGCTCCATTTGCTCTTCCTCCTCCTCTTCTTCCCCTCCTCCTCCACTTCATCATCATCAACATCATCATCATCATCGTCATCATCATCATCATCATCTTCTTCTTCTAGTTCTTCCTCTTTCTCTTCTTCCTCCTCCTCTTCTTCTCTCTACTCTTACACATTGTTTCTTACAGTACATACATTTAGGGGTTATCATGTATGTCCCTTTGCCTATGTTCCATGCTCAGTTCTGGTCAGGTGTTAACGTTTCCAACAATTGTTAGCACACTGGTTCCTTCTCTATCTCACCTAACCTCTGACTAGTACACACTTGTGGTAGATTCCAAAACTGACTAGTCCTCCAGCTCTATGATTTTCCTGGTCTTGGATATTATTCTCCTGCTGATTTTTATATCCCCAAATGAATACAGTCATTTTTTTCTGTCCTTTTTCCTTCTGATTAATTTCACTTGATCACTTGAATCCCGTTATTCATCGATTTGCTCGAGCGGGCGCCAGTAACATTTCCATTGGATCCTATCACGTGCCAATGTAGCCCAATGGCATCTGGTTGATTCAGGAATATGAAGAGCCTCAAACCGTTCCTTCAGGGTCTTGACAAGGAAGTCTGACCATCTTGTAGGTGGGCGGCCACGTGATCTTTTGACATCCCGTGGGATCCAGTCGGTAATGGCTCTAGTCCAGCGGTCGTCTCCAAATCGCATTACATGTCCAGCCCATCTGATTTTCGATGCCTTGGCAAACGAGACAGCGTCCCTGATTCTGGAATAGCGACGGAGGTCAGAACTCCGATTCCTTCTCTCACTTGAGTGAGGCGTGATATTCCAAGTATAGCTCTTTCGATTCCTCTCTGGGAGACCCGAATAGCATTCTCATCCTGATTTTGTAGGGCCCTGGTCTCTGAGGCGTATGTTAATGCAGGGAGAACGGTGGAGTCAAAGAGATGTGCCCAGAGCCGGAGGTTCTTTGTCCTTTTAGCTCTTTCTTCGATGCCTTTGAAGGCATTCCATGCCGCTCTCTTCCTCCTGCACAGCTCAGGTTTTAGGTCGTTCATCATGTTGATTTCTCGACCTAGGTACACATAACTGCTGCATTCAGAAATGTTTGTTCCATTGAGAGTGAATGGGGCCTCTGGAACAAGTTCACTTTTCATAAACATGGTTTTCTTTAGATTCAGCTGTGGACCTATCTTTCCACATTCTCGGTCGAAGTCAGCCATCATTTGTGCCGCTTGGCTAATGTTTGGTGTTATTAGAACGATGTCATCAGCGAAGAGGAGGTGGTGTAGTTGCCAACCATCTATCTTCACTCCCATTCCTTCCCATTCTAATTGTTGCATGATGTTCTCGAGGGTGGTGCTGAAGAGTTTTGGTGAAATGGTATCACCCTGTCAAACCCCTCTTTTGACATCAATGATCACTTCTTTGTAGAATGGTGAGATCCTGGTGGTGAATCCGTAATACAGCTCACGAAGGATCTTGATGTATTGGGTTTGAACACCCTGTTTGGCTAGGGGCTTCGATGACCGCTTCAGTCTCCACAGAATCAAAGGCTTTCTGTAAATCAATGAACATGATTAATTTCACTCAAAATGATATTCTCCTTTTCCATCTTTTATAAGCAAATTCATAACTTCATTTTTCGTAATGCCTACAGAGTATTCTATTGTGTAGATTTGCATAGTTTCTTTATATAGCCGTCTGTTCCCCTTCACTCAGGTTGTTTCCAGATTCTGTTACTGAGCATAGTGCTGCTATGAGCATAGAGGTACTGATGGTGTTTCTGCCTTGTGTTTTGGGCTCCAGGGCATATTTGCAGGAGTGGAATTGCTGGGTCAAATGGGAGCTCAATTTCTAGGTTTTGGAGGAATGTTCATATAGTTTTCAAAAAAATCTGCACCAGTCGGCATTCCCACCAACAATGGAGAGAGTCCCTTTCTCCCTGCATCCACACCAGCACTGGTTTCTCTTGCTCTTTTGGGTGTGTGCCAATCTCTGTGGTGTAAGGCGATACCTCATCATTGTTTGGGTTTGCATCTCCCTGATGATGAGTGATGAAGAGCATTTTTCATATGCCTTTTGGCCATTTCTTCTTCTGTTCATTTGTTCTCCCCATTTTTAATGGAGTTTATTGTCTTGTAAATTCCCCAAGTGCCTGATATATCCTGTATATTAACCCCTTATCATATGGGTATTGGGTGAATATTCTTACCCAGCCATGAGATGTTTTGCATCTTGCTGCCCATTTCTCCTGAGGTGCAGATAATTTTTAGTTTCATACAGTCCCATATCTTTAGCTTTGCTTCCACTTGCTTTGTTAGTGGCGTTTCCTCTTTACAGAAGCCCGTAGTTTGGATGTTGTAGAGAATTTTTCCCATGTTTTTTCGATATACTTTATGGATTATTTTCTGATATTGAGATCGTCAATCCATTTTGATCTGACTTTCGTGCTCAATGTTAGACAGGGTCTTCGTCCCCGGAGAGAAGTTCCTGCAGCGAGGTGGAGTGAGGAGACAGATTAAAGACAGACAGATCAAAGGGCTTCAGGAACTTCTGACCTTGTTCCATTATACTTGGATGGGTCGGGGGAGCAGCCGTAGGCCCCGGACACGGTGCAGGAGCCCCACTGGATTGTGGGTACTGTCAGGCCCAGATCGGCCCGGCATCTGCAGCCTTACCCCTACCCAAGTCCTCTTAAGGCCTGAACTCCCAGGAGGAACCTTGGGCCTAGGGCCTTGGGCCCTGAGAGGGTGCAACAACCCCCTGTCGTTTCCTTTTCTTTTTAAAACCCTAACCTTTATGTTAATGTTGAAACTGATTTGTGTGTGAGAGAGAGAGAGAGAGGGAGAGAGAAAGAGAGAGAGAGGGAAAGAGAGAGGGAGAGAGAGAGGGAGAGAGAGAGAGAAGAGAGAGAGGGAAAGAGAGAAAGAGAGAGAGGGTGAGAAAGAGAGGTTTTGGGAGATAGAGGGATGGAGAGGGAGAGGGAGAGGGAGAGGGAGCGCAAGGGCTTCTAGAGAGAAATCAGCAGAGAATGCTGGTGGTTGAAGGCTCAGGACAATTCCTCCAAGATCCTGATTGGACACCAGGACACACCCCGCACTGCCCAGCCTTTACTCCTGCTGTAGGTTCAGGATCTCACCTGGCAGGCGCAGGGGTCCATGGATACTGGGGATTGAGCCCAGGGGTCGGACACAGGGATCTTGCCTACTCTACTACTGCGCTGAAAATAATTACTGAAAATAATAATACTACTGCACTGAAAATAATAATTGCCAAAGAATAATGAATTCAATCCTTAGGTTAATATTCTTTAACATGTATTCAGGTATGGTACATCATGCTCAATATCAAAGTAAAACATCCATTTTAAGTCCATTTTGTGTATAGAAGAGGTTGTATAAGCACATATGCACACTGGTTTAAATTTTCAGAATTAGCCAGCACTAAGCCCTGAGCATGCAGCATGTGTTCCATACAAAAGCAATTCAGGGGCCGGAGGCGATAGCCCAGCGGATAGGGCGTTTGCCTTGCACGCGGCCGGCCTGTGTCAGCCCGGGTTCGATCCCCAGCATCCCATATGGTCCCCCGAGCACTGCCAGGAGTAATTCCTGAGTGCAGAGCCAGGAGTAACCCCTGAGCATCGCCGGGTGTGACCCAAAAAGAAAAAAAAGCAATTCAAACCCTCCCAAAAGAAAGGAAAAATAAGAAAAAGAGAGCCCAAGGGATGGAGATCCTTAAGCCCAAATCTGTGGCGATGAGCCAAAGAACACAGACCCTGGGCAGGAGGCGGGGGGGAAGGACGGCGTCTGCTCTGCCTTTTCATCCTCTCTGGTCGGGAATGAAGGAACATCATCAGCTCCACAGCGGCTGGGAACCATCTCTGAAGAAGTGAACTAGAACCTTCTGCTGCTGGGAGCTCCAAGATCTCCTACTGGCAAAAGGCTCGGCCAGCACTGGTCATGTCCTACATAGTTCCTAGGGCCTGCTTGCCATGCAGGCAGCCGCACCTGGTGGACTCAGCAAGGATTGGGGGCCTCCACTCAGTCCCCAGCCTCCGGGCCCAGTGGGTGTGGCACCGAGCTCCAGCCACCACAGCCAACCGCTGCAAGACAGAGACTCCAGATCCAAGGCTGCAGGCACCCGGCGGCTCCATCTTTGACTCAAAGTATTGTAGCACCAGGTCCTTTCAGGATCTTTCTCACTTATACACTTCAACGATCATTCTATTTGCACCAAACTGGAGAGGTTTTCGGGAATGAGGAATTATGATGTCACACTAGAACTCATATTAAATAATCAGATAGACATCATACATTATTAGTATCCATAGGACAAGCCATAAGGTGTAATAGAAGAGAGATTGGGAAATACTGGGACATAGACAAAGAGATCGATAAGTACAATGCGCCTGCAATGGGAGCAGGCAGGATTTGGGTGGGTGTGTTTGGGAATTTGGTGGTGGGAATTGGCACTGGTGGATGGATGGGTCTGTGTCGGTGGGGCGCCACCAGGGTCCCCGACAGTGCCCGGAAGCGAGTTCCCTTCTACCTTGAAGCCAGCAAGGAATGGATGAAAACTCAGGAATCTGATGCAGTTTTAAAAGGCTTTACTTATCACAGGCTCAGGCATACAAATCAGCAAAAGGAAAAGCCCGGTGCTTAGAATTCCAGGCTAGAACCCCAGGCACGTGTAAGCCAAGTTGGCGGCCACCACGTGTAAAGGCCTTGTAAAAAGGAGAAGGAAGACAAGACTTCCAAGAAGGGTGAGCGCTCACAAAGAGAGAGCCCACAAAGAAGCGCCGGGAGAAAGGAAACAGGCTAGTTTTATACCCCTGCCGCTCAGACCTTCCTCCCACTGTTATGGAAAGCAGGGAGGGTCAAATGCCCTTAGGTAATCCCTCCCTGCACCTCACCTAGGCCCTTTAGTATGCTAATGTTTTGAGCCAAGATCTGCCTGGAAATGCCTTTATAGGGTAGAGAGGGGGTTTCTGAGATGGCATGTCTCTGTACCAAAGACTAATACTAATGCCAGTTAAATATTTCTCCAAGCCTTCACAAGTCTCTTCTACTTCATTGTAGTTTTGTATTTTAGTTGCCTTTGAGTATATCAGGGAGCCATGCTTGTTTGCTTGGAAGCAAACAGCATTTCTCTCTGGTCTAATTACCCAGGGGTCCTGTGTGGCCAGGATAATATGCTGGTAAGATCTAGCTAGTCCCACGATGATTGTGGTAGCATGGGAGAATATTTATACCAGCTAGTACAGCATACATGGTCAGATAAACTGCCACATTTAGACTACCCCCCTTATCTACGAAGTGATTTGCAGGAGGTAATCCAGAGCAGATGCAGCGGCCCTTAGAGGAGTCCTGCAACAACTCCCCCTGATTAGTTTACTAATAAAAATTGAAAAGGTATAAAATATTTAATAACGTACAGAAAATTAAGAGAAGAAAAAACAATTCCAATTACAAAATGATAATACATGTTACTTTAGGATTCTAACTTGTTTTTGGACCCAAAGCAAAGTTCATGACAAAGTGTTTCTAGCTGTCTGATTATAACGGACTATAGTTTGCACTGTCCATAATTTGTGAGAGTCAATTTGTTATATTTTATGTAAAGTCAGGCAGGTCCTTTCAGGATCTTTCTCACTTATACACTTCAACCATCATTCTATTTGCATCAAATTGGAGAGGTTTTGGGAATGAGGAATTATGATGTCACACTAGAACTCATATTAAATAATCAGATAGCGACATCATATATTATTAGTATCCATAGGACAAGCCATAAAGTGTAATAGAAGAGAGATTGGGAAATACTGGGACATAGACAAAGAGATAGATAAGTACAGTGCGCCTGCAATGGGGGCAGGCAGGGTTTGGGTGGGTGTGCTTGGGAATTTGGTGGTGGGAATTGGCACTGGTGGATGGATGGGTCTGGAACACTGTACTGTAGAGACCCAATTATGAACATCCTTGTAATTCTATATCTCACATGGTATAATAAGGATTGGGGAAGATGAAGGAGAGACGGAGAGAGACAGAGAGAAAGGGAGCAAAGGAAGAAATGCCTGCTCTGGATCTGGGAGAGGGGGAATGTGGGGGGCCCTGGTGAAGGGATGGGTGCTGGAACAATATATGACTGAGACCCAATTATGAACATCTTTGTAATGTTGTTCTCATGGTGGTAAAATAAAAAATTTTTAAAAATTTAAAAAATAATAAAATATAAAAATAAAAGACCTCCTACTGGGGCCGGAGCGATAGCCCAGAAGGTAGGGCATTTGCCTTGCATGCGGCGGCCCATGCTGCCCCGTGTTTGATACCTGGCATTCCATATGGTCCCCTGAGCACCCCCAGGAGTAATTCCTGACTGCAGAACCAGGAGACACCCCTGAGTATTGCCGGGTGTGGCCAAAAAAAAAATAAATAAATAAATAAATAGAATAAAATTATAATAAAATAAAAATTTAAAAAAAAGATCACCTACTGGCTTCTTTGAAAACAAACATGGACGAAGCATTAGCGGTTCACGTTTTCTGTTTCAATGCATCTCCTTCCATTTGCAGAGTTTAAACGTGGAGAAATTCCATCTACTCTAAGTGCCTAAAGAAACCGCAATTACAGTCCCAGTCGCAGTGAGATGTTTGTTACCGCTCAGGTGACCGGATCTAAGGACAGAGGAGCTGAAGGAGCAAGTGGGGAAAGTCTTCTTCCATCTAACGAGACTCTCAGTGTCCGTCCAGGAAGAGGAAGACGTTAGACGACAGTTTCCCGTCACCGTGGAGCTCTGCAGTGGTGCCAGTCAGGCTGACTGAGAAGCTCTGGGAGGGCCCAGGGCCACTGAGCACCGCTTGGGCGGGAAAGTTACTGCAAGTTTGACCTGACGATCCGAAGGATCCGTTTGCTGCCCTGAGCCTCATTTACCCAAACTCCCTCTTGTTTCTCTCGGGCATCTCCAACCTCCCTGTCCTGAGGCCCCAAAGCATCCAAAATCTAGTGCTCCTGGGACCTGCTGGTGCTTCTGCTCCTGTTGTCACGTGTCAGCAGTTTAGAGCCTTCCAACCTGATCACGTGCCTCATCTTTGATTCTTTTTGTAAATGAACCACCGTGAGAGACACAGTGATGGATCAGCCCACGACTGAGAGTCAGTCATTAATGTGCTAACTCCCACCCGCATCCCTGCCCTTGGTATCTGTGTTTCCCGTGGAGTTACGTGTCCTCCATCCCTGATAGGTGTTTCTCCCTCTTCAGACATGCCGAGTGCCGCCACAGGAATCTAGCGTATTCATCTGATGTTTGCAACCAAGAGACTGATTTTAGGAACAGAGAGGAAGCCTGATGCTTCAACAGCTGATAGAAGAGACTCATGAGGGGGCTGGAGCGATAGCCCAGAGGGTAGAGCATTTGCCTTGCACGCGGCCAAACCATGCCGGCCCGGGTTCAATCCCCGGCATCCCATATGGTCCCATGAGCACCGCCAGGAGTAATTCCTGAGTGCAGAGCCAGGAGAAACCCCTGAGCATTGCCGGTGTGACTCAAAAAAAAAGAAGAAGAAGAAGAAGAGACTCATGAAAGAATAAGTGAATTCATCATGGAGTGGTTTCTCACCTAAAGTTGTCCTTTATGTAACTTTTATTTAAAAATTAAGTGTAGTGCCTTAATGACAGGACTAAGTTGAGCTGCATCACTTTCTCGTAGCAAACTCTGACTTAATTTCAGTCATAAGAGTATTTAATTTATAATATCTGAGAATAAACATGCACAGTCTCGAACCCTGAAAATGCAGAGATGACCCAGGTTATCCCCAGAGTGGAAGGACCCCAGCAACACCTCATCATCTGTGTCTTGAATGAAATTGAAGAGATCGGCTCTTGGCCAACCTCCCACCATGTCCTGGGGCCCAGGTCTCCCAACAAAGTGGATTCATCGGCCTCAGTCAGTCCTTTACATACCCAAAGTCATAATCATTTCAAGGTGGGTTGTGTTGACACAGATCAATGACTCAGCTTTTAGGTATAGATGTTAGGTGGTGCCACACCTCTGTGTTAGGCCTAAACAAGTGATAATGCCAGGGCCTAGTGCCTTCCTCTGAGATTATCTCTTCTGTCAAAACACTGGAGAGAGAGAGAGAGAGAGAGAGAGAGAGAGAGAGAGAGAGCTGGTATAAAGAAATACATATGCAGAATAGAAATAAGAAGGACCTTGTCGGTACCATCTGGATTGCGTGAAGTCTATGACCTGAAATTATGATTCTCCTCTGAATATACATCCATTATATGGATTTATTTTAATTTTAATTTTCTTTTTTTTGCTTTTTTGGGTCACACCCAGAGCGATAGCCCAGCGGTTAGGGCGTTTGCCTTGCACGTGGCCAGCCTGTGCCGGCCCACGTTCGATCCCCCGGCATTTCATATGGTCCCCCAAGGATCACCAGGAGTAATTCCTGAGTGCAGAGCCAGGAGTAACCCTGAGCATTGCCGGGTGTGACCAAAAAAACCGAAAAAAAAAAAAGAAAAAGAAATACATATAACTGGGCCGGAGCGATAGCCCAGATATAGGGCATTTGCCTTGCACGCGACTGGCCCTTGTCGGTCTGGGTATGATCCCCAGCATCCCATTGGTCCCCTGAGCACCGCCAGGAGTAATTCCTGAGTGCAGAGCCAGGATAACACCTGAGCGTCGCCGAGTGTGATCCAAAAAGCCAAAAAAAAAAAAAAAACTGTTTGGGGGCCAGAGCGATGGTCCAGCGGGTAGGGCGTTTGCCTTGCACGCTGCCAGCTGGTGCCAGCCCAGGTTCGATCCCTGGCATCCCACATGGTCCCCGAGCACTGCCAGGAGTAATTCCTGAGTGCAGAGCCAGGAGAAACCCCTGAGCATCGCCGGGTGTGACCCAAAAAAGCTAAAAAAAAATTAAAATAAAAATAAATCCATATAATGGATGCATATTCAGAGGAGAATCATAATTTCAGGTCATAGACTTCACGCAATCCAGATGGTATCGACAAGGTCCTTCTTATTTCTATTCTGCATCAGGGGAATTATGAGTATCTTGTCCACTGTATCATGACTCACAGACATAGGGCAGAGCTGCTACTGGCTCTCCCTGGGCCCAGCCACTCACGAGGCGCCCAGGAGGGATGGCGAGTTCTAGCCCTAGCCCGCCACCCAAGTAGAGCCTTGCAACAAGCCAGACAACCCCCCACTCCATGAAGGCCTCCATTTTCCACATCCTGACTTCTCTCACGTCAGAACTCCACCCAGCAGACCAGCCTATTATAGCCCGGCTCACGCGCGCAAGCAGCTGCGTGGTCGCAAGCGACTGCGCGGTTCATCAATAAATGCAGGACTTAGAGATGACTACAAGAGTATGCTACCTGCACGGCAGAGCCTGGCAAGCTACCCGTGTTGTATTTGATATGCCAAATACCAGTAACAATTATAGACCTCATTCCGGAATGGATTGAGGCTCTTTATGTTCCTGGAACAAGCAGATGCCCTTGGGCTCTACTAGCATGAGACAAGACATATGGAGATGTTACTGGGGCCCGCTCGAGCAAATCGATGATGAACGGGAAGACAGTGATACAGTGACAGTGTCCACTGTATACTGAAGGAGCCATGCTCGCTTTCCTCAGGGCAAATTAGCATGAACCCTTCATTTGATCTTAAATGGTAGTCTTAGCCAGGGTGGTGGTCTCCTGGTAAATTTTAATTGCCCCATGCTGAGACCAGTGATGTCTTTCCACAAAAGCAAGATATCATAGCATGAACCCGGGCTTAAAGACATGTAAATAGCCTAAATTGCAAGTAGCTTAAACAGCAAAGCTCCCAAACTAGTGAGGCCCAGTCATCCAACAGCCTACTGAGGGCATCTGCCCCATGACAGATGATAGACCAGCTGTCCTTGTTATCTGAAACCATTTTCCAAACAGGATTTTACATAGAAACTTTACCTTTGACTCAAGACTCCAGTTAAGGGAAAGATGCTCGTGTTGTCTCCCATTATGGAGGGCAGAAGGGGAAGGTTTGCTCTGAGTTTCCTCTACAACCCTCACCCATGGGCTGTCCCTGACAAAGCCAACAGGTCCTGGTTTACGCACGAAGCTCTTCACAGATCTCACATAGTCCAAGGTCTTTCAGGATCACTTTGGATGTGCTGGAGCCTCGGTGCAGGGCTGCAAATAGGATCCCTGTGACCCCTTGGGGCCCCTTTATGTCTCTTATGACGTTTTAGCTCAGTAGAGCTCGCTGAGGCTCCACACGATGAAGGGTCAGGAGACAGCGTAAACAAGGAGAAAGGCGCCTTCTTTGGCTGTTACCCTGCTCCAGGTTTATACGGTTACAGGAACAGACAATGTCAGGGCCATTAGCCCTTTACCTCATATCAAAACCCATTAAGACTCCCCACTCTGCTCTCCTGAGAGGACACAAATGGGCTCTTTCCTGGGTGGGACTCAGACTCCTCTCCCCGTGCAGACTCCTGGGAACGTGGCCCTCACTGAGACTTTCACATTGTTTTTCATGGGCGTCTTCTAGGACGGCACATTCGAAAAAATTGGTACCCAGAAAATTCAGTGCTTCCTTCTTTCTCGTTAGGTGTCTGGATTTTTTAAGTGCTTAAGTTTATTTTCTAACTCAAATGTCGTATCTAGGCAGGTGATTCACAGAGCATTTTACATAGAGTGTAACGTGTACTGGTCCAAAACCGATCCCATCACCAGTGTCCACTGACCTCCACTAATGTTCCAGGTCCTCCCACCTTAAAAGTACTGCCCTCGTTAGAAGGCACTTTTGTAGGTTTGGTTATTCCAGCCCGAGGCCTCACTGTATTATCAGTTTACTCTTTATATTATCCGCACCATATACTGCACACATATATTTATATTGAATCACCATGACCTACACACTTTTTACAATTGTTTATGATTGTATTTCAGTCATATGGTCACCAAAATGCTTTGCACACACCCACCAATGTGTGCAGGCCCCTGACCCTTGCCACGTGACTGACCATCAGCCTCCCCTTACTTGCTCCTCCATTTCTCTCCTTCCCTTGTCCTTAATTATTCCTGTTCATCACTTGATTGATTTTAGGGATATTGGGGCCTAATCGATAGCACAGTGGTTGGGGCAATAGCCTTTCATGTGCCAATACTGGTTTCATCCTCGCACTCCGTAGGGTCCCCAGAGCCTTCAGGAGGCGTTCCCTGTAGGTAGGCCCAGAAACACACACCTAGGATTGCCATACGTGCTCCCAAACAAACTGTTTCAACATATGCTCATAGACTGTGTCCATACCGCTCAGACATATAAGAAAATGTTGCATTCAAAATAAAAAAAAATAAATTGACTAAACTTTTATCACCCAGTGATAAAAGTTATCTACCCGCACGGCAGAGCCTGGAAAGCTACCCATGTCGTATTTGATATGCCAGATACCAGTAACAATTATAGGCCTCATTCCCATGACATGATGGAATGGTTTGAGGCTCTTTATGTTCCTGGAGCAAGCAGATGCCCTTGGGCTCTACTTGCATGAGACAGGACATATGGAGATGTTACTGGTGCCCGCTCGAGCAAATCGATGATGAACGGGAAGACACTGATATCACCCGGTACTTTCGTTTGCCCACAAACCTGAAATCACTGTATCACTGTATCACTATTTTCCCGTTCATCATCGATTTGCTCGGCGCCGGCACCAAAACATCTCCATATGTCCTGTCTCATGCAAGTAGAGCTCAAGGGCATCTGCTTGCTCCAGGAACATAAAGAGCCTCAAACCATTCCATCAGGTCATGGGAATGAGGTCTATAATTGTTAACCAGAAATTATTAATACAAAAATTCAAATCAAAATTTTACTGTTTAAATGGAGTTTAACATTTCTAGGAACGTTGCTTAAGTCTGTAGTTTGTTGTTATTTATGGTGTAAAAAATCTTTATATCATAGTAGCCAATCATGTCATAATAAATTGGAATTAAAAGTTGATGTGTTTTATTCTGAGACTTAATAATACAGACTCAGAAATTTAGCATTCGTTTACCTTTGGGTACCGGATCTGTGCGTTTCACAGAGAGAACAGGAGCTCTGTTCAGCTGTAGCTCACACACAGGAGCAGGGAGTGACTCTACTGCCGTCACTTCTCGAGAAGCATCAGCACGGCCCAGCCCAGCACTTCTGGGCCCCAGTGTCCTCAGACTGACCACAGGATGAAGGGTATAAGAGAAGGAGGAGCCTTAGGACTCAGCAGAGATGCTGACCATCAGCCTGCAGCCATCCTCTGACCACAGGGAGCCATAGGACATCACCTGGCCACACTGTGGAGAATCCTCGGAGAACTTCAGCCACAAAGATCCTCTGAGATGCACAAACATCAGTCCCAGCCTGTGGGAGACTCAGGTGAGGAGAATCAAGTGTTTCCTGCTGAGAAGGGACCTGCTGCCCTCTGCAGAGCTCTCAGCGGCTCTGCTCCTCCTCTGTCGCTGTGTCTGAGAGTGAGGGACGTTCTTTGTGGCCTTGTGACAGCTTCTGTGTTTAGGGGACAGGATGGGCTGGTTGCTCTGGATACAGAGCAGGGACAGAGGGTCAGGGACCAGAGGGAGGACCCCAGGAGCTCCGAGGGTCTTGATGGGACCCCAAGTCCCCACACTCCTCAGCATGGCCCAGTGCTGTCCTGACATGTCTTAAACCTCCTGAGACAGACTAAGGCTGAGCCGGCTGGAGAGCTCCGGGGCTGTGTGATGTGGTACTTATCTCTGGCTTCCCATGGCAAATTAAACTACAGTCTCTGGGGCTGTGAAAGACTGTTCCTCCAATGACTGTGAGCCCTGACCACAGTGGTCTCCCAGAAGAAACAAGAGAACAAGGACATTGGAAGCGCTGAGCAATGCCCTACGGGGCAGGAGAGACAGTGCAGAGGGAGGTGCCTGCCGGGTTCAGTCTCGGCACCCCAGAGGGTCCCATGAGCTCCAGCAGCAGGGACCCCGGAGTGCAGAGGCAGGAGTAAGCCCTGAGTAGCTGGGAATGGCCCAGAGACAAGCAGAAAAAGAAACAAGGGACAGTAGGAGCTGCACTCATGGTAACGGCTGTGACCGAGGTTGTCATCCCAGTTGTTCTCCCATAGAGAAAGTGAGACAAAAGATAGTTTTGCCCCATCTGATCTCTGTGAGACCCCATGCCCAACCCCTGACTCTGTGTAAGATGCTCATGTGCTTCCTGCACGCAGGCCAGGAGCAGGTCAGGGTCGTTTCTCTGAGATCCAAATCCTTAAAATGGATCTGTAAAAGCACAGGGAAAAAGAAACATAACCAGGGAGAAACGTAGAGGTGTGCACACAGATGTAAATAGAGACTTGTGTTACCCAATGGTCAGGCGGGTGGGGCGTATGCCTTGCATGCCGCCAGCCCATGCCGGCCTGGGTTAGATCCCTGGCATCCCTTATGGTCTCCCGAGCACCGCGAGGAGTAATTCCTGAGTGCAGAGTCAGGAGAAACCCCTGAGCATTGCCGGATGTGACCCAAAAAAGCAAAAATAAATAAATAAATAAATAAATAAATAAATAAAACATAAACAGAGACTTGTAAGTAACACACAAGTGCAGCACAAATACATATGTGAGATGTGCATATGTGTGTCAGCATCACTGTATCCCTGTATCACTGTCTTCCCGTTGTTCATTGATTTGCTCGTGCGGGGACCAATAACATCTCCGTAAGTCCTGTCGCAAGCAAGTGTAGCAATCAAGGGCATCTGCTTGCTCCAGGGACAGGAAAAGCCTCAAACCGTTCTTCAGGTCATGGAATTGAGGTCCATAATTGTTACTACTTTTTGGCATAACAAATAAAACACGGGTAGCTTGCCAGGCTCTGCCGTGTAGGTGGTATACTCTCAGTAGAAGGCTCTCATCTGGAGCATATACTGATGAAACTTATAGGGGAAAGATCAGGTTTTCTCTTGGGTGGAGCTCTGAGGAACTGTGGAGTCTGGATGTTGAGAATGACTGACCGCATGATGTGTGGTTGCTCTGGCTTCTTGCTAGGCCCACTGAGATGACGGGTATCAGTTAGACCCTGTCTAGAACTGTATACAGTATATAAATGTGAAAGATTCTGGGAAGGACCTTATCCTAAGGTCAGTATTATCTAAGAACGTCACGCAGCTGCCAGCGGCGGCTGCCAAGGGAGCTGTGGGTCTGGCGTGGGTGGGTCTCTCTTCCGGGAAGCTGGCATGGAGGTGGGAGGAAAGGGCAGAGCCCAAATCTCCGCTCCGAGTCCGGCCAGTGTGGTCCCTCCCCCGCAGGAGTGAGCGGACACTTGGAGCAATGTTGGACTCAGCCAGGGGCTGGCCGAGTCACTTACCGGGAGGTCAGCTCCAGGGATTGCTTCCACGTGGGGCCGGCCGAGCACCGCAGCTGTGGGTCTGGAGTGGTGTGTCAGCATATGTGGGGGAAATATTCTGTATCCATGAGCCACTCTCTGCAGTTTCCTTTCCACCATCATCGGTCATTCAATCCTTACACGATTGCTCGGCCTGGAATATCACATGAGCCCTCACAGACGTGCTCGTGGCTCCCATCTTAGCGGGAAGGTTTTCGTTTGCACAATTCCGTATAGTGTTCACTGTCAGTTTTCATTTGTGTCCTGTTGACTGTTCACTTTTAGCCCAGATCCAGGCTGGTCCTGGTGTCCCAAGGAATTGCAATCTCATATTATCTGTGTATTTCTTCTGTTTTATTATCACTTCATTTTTATTCACAAGCCCCTTAGAACTTCCCTGTGTGTGATTCACTCCTTTTTTGACTCTCCCGACTTCCTTGCAGTCAGCAGGTCTGCGGGGAGGAATATTGCTCGTTCCTGTCCTTCCTGCTCGTTCCTGCTCGCTCCTGCAGGGACGTGCAGCCCCGACACCCCTCCAGCAGAGACCCCGACAGGCCGGTGCTCCCTGGGGACTGTCCAAGGTCAGCTGGACACTGTGGCAGTGGAGGAGCCTGTGACCTGTCGCTCTGCTCAGAGGGAGGGACACAGGATTCCTCCTGCTGACGGTACGAGAGCTGCGGGGGGAAGAGGGAAGTGAGGTTCTATTTGAAGATTGATACTGAAATACAGCACCTACATGAGGTAAATCATTAATTTCTTAAACTATTTCTTCATTGAAGAAAACAGACCCCAGGAGCTGCACTACAGGGAACCCAAAGAAAGGTGGTGACCGTGTCCTGACGGACTCTCCTCACTAACGCCCTCCAGTGTCCGTCTCTCCGGTGTCCGACACTGGGAGCTTGTTCCCTGCGGTCAGCGTCACCATAGAGAGCCTGTGCGAGCCTTGTGAGGGGACTAGAAACATCCCAGTGAGTGTGCAAACCCGATTGTGTGTTTTACACATGAACGCAACAGAAACTAAGGCTATACAACAAATGTGGGGAATAGAGTTTATGAATTTTTATTTAACCTTTCATCTTCTAGAAAATCTCTGCGTCAAGTGTGTAGAATCTTACCGAGAGGAACACACAGACACAAGAGGAGACGCAGATCCGGTCTGGCCCTGGTGCTCCAGGGAGTCAGAGATCGAAACTCCGGCATCGGGTTTTGGACATAGAGTCGGAATCTACTGCAGTTAGGAGGACCCTGGACCTTGCACTGACCACAAAGTCCATCAGCCTGTTACTCTCATGGTTGAGGGGAGCAGAGCAGGGAGGACCCTCCCCACAGACACCCACACACTGCTCATAGTGTGGTGGGCAATGAGGTGGAGTGAGGCAGGGCTTGTCCATTCCTGAGCTCAGAGGACCTGTCCCTGCCCACGGCTCTATTTCACAGGTGACCACAGCAACAGGACTGGACAGATGGATCCTGAGCCCATAATTGACACTGTGGACACGTCACAACTGCTCTGGAATAATGGGACAGAGTTATCTCCTGTGGCTAATGCAACAACAGAGAATGGAACAGATAGTGCAGATAAGTTTTATCCTGGTTTATCTGTCAAGTTTATCGTGATGAGCAGTGTCTCTCTACTCATCTGCCTCTGCGGCATGGCGGGAACGGGACTGTCGTCTGGCTGCTAGGTTTCCGCATGAGGAGAAACCCCTACAGCGTCTACATCCTCAACCTGGCCGTCGCAGACTTCATCTATCTCCTAGCTCATGTTATAATCTTCACAAATGTATATGCACATTATTTCTATCATCACATGACTTTACTTATATACTTGCATGCATTACTCTTTATTCTTTCTTTCTGCACTGGTCAGTGTCTGCTGATGGCCATCAGCACCGAGCGCCTGCTTCTCTGTGCTCTGGCCCATCTGGTACAAATGCCGCCGCCCAGCTCAGCTCTCCACCATCGTGTGCACTCTCATCTGGGTACTGTCCTTTGCTATTTTGTTAGGAGAATTTCTCTTACCCTACTTTGAAATTTATTTTGACATATATCATACACGGTTTGTGCTGCCCTTTATTACGTTTCTCGTGCTCAGTGTGTGTGGCCTGACTCTGGTCATCCGGGTCCAGTGCGGCTCCAGGCAGAGAAAACCCAGCAAGCTCTACGTGACCATCCTGCTCAACATCCTGGCCTTCCTGCTGCTCGGTGTGCCCAGAGCACCAATCCTCTTAGATCCGTACTGGTGGTGGCGCACCTTAGGTAACACAACACAGCCCATCTCAGACACGCTGTATCTAGTGAACTGCTCAATCAACCCTGTCATATACTTCTCTTGTTGGCCGGCAGGGGCAGCGGCGGGGCAGGAAAACCCTCCGGCAGCTGCTCCAGAGTGAACTGACGGATGAGTGTGAGGGAGCTGAGCAGAGGAGAGGAATCACCAGCCCCAGACAGGACGAGACGCCCGGAGCAGCAGAGGGGCCCTGCTGAGAGCCAGGTCTGACCCTTAAACACGCCTTCAGCTGGGAGAGTCACGTGAGAGTCTCTTGTAACATCAGAACAGCTGCAGGATTCTCTAGACCTGCGTGTGTTTATGTTGGTAGATCACAATGTCCTTCACTGAAATTGTGTGTATGCTTCTTGGATGTCTTTATTACAAATTGTTTCACCCTCTAATGGTTGCCAGAAGTTTCAGAGACTCTCCTCCAGGGAGGGTTGGACTCTCGAACCCTAAGCCAGTGCGTGCTCACAGCGGTAGGAACCCTCTGTCAGTTCCTGGGCTGATTGCTCAGTCCCGAGACTCTGACTTCCTCTGTGTCCCGGAGACCCCTACAGTGCGCCACAAACCTTGCACCGTCCTGACCGTGCGGGCGTGTCCTTGCATGATCTAGTTTCTGCACTGAGTCTGCACACAGACGGGACCCGTGACCTCTGACAGTGAGAATTCCGGATGCTGCTTTGTAGAATCCCGGCCCGGATCCTCCGCTTACTGGGTTCCTTTCCCGGACCTCAGCCTGCTCCTGATGCTCGCACACCCTGTTACATTCTATTTGGACGTGACTGAAACCTAGCGTCTCTTGGTGACGAACATCCCACGTCAACTGTCAAAAATTAAATATCTGTAAAAAAATGTGAAAAATTACCTGAGCAGTACCAATACAACCCATTTCTTCATTGGTCATTTTGTACTTGGCATACCAAATACAAGCAGATAGCTTTGCATATATATGCCTATACATACACACACAATAAATAGGTATATGAATAGTAAGACATAACAGCAGGTTACCAGAAAGAGTGCTTTTTAAGGACTGTTAAATAAGCCATGCATAGTGATTCAGTGAATATAATAAAAATAGACATAAGCACAAAAAAGTTCTCATGAATCTAAAATGAATTTATCATTTTAGAAATGAAAAGTTATTGAAAGTGATTTGTGTAATTTAGATTTTGTCAAATATATATATTCCAAATAAAGTTTACCATGTCTAAACCCTGACATATGGACTGAAAATTCCCTTAAATGAGTAAATATAACAAATATTTCCACAAAAATATGACTTTGGAATCGAACTGATAAAATTTACCTTAAGAAATAATAAGGCAACACCGGCCTGACTCCGCCTCAGGTAACCTCCTTGGGTTGTATGGCTGGACGGGCGGGCACCTGGGGGTCGTGGTAGAGCCCCAGGTCTCGGCAGGTGGAACTACAACCCCCCAGAAGTCCGAGCGGAACCAGAAGTAAACGGTCATTTAGAACTCTCACACCGGCCTGACTCCGCCTCAGGCAGCCTCCCTGGGGTGTGCGGCTGGCCGGGAGGGCGCCTGAGGTCGTGGTAGAGCCCCAGGTCTTGGCAAAGGTGGAACTACAAACCCCAGAAGTTCGAACAGAACCGAAGTAAATGGTCATTTTGAACTCTCACACTGGCCTGACTCCTCCTCAGGCAGCCTCCCTTTGGTGTGCGGCTGGCCCGGCGGGCACCTGGGGTTGTGGTCGAGCCCCAGGTCTCGGCAGAAGGTGGAACTACAACCCTCAGAAGTCCGAGTGGAACCGGAAGTAAACGATCATTTTGAACTCTCACACTGGCCTGACTCCGCCTCATGTAACCAGTCTGGGGTGTGCGGCTGGCTGGGAGGGGCGCCCGCTAATGCCGCCGCTTATTAATAGAAAAACTAGGAAATTCAAACCAAGGGAAGGCAATACCCTCAAGAAAAAAGAAACAGTACACCAGAGGGAATCTATCCCTGAACACCACAACACCATGGGGAAACAACGGAGATCCAACTCGAAGAACAGATGAAGGAATCTATTCTGAAGACTCAAAAAAGAATACAGATGTGCATGATCTCTCTGACAGTGAAATTAGAGAAGAAAGTGGTAGGATGTTTAAGGAGCTCAATGAAAAAATTGAGCAGATGTCCAATAAAATACAGGAGAACATAAACGAAGCAGTTGAAAGGGCAGTCAATAAACTACGGGAGGAAATGAGAGCAGAAATGGGAACCATGCAAATAGAAATATTATCGCTTAAAAAACTCAGTAGACGAAATGAAAAACACAATCGGGGCTCTCAACAGTAGGATGACAGCAGCGGAAGAGAGAATCAGTGATACTGCAGATGAGCTGCAGAAAGCACTCAGAGATCTACATAAGATGGAAAAAGACCGGAAAATGGGTCAGCAACGGAACAGAGAACAATGGGATGAAGCCAGGCGGAACAACATAAGAATCATCGGAGTCCCAGAGGGACAGGAAAGTATCCCCACGGAAATTAAAACAGTTAAAAACATCCTGGCTGAAAAGTTCCCCGAGTTAAAGGAGGAAGGCATCCAGATCCAAGAAGCCTGGCCGCGTACCAGCAAGAGAGACCCCAATAGAAAGACCCCAAGACACATCTTAGTCAAAGTAATGGATGCCATAGACAGAGACATAATACTTCGGGCAGCAAGATCAAAGAAGGAAGTTGTATACAAAGGAACATCCATTCGACTTTCAGCAGACTTCTCAGAAGACACCCTCTAAGCCCGAAGGCAGTGGTGGGATATAGTAAAAAACCTTAATGAAATAAATGCCTCAGCAAGAATTCTTTATCCGGCTAAACTCTCACTCAGATTTGAAGGACAGATATACAACTTCTTGGATAAACAACAGCTTAGGAACTTTGTAAAATCAAAACCAACCTTAAAAGAAGGACTGAATGATCTACTATAAGACGAGACATAACCCAAAAAGAACAACCAACCTATTCAGAAAGATGGCACAAAATTCCATGACAATAATCTCTCTCAATGTCAATGGTCTAAATGCACCAGTTAAGAGAAACAGAGTGGCAAAATGGGTCAAACAATTGAATCCGACATTCTGCTGCCTTCAAGAAACACACCTGAACAATCGGAGCAAAGACAGGCTCAAAATAAAAGGCTGGAAAACAATCCTTCATTTAAACAACCCATCCAAAAAGGCTGGGGTAGCCATACTGGTATCTGACAACATAGACTTCAGGCTGAAGAAGGTCAGAAGGGACAGTGAAGGTCACTTCTTAATAGTCAAGAGATGCATATATCAGGAAGAAATCACGCTATTAAACATATATGCACCCAACGAGGGGCCAGCAAAATACCTAAAACAACTACTAATAGACTTCAAAGAAGACATTGACAGCAACACAATTGTAGTTGGAGACTCCACCACTGCTCCGTCAACCCTGGATAGATCAACAAGATTGAAACTTACCAAGGAAATACTGGCCCTAAAAGAAGAGATGGAAGAAAGAGGGCTGGTAGACATATACAGGGCATTTCATCCCCAAAAAGCTGAATACACTTTCTTCTCCAGTGCACATGGAACATACTCGAAAATAGATCACATGCTGAGCCATAAATCATACCTCCATAAAATCAAGAAGATAGAAATTGTGCCAACTATTTTTTCAGACCATGATGCACTGAAAATAGAAGTTAATTGTACACAAAAACGGAGACCAATACCAAGTACCTGGAAACTAAACAGCTCACTGCTGAACAACCAGCAAGTCATAAAAGAAATCAAAGAGGAAATCCAAAGATTCCTGGAAACAAATGAGACTGAAGACATGAATTACCAGAACTTGTGGGATACAGCGAAAGCAGTGTTAAGAGGCAAGTTCATAGCTCTTCAAGCATTCATCAGAAAAGTAGAAAAGGCCATCATAAACAGTCTGACTTCACAACTTAAGATCTTAGAGAGTGATCAACAAAAGGAACCCAACCTAAGCAAAGAAAGAAAGAAATAATAAAACTTAGAGCAGAAATCAATGAGATGGAATGTCAAAAAACAATCCAGAAGATCAATGAAACCAAAAGCTCGTTCTTGAAAAAAATAAACAATATTGACAAACCACTTGCAAGACTTGTAAGAAAAGGAAAAGAGAGAACCCAAATAAATAGAATCAGAAATGAAAACTGGGACATCACAACAGAAACCACACAAATTCTAAAGATCATCAGAGATTACTATGAGAGCCTGTATGCAGCAAAACATGAGAACCTAGAGAAATGGACAAATTCCTGAATTCGGATAGCTTCCCTTGTCTGCAACAAGAAGATTTGGAATACCTCAACAAACCTATCTCCATCGAGGAAATAGAATCGGTAATCAAAAGTCTCCCCAAACACAAAAGCCCAGGTCCAGATGGATTCACCAGTGAATTCTACAAAACCTTTAAAGAGGACCTACTCTCAATTCTTTTTAAGCTCTTCCGGCAAATTGAAGAAAGCGAAGCACTCCCAAATAGCTTTTACGAGGCACATATCACCCTACTACCCAAAGCAGACAAAGATGCCACAAAAAAGGAAAACTACAGACCAATCTCCCTGATGAATACAGATGCTAAGATCTTCAACAAAATACTAGCAAATAGAATCCAAAGAGTCATCAAAAAGATTATACACCATGACCAAGTGGGATTCATCCCGGGAATGCAAGGATGATTCAACATCCGCAAGTCAATCAACATAATACACCGTATCAACAAAAAGAAAAATAGAAGCCATATGATCATATCAATAGATGCAGAGAAGGCATTTGACAAGATTCAACACCCGTTCATGATGAAAGCTCTCCGTAAAATGGGGATTGAAGGAACCTTCCTCAAGATAATCCAGGCCATCTACTACAAGCCCACAGCGAGCATCATTCTCAATGGGGAAAAACTGAAAGCCTTCCCCTTAAGATCAGGGACAAGACAAGGCTGCCCACTCTCACCACTTCTATTCAATATAGTACTGGAAGTACTTGCCATAGCAATCAGGGAAGAAAAAAGACACTAAGGGCATCCAGATAGGAAGGGAAGAAGCCAAGTTATCACTATTTGCAGATGGCATGATATTATACCTGGAAAACCCAAAACTCTCTACCAAGAGGCTCCTAGAAATAATACATTCCTATAGCAGAGTAGCAGGGTACAAAATCAATACCCAAAGTCAATGGCCTTCCTATATGCAAACAGCGAAAGAGAAGAAAGGGACATTAAAGAAACTATCCCATTCACAATTGCGCCGCAGAAAATCGAATATCTAGGAATCAGTTTTACAAAGAATGTAAAGGATCTCTTCAAAGAAATCTATAAAACGTTACTTCAGGAAATAAAAGAAGACCTGAGGAAATGGAGACATATTCCCTGCTCATGGATCGGAAGGATTAACATTATCAAAATGGTAATACTCCCTAGAGCTTTATACAGATTCAATGCGGTCCCTATAAAGATACTCATGCTGTTCTTCAAAGAAATTGAACAAACACTCCTGAAATTTGTATGGAATCATTAAACTCCACGAATAGCTAAAGCAATCCTCGGGAAAAAGAAGATGGGAGGTATCACTTTCCCCAACCTCAAGCTCTACTACATAGCAGTTGTAATTAAGACAGTGTGGTATTGGTATAGAGACAGACCTGTAGACCTATGGAATAGAACTGAGTATCCTGAAACACATTCTCAAATATACAACCACTTAATCTTCGATAAAGGTGCAAAAAATATTAAGTGGAGCAAAGAGAGTCTCTTCAACAAATGGTGCTGGGAAAACTGGGCAGCTACATGTAAAAAATGAACTTAGACCTCCTTCTAATGCCATGCACAAAAGTCAGATCAAAATGGATTATAGATCTCAACATCAGACATGAATCTATAAGGTACATCGAAGAAAACATAGGAGAAACACTCTACGACATCAAAACGAAAAGTATCTTTAAAGACGACACACCACTGACCAAGCAAATGGAAGAAAAGATAAACAGATGGGATTATATAAAACTAAAAAGCTTCTGCACCTTAAAAGAAATAGTGACCAAGATACAAAGACAATCCACAGAGTGGGAAAGGATATTCACCCAATACCCATCTGACAAGGGGTTAATATCCAGGATATATCAGGCACTGGTAGCACTCCACAAGAAAAAAAACAGCCAACCCCATCAAAAAATGGGGAGAAGAAATGAACAGAAGCTTCCAAAAAAGAAGAAATTCGAATGGCCAAAAGGCATATGAAAAAGTGTTCTTCATCTTTAATCATCAGGGAAATGCAAATCAAAACAACAATGAGGTACCATCTCACACCACAGAGACTGGCACACATCCAAAACAGCAAGAACAACCGGTGCTGGCGTGGATGTGGGGAAAAGGGACTCTGATCCACTGTTGGTGGGAGTGCCAACTGGTCCAGCCCTTTTGGAAAACAATATGGGCATTCCTCCGAAAACTAGATATTGAGCTCCCATTTGATCCAGCAATAGCACTCCTGGGAATATACCCGAGAGACCGAAAAACACATAGCAGAAACACTATCTGTACTTCTTTATTCATCTCTGCGCTATTCACTATAGCTAGAATCTGGAAACAACCTATATGCCCGAGAACAGAGGACTGGCTAAAGAAACTGTGGTTCATCTACACTATGGAATACTATACGGCTGTCAGAAAAGATGAAATTATGAAATTTACCTGCAAATGGATGGACATGGAGACTATCATGCTGAGTGAAATTAGTCAGAAGGAAAAGGACAGATATAGAATGACTGCATTCATTAATAGGACATAAATAGATACCAGTGTTTTATTAAATGGGAAATGGTAATGGCAGATTAAAACTCACCATTGAATATACACAAAGAGACTTAAGTGATAAACTCTAAATATCTGCAGGGCTAGCCACAATGTGTAAAATAAGAGGGAGAGAGATGAAGAGACAGAGAGAGAGAGAGAGAGAGAAAGAGTGGAAATGGGGCTGCCTGCTATTAAGGCAGCATGGGGGTGGGCGGGAGGAGGTGGGGTACATTGGTGGTGGAAATGGGGCACTGGTGGAGGGATGGGTGCTGGTATACTGTATTACCAAGAACCAATTATGAACACCTTTTAATTGTATGTTTCACGGTGGTATAATAAAAAATTTTTAAAAAGAAATAACAAGGCAAAGACAGAAGTAAACTTTGACATTGCCCCACTGACCCCACCGGGAGCACTGACCAGCGACGCCCATAGAATGGGACAGTCTCGCCCAGGACTAGAGGAGCAGGAGGAGACCGCGGCAGCGGGACCCTTTGGGCAGAGGCCCGAGTCCCCTGTTTAGGGTCCACTGAGTGTCCTCCCAGGAGGAGAAAGGAGGGCACTGATGACCCCCAGGAGACAGTGAAACTGGGTCTCCCCATTAGGGAGGGAAAGGGCGTGCCCCTGTCAAGGGCTCCACAGAATGTCCCTGTTGCAGATTCCACCCCAGGAAGTGCCTCTGAGTCTTGCTTCCTGGACAGGCCCATCAGAACTAAGAGCTCTGAGGGCTCAGCTCAGCAGGACTCACACCCTGAGGGGATGGAGCAGAGAAACAGCCTCATCACTGTCCCAAATCTGGGTCTGGGGAGTCGGTCATCCAGGGTTGTGGTAGTTAGTGTTTATCTGCTGGTGAGAAGTGAAGAGCCTTTTGGGTTACTGTGCACTGAACTCACCGATTGTGTTCATCGGTTGTCGACCCCTGAGCGTGACCAGGGCACTCGAACCCTAATATTGTCAGGGTCCCACGTGGCACCGACAGACATCAAGCTTCCTTCTCTGCACACTAGAGACATCCGACACAGAGCATCAGGCAGCCAGTGGGGTTGTGCTAGGGGTGACACCGGGTGGAATCGGTCCTGCACAAGGCAAGCCTAAGAGCAGCTGGGAATAAATTTCTCATCAAACAGTTGTGGTACTTGTATCAGTTGTATCACTGTCTTCCCATTGGCCATCATTTTGCTTGAGAGGTTACAAGTAATGTCTCCATTTGTTGGGAATGAGGTCCATTATTGTTACTGTTTTTGGTGTATCGAATACACCACGGGTAGCTTGCCAGGCTCTGCCATGAGCAGTTACGGTAAAAATGTTAAAAAAATATATCAAGCATTATGAATCACAGAACCATTTCTAAATACTTTGTTTTTGATTTATGACACAACTGTGAGATATACAATACAAAGCTGTGCATGGTGGGTTTCGGTCATGCGTGTAGCAGCTCACTCCCAAGTGCGCGTTCCCACCACCATAACCCTGGATCCATTGATCTCCCCAGCCTGCCACATAGCTAGGAATTTTCCACCTCCTCTTAATCCTCCTCCTCTCCTCCTGCTCCTGCTCCTCCTCCTCCCTCTCCTACTCCTCCTTCTCCTCTTCTTGTTCTTATTGTCCTTCTTATTCTTCTTGTTCTTGTTCTTGTTCTTATTCATATTATTATTATTATTATTATTATTATTATTATTCTCCTCCTTCTTCTCTCTTCACTAGCATATTGTGGCTCCAATGCATACATTTAGGGGTTTTCATGTTTATCCCTTTGCCTATGTTCAATGCTCAGTTCTAGCCAGGTGTTAACGTTTCCAACAATTATTACACTGGTTCCTTCTCAATCTCACCTAACTCCTGACACCCACACACATGTGTTGGATTTCAGCCATTGACTAGTCCTCCAGCTCTATGTTTGCCTCGTCAATATCATGATAATATCAAAGTATTGTTAGGGTCGGAGTCGCAAGTTCTTAGGAATCACAAAGAAACCAGCCAGTAATGCAAAAGGCAAGTGGAGTTTATTAAGCCAGCTAGCTGGGGTCAAGCTCTTAGGCACACAGGCCAAGGCAAGACCCCGAGTAAGGGGAAGATTTAGATTATATAGGCATAGTTCACGTCATAACCTGCACAAATTTAACATGATTCAAAGAACGACATTGCACAGACAACTCGTATTGTTATGTCCCTGGATGTTCTAAACATCAGTATGCCCTGCATGCACCCGAGCGGTTTCTAGATAACAGGAAGGGCAGTGAAACTTCTTCCCAAGGCCAGATGGGGGTGTGTGATGACAAGCCCTCAGGACTTTCCACAGCAACATGGGGCCTTTGGCTCATTAAACCTGCCTGCTGTTTTTCTCCCCTAACAGTATAACATCCATTTCATTCTTTCATGTATAATTTTAATTCATACACTTTAATATTTTTAGAATGCTGGACTTCATGACTACCTCAGAGAAAAACAGAAATCCCCAGAGAGCATCGTCAAGTATTTGGGCAGAGACTCCCATAGGTGATGGAGTCCATCGCTCGGAGTCTCTCCCCAACCCCAACTAATACACAATCTCTCGGGATAAAAATGTGCGTTGGGCCAGTTCCATCCTGGCGTTATTGTGAGGTAAGGGCTGTGTGAGAGGAACCGAGAGAGGAGGTGAGGAGCAGTCGTTTTCCCTCACAAAGCACTCTCAGAGCTTAGGAAAGATGGTGGACAACTTCTAAATTCGACCCCCTAAAGAATGAAAATTGTGCCGGCCACTTTGGTGAACGATCCCTGTGGGGTCCCAAGACCAACTGAGCTCTGCCTGAGACGCAAACAGAAGCTTCCTACCAGCACTGCAGGGACCTTAAGCACTGAGATCCTCGTTCTGCCACATTCCCAGGCCCTGGCACTGAAATGCCCCCAGGCTGGGGTCACCTCCAGGAGAGGCGCCGCCTCCCGTCAGGGCTGCTTGGGAGGCGCCCCAAGGTGTGTCCATCATCGTCTCCTACCGTCTGCGGGACCTGGGGATGCTGCAGTGAGGAAACAGAGAGACCAGCACAAACTCTCCGCGGAATGTTTCGGGAACGAGAAGGCTGATCCCGCATTCTCCACGGGGAGACCGGACAGCGCAGAGGCTGCAGGAGCTTGTCAAGATGCTCCGACCGCACATTGGCCCATTGGCGTGGGTAGGAGGGACGTGTGGGTGTGGTCAGATACAGGGGGAAAAACCATGGACAGGATTTCAGTTTTCCTTTGCTGATTTTAGGCATCTCGGATTTCGGGAACCTGAACGAGAACAGGAATGAGATGAGGTGACGTCTCCCCGCGCCCCCTGAGGTTCGGGTGTGCTGGACATGCTGCTGTCCACAGCTCTCAGCTCTCTCCGGCGCTGCACACGGTCCCTTGACCCAAAAGTTATGTTAACGGATATTTGACTAATGTTGCCATGAACTGAACTTATAAATTCAAAAATATTTTCAATATTTTAGTATAAATTTGCTAACATATTTTTACCCACCCATAATTATTAAAGTCAATACTCAGTATGGATAGTCTATTTCTTGTATAGTTTTATAACTCTGAATGTAGACAAAGTTATTAGGCACATATGCAAACTGGTTTAAAAAATTCTCTGAAACAGAGCCAACATTAAGTGGTGAGAATGTGGTGTGTGTGTTCCATAAATTTTATACATATACATAAAACTTCTCTCAGGAGGAAGACTAGAACCTTCTCTTGCTGGGAGCTCCGAGATCTCCTACTGGCTTCTTTGACAACAAACTTTATGAAGCATTAGCGATTCACATTTTCGGTTTCAATGCATCTCCTTCCATTTGCAGAGTTTAAACGCGGAGAAATTCCATCTACTCTAAGCGCCTAAAGAAACCGCAATTACAGTCCCGGTCGCAGTGAGATGTTTGTTACCGCTCAGGTGACTGGATCTGAGGACAGAGGAGCTGAAGGAGCAAGTGGGGAAAGTATTCTTCCGTCTAACGAGACTCTCAGTGTCCGTCCAGGGAGAGGAAGACGTTAGACGACAGTTTCCCATCACCGTAGAGCGCTGCAATGGTGCCAGTCAGGCTGGCTGAGAAGCTCAGGGAGGGCCCAGGGCCACTGAGCACCGCTTGGGCGGGAAAGTTACTGCAAGTTTGACCTGACCACCAGAAGGATCCGTTTGCTGCCCTGAGCCTCCTTTGCCCAAACTCCCTCTTGTTTCTCTCGGGCATCTCCAACCTCCCCGTCCTGAGGCCCCAAAGCATCCAAAATCTAGTGCTCCTGGGACCTGCTGGTGCTTCTGCTCCTGTTGTCACGTGTCAGCAGTTTAGAGCCTTCCAACCTGATCACGTGCCTCATCTTTGATTCTTTTTGTAAATGAACCACCGTGAGAGACACAGTTATGGATCAGCCCACGACTGAGATTCAGTCCTTAATGTCCTAACTCCCACCCGCATCCCTGCCCTTGATGTCTGTGTTTCCTGTGGATCTACGTGTCCTCCATCCCTGATACGTGTTTCTCCCTCTTCAGACATGCCGAGTGCAGCCACAGGAATCCAGCGCATTCATCTGATGTTTGCAACCAAAAGACTGATTCTAGGAACAGAGAGGAAGCCTGATGCTTAAACAGCTGGTTGAAGAGACTCATGAAAGAATAAGTGAATTCATCATGATGTCACTCTCACCTATAGTTGTCCTTTATGTAACTTTTATTTAAAAATTAAGTGTAGGGCCTTAAGTGATAGGACAGAGATTGAGCTGCATGACTTTCTCGAAGAAAACTCTGACTTAATTTCAGTCAGAAGTGTATTTAATTTACAGTGTCTGAGAATAAACTTGTACACATGGACACCCCTGAAACTTCAGGGATAACCCAGGTTATCCCCAGAATGGAAGGGCCCAGCGACTCCACATAATAAAGCCATGAATGAAACTCTAATGCCGAAACAGGAAACAGGGAGAAACCCATCACTCCCCTGCCCACACACACATGGAGCCGAACAATATAAAACATAAGAAATTATACGTATGCATATATACAATCACTATTGTTGCTGCTAATGGACACCAATCTGCATTACTGCTTTATTTTATAATTGAACCACCAAGAGATACACAATTACAAAGATGTTCATGATCGGTTTCAGTCATATCATGGTCCAGCACCCATCCCCCACTGTGCACTGCAGCCACCACCCAAGGGTATGACAAAAAATATATTCTTATGTACATTCAGACCAGGTTATGTTAGAGATGTTGGTAGTGAGAAACTGATACAGACAGAGCTTCACTAAGTCCTCTCAGACATGAGACACCGGAAGAGAATGTTAATACCTGCTGTACGACTCACATCAGGCAGTACTAGAAGTGTGTTGAGAATTCTAGAGACTCTTCACAGACTTTCAGCCAACATGGCGGTGGGTGGGGAGAATTTCTAGGGGCTTTATTGTGGGGAGGCTCCAGTTGCTTCCAGTTCTTATTGTTGCCTACTAAGGTCATCAGCCCATGAGGAAATGGTAGACCAGCTGACCTTGGTCTCTGAAACTCTTCTCAAACCAGGATTTTACACAGAAACTTGTCCTTTGACTCAAGATTACAGTTTTATGGAAAGATGCTCCTGTGTCCTCCCAGGATGGAAGGGCAGAGGGGAAGGTTTGCTGTGTGTTTTCTGTATAGACCCTCACCAATGAGCTTGCCCTGAGCAAACAAACAGGTCCTGGTTTACCAACCAGCTCTTCACGGATCCCCATGTCCCGAGGGCTTTCAGGATCACTCTGTGATGCGGCTGGAGCCTGGGGCTGGGACTAGGATCCTGTGACCCTGCATGTCTCTTCTCATGGACACGGTTCAGCTCAGTTGAACTCTACATGGTGAAGAGTCAGGTAACAGCATAAACAAGGAGAAAGGCGCCTTCTTTGGCTGTTACCCTGCTCCAGGGTTATATGGTTACAGGAACAGACAATGTCAAGGCCAATATCCCTTTATCTCATATCAAAACCCATTAAGACTCTCAGCTCTGCTCTCCTGAGCGGGACACAAATGGGCTCTTTCCTGGGTGGGGCTCAGACACCTCTCCCCGTGCAGACTCCTGGGAACATGGCCCTCACTGAGACTTTTCATTGTTTTTCATGGGCATCGTCTAGGATGACACAATTGAGAAAATTGGTACCTTCTTTCTTGTTAGGCGTCTGGATTTTTTAAGTGCTTAAGTTTATTTTTTAATTCAAATGCCCTATCTAGGCAAGTGATTAATAATGCTTTTCATCATAAACTTTCATGTGTACAAAGTCCAGCCATGATCCATCACCAGTGTCCACTTGCTTCCAACAATGTCCCAGGTCCCCTCCTGCTTCCCAACTGTCCTTTAGAAGGTACATTAGTAGGTTTGGGCATTGCAGTTCAGGCACATGCTCACTGTATTATAGTTAATTTTTTCTATAATCCACACCATGTACTACACACATGTTTTTATTGAATCAGGTGGTCTACACACTTTTTAAAAATAATTCATATCGCATTTCAATCATAGTCACCAAAATGCTTTGCACACACACATTATTCCACCAATATGTCCAGGGTCCCTGACCTTGTCACCGTGACTGACCAACTGCCTCCTCTAAATTGCTGCCTCCAATTTCTCTCTTCCCCTTTTCTTTAGTTATTCCTGTTCATCACTTGATTGATTTTAGGGATATTGGGGCCCAATTGATAGGACAGGGCTATTACTTTTCTGGTTTGATCCTAGGACTCCGTGGGGTCCCCAGAGCCTGTCAGGAGTGATCTCTGTGGGCAGGGCCAGGAATACACACTGAACATTGCCATACGTGCTCCCAAAACAAAACAGTTTCAACATATTTTCAATATAGACTGTATCCGTACCTGTCAGACATATAAGAATGTTGCATTCAAAATAGACTAAAATGTTATGGTCCTTTACTTTTCATTTTTTGCACACTAACATGAAATTCTCAATAAAAATTCAATCCAAAGTTTATTATATGTTCGGGGTTAACATTTCTAGGAAAGTTGCTGAAGTCTGCATTTTGTTATTATTTATCGTCTCACACATTCTTATATAAAAGTAGTCACTTACGTCACATATAATTGGAGATTGAAGTTGATGTATTTAATTAGGAGACTTACTAATAATACAGACTCAGTAACTTAGCATTCATTTACCTTAGGGGACCTGATCTGTGCGTGTCTCAGAGAGAACAGGAGCTCCGCTCTGCTGTGTCACACGCAGGAGCAGGGAGTGACTCTACTGCCGTCACTTCTCGAGAAGCATCAGCACGGCCCAGCCCAGGACTCCTGGGCCCTGGAGTCTCCTCAGAGACTCACCATGGGATGAAGGATATAAGAGCTGGAAGGAGCCCCTGAACTAAGCAGAGAAGCTGACCATCTGCCTGCGGCCATCCCCTGACCACAGGGAGCCATAGGACATCACCTGAGCCACACTGGGGAGAATCCTCGGAGTCCTCCAGCCACAAAGATGCTCTGATATCCCCAAACGTCAGCCCCAGCCTGTGGGAGACTCAGGTGAGGAGAATCAATTGTTTCCTGCTCTGTGAAGGGACCTGCTGCCCTCTGCAGAGCTCTCAGCGGCTCTGATCCTCCTCTGTGCTGTGTCTGAGAGGGAGGGACGTTCTTTGTGGCCTGTGTGATGGCTTCTGTGTTT
This sequence comes from Cryptotis parvus, assembly GCA_021461705.1. Lineage (NCBI taxonomy): Eukaryota > Metazoa > Chordata > Mammalia > Eulipotyphla > Soricidae > Cryptotis > Cryptotis parvus. The sequence goes on along the minus strand of JAJIBD010024508.1, from coordinate 28,478 downwards.
AGGGGACAGGATGGGCTGGTTGCTCTTGATACAGAGCAGGGAAGAGGGTCAGGGACCAGAGGGAGGATCCCAGGAGCTCTGAGGATCTTGATGGGGACCCCAAGTCCCCACACTCCTCAGCATGGCCCAGTGCTGTCCTGACATGTCTTAAACCTCCTGAGACAGACTAAGGCTGAGCGGCTGGAGTGCTCCGGGGCTGTGTGATGTGGGACTTATCTCTGGCTTCCCATGAAAATTAAACTACAGTCTCTTGGGCTGTGAAAGACTGTTCCTCCAATGACTGTGAGCCCCGACCACAGTGGTCTCCCCAGAAGAAACAAGCGAACAAGGACTTTGGAAACGCTGAGCAGTGCCCTACGGGGCAGGAGAGACAGTGCAGTGGAAGGCACCTGCCGGGTTCAGTCTCCGCACCCCAGAGGATCCCCTGAGCCCCAGCAGCAGGGACCCCGGAGTGCAGAGGCAGGAGTAAGCCCTGAGTAGCTGGGTATGGGCCAGAGACAAGCAGAAAAAAAAACAGACAGTAGTAGCCTCACTCACGGGCAACGCACTCACTGTGACTGAGGTTGTTGCCCCAGTGAGTCCCAGGGAGAGCGTGAGTCAGAAAATGGCTTTGTCCAGTCTTAGCTCTGTGATACCCGACTCTGTGTAAGGTGTTCATGTGCTCCGGCATTCAGGCAAGTGAGCAGGTCAGGACAATCTCCTGATTGGACAATCTCTTGATTGTCCAATCTCTTGACAATCAACTTGGAAGTTGCTTCCCCACAGTTCAATGCTCTTTTCTGGCTACATCTCAAAGTAGGACAAAGGGGCAGAATAAATGCTGGAGAAAGGACTGAGGAGCCTCAGAGACCACAAGGTCGGGGTCAGCAGATGAGGTAAAGGGGACGAGGGACCCACCCAGGCCTCTCAGCGTCTGATGTTCGTGCTGCAACTCGGGGTTCTGTCTGTCCGTGCCGACGCCTGCCCCTCCTCGCTCCCCGGGAATCATGTCCCGTTGGTTTTTGCTGTGAGTCTAATTCCTTCTGCAAGTCCCCACACAGAGAGTCCACAGGAATGAGCTACAGCTGTTTTGTTGTTGTTTTGTTTTGTTTTAGTTTTGGGGCCGAAACCAGAGTTGCTCAGGAAATATTCCTTACTACAGTCTGGAATAACTCCTGGAAGTGTGATTCCAGGAATTTCCACCCCACATGTCACATATGGGGTCCCGGAAATCAAACTATAGCTGGTTTTGTGCAAGGAAAATACCCAACCTGGTGCATGATCACTGAGCTCTCACAGTGAGCTGATCAGACAAACCTAAACAGAATGGTAAATCATGAGGAAGTTAGAAATCTTTTCTCTTTTAAAAGCTGTCTATCACTAATTGGAGGTGTATAATTCTTTTAAAATGATGTGACATCATCTGACTTATGAGTGTGTGTGTGTGTGTGTGGTTTGCAATAATTAAGAGCAGTAAAATATCTCCTCACAGTGTCATCTTCCCTCTGCATTTTGTCCTTTGTGTAACGTTGTGTGTTGTGAGAATGTTGAGGACTTGTGGCCGAGATGACTCATGTAAAGCTGATCTACTGATACGCGAGGCCCCGACATTGAGTATCAGAGCCCAGAACCCACCAATTAGATGGAAACTGTGTTTGTTTGATCGGTGTTGCCTCAATCCTCTCCCTCAAAGTCTGCAGCCGACACTCTGACCCGCGTTCTCAGTCTGACACATTTGATTCCACGTGAAGCGTCGCGTGGTCACTGTGGTCAGAGTCTGACCCGGCTCTCCCGCACCCACCTCGGTCCCTCTGCGCTCGCAGGGCAGCGGGTCCTTCCCCCTTTGGGACTCAGTGATGTCTCTTCTCTTGCGGCAGAGACAGGGGGTCACGTGACGAACACGACTCCCCACGTGGCGGCTCGACTCCCTCGCAGTGTTGAGACGGCAGGTGCCTCCTTGCTAGAGCGATGCCCTTGGAGGCGTCTCTCACGCCTCAGGTCTGGGAGAGTCCTCATGCTCACTTTTGGGGAATCTCTTGCTGTTTTCCTTAGTCTCTACCAAGTTCTCTCCCCTCGGTGAGGCAGGGTCTCCTCTGCCCAGACTAGAGTTGGGGTATGGGGGAGGCAGAGCCCCTCTATAACCCGGGGAGAGGGGGGGGGCTCCTCCTGGATCCAGACTCAGTACAAAGTGTCTGAGCTCCCCACGCGGGAAGGATTCTGCTTCCGAGTGCTCGGAGCTGAGATCTACCTAGCCCCTGACAGCAGGGTTCCCACTGGGCCGGCCGGCTGCGGGTTTGACCAGACACGCCTCCCTCTGAGACCCAAATCCTTAAAACAGGCCTAAACGGATCTATAAAGGCACAGGGGTAAGAAACATAACCGGGGAGAAAGGTAGAGGTGTGCACACACAGATGTAGAGACTCCTATGAAACACGCATGTACAGCACATAAATACATACGTGAGGTATGTGTGTGTGCGCCAGCATATGTGCGGGTACATGCTCTGGTGTCCATGAGCCGCTTCTGCCGTTTGCTTTCCCATCAGTATCATTTATTCAATCCTTACACAATTGTTCCCCTGGAATATCACATGAGCCCTGACGAAAAGTGCTTGCTGGCTTTTGATCTGAGCAGGAAGGTTTTGTTTGCACAATTCCGTGCAGTGTTCGCTGTCGATTTTCACGTATGTCCTATGTTGATTTTTCACTTTTTATTTATTTTTTTTCATTTGCAGGACTGTTATATTTCTTTTTTTTTTAATTTTTCATTATACCACCGTGAGACATACAATTACAAAGGTGTTCATAATTGGTTCTTGGTAGTACAGTATACCAGCACCCATCCCTCCACCAGTGCCCCATTTCCACCACCAATGTACCCCCACCCCTCCCGCCCACCGCCAGGCTGCCTCAAGAGCAGGTTCCCCAGTTTCCTCTCTCTTCTCTCTCTGTCTCTCTCTGTCTCTGCATCTCTCTCCCTCTTATTTTATACATTGTGGCTAGCCCTGCAGATATTTAGAGTTTATCACTTAAGTCTCTTTGTGTATATTTAATGGTGAGTTTTAATCTGCCATTACCATTTCCCACATTTAGTAAAACACTGGTATCTATTTATATCCTATTAATGAATGCTGTCATTCTATATCTGTCCTTTTCCTTCTGACTAATTTCACTCAGCATGATAGTCTCCATGTCCATCCATTTGCCAAGGTAAATTTCATAATTTCATCTTTTCTGACAGCCGCATAGTATTCCATAGTGTATATGAACCACAGTTTCTTTAGCCAGTCCTCTGTTCTCGGGCATTTAGGTTGTTCCAGATTCTAGCTATAGTGAACAGCGCAGAGATGAATAAAGAAGTACAGATAGTATTTCTGCTATGTGTTTTTCGGTCTCTCGGGTATATTCCCAGGAGTGCTATTGCTGGAACAAATGGGAGCTCAATGTCTAGTTTTCGGAGGAATGCCCATATTGTTTTCCAAAAGGGCTGGACCAGCCGGCACTCCCACCAACAGTGGATGAGAGTCCCTTTTTCCCCCACATCCACGCCAGCACCGGTTGTTCTTGCTGTTTTGGATGTGTGCCAGTCTCTGTGGGGTGAGATGGTACCTCATTGTTGTTTTGATTTGCATCTCCCTGATGATTAAAGATGAAGAGCACCTTTTCATATGCCTTTTGGCCATTCGAATTTCTTCTTTTGGAAGCTTCTGTTCATTTCTTCTCCCCATTTTTTGATGCGGTTGGCTTTTTTTTTTTTTTTTGTGGAGTGCTACCAGTACCTGATATATCCTGGATATTAACCCCTTGTCAGATGGGTATTGGGTGAATATCCTTTCCCACTCTGTGGATTGTCTTTGTATCTTGGTCACCGTTTCTTTTGAGGTGCAGAAGCTTTTTAGTTTTATATAATCCCATTTGCTTATCTTTGCTTCCATTTTCTTGGTCAGTGGTGTGTCGTCTTTAAAGATACTTTTCGTTTTGATGTCGTAGAGCATTTCTCCTATGTTTTCTTCGATGTACCTTATAGATTCATGTCTGATTTTGAGATCTATAATCCATTTTCATCTGACTTTTGTGCATGGCGTTAGAAGGAGGTCTAAGTTCATTTTTTTTTACACGTAGCTGCCCAGTCTGCTGAAAGTCGAATGGATGCTCCTTTGTATACAATTTCCTTCTTTGATCTTGCTGCCTGAAGAATTATGACTCTGTCTATGGCATCCATTACTTTGACTAGGATGTGTCTTGGGGTCTTTCTATTGGGGTCTCTTCTTGCTGGTACGCCTCGGGCTTCTTGGATCTGGATGTCTTTGTCCTTTAACTCAGGGAACTTTTCAGCCAGGATGTTTTAACTGTTTTAATATCCTTGGGTTTACTTTCCTGTCCCTTGGGATTCTGATGATTCTTATGTTGTTCCGCCTGGTTTCATCCCATTGTTCTCGGTTCCCTTGCTGATCCATTTTCCGGTCTTTTTCCGTCTTACGTAGTTCTCTGAGTGTTTTCTGCAGCTCATCTTCAGTCTCACTGATTCTCTCTTTTGCTGCTGTCATCCTCCTGTTGATAGTCCCTATTGTGTTTTACATTTCATCTACCGAGTTTTTAAGCAATGATATTTCTATTTGCATGGTTTTCATTTCTGCTCTCATAGTTTATTGCTCTCATTTCCTCCCATAGTTTATTGACTGCCCTTTCAACTGCTTCGTTTATGTTCTCCTGTATTTTATTGGACATCTGCTCAATTTTTTCGTTGAGCTCCTTAAACATCCTACCAATTTCTTCTCTAATTTTATTGTCAGAAAGATCATGCACATCTGTATTCTTTTTTGAGTCTTCAGGGTCTATTCCTTCATCTGTTCTTCGAGCTGGGGATCTGCATTGTTTACCCATGGTGTTGCGGTGTTCAGGGATAGATTCCTCTAGTGTACTGTTTCATTTTTCTTGAGGGTATTACCTTCCCTTGGTGTTGAATTTCCTAGTTTTTGTATTAATAAGCGGTCGCTGAGCGGCCACCTGCCCGACAAGCCACACATCCCAAGGAGAATACCTGAGGAGGAGACAGGCTGGTGTGAGAGTTCAAAATGTCCATTTACTTCCACTTCCTCTCAGCTTCTGGGGGGTTGTAGTTCCACCTTCTGCTGAGACCTGAGGCTATACCACGACCCCAGGTGCCTGCCCAGCCAGCCACACACCCCAGGGAGAATACCTGAGGCGGACACAGGCCCGTGTGAGAGTTCAAAATGCCCGTTTACTTCTGCTTCCGCTCGGACTTCTGGGGGTTGTAGTTCCACCTTCTGCCTAGACCTGGGGCTCTACCACAACCCCAGGCACCTGCCCGGCCAGCCGCACACCCCAGAGAGAGATTTTTCACTTTTAGACCAGATCCAGGCTGGTCCTGGTGCCCCAAGGAATTGCAATTTCATATTATCTGTGTATTTCTTCTGTTTTACCGCTTCATTTTATTGACAAGCCCCTTAGAACTTCCCTGTGTGTGATTCACTCCTTTTTGACTCTCCGAATTCCCTTGCAGTCAGCAGGTCTGCGGGAGGAACATTGCTCGCTCCTGTCCTTCCTGCTCGTTCCTGCTTGGCCTGCAGGGGAGACGTGCAGCCCCGACGCCCCTCCAGCAGAGACCCGACAGGCCAGTGCTCCCTGGGGACATCCAAGGGCAGCCTGGACACTGTGGCAGTGGAGGAGCCTGTGACCTGTGGCTCCGCTCAGAGGGAGGGACACAGGATTCCTCCTGCTGACAAGAACAAGAGTTGCAGGGGGAAAGAGGGAAGAAAAGTTCTATTTAAAAGATGTCCCATACTGAAATAAGGTTACTACATGAGGTAATTTATAAACCATTATTTCATTAAAGAAAAACAGACCCCAGGAGCTGCACTACAGGGAACCCAAAGAAAGGTGGTGACCATGTCCTGACGGACTCTCCTCACTAACGTGCTCTAGTGTCCATCTCTCCGGGACACTGGGAGCTTGTTCCTTGCAGTCAGCGTCACCATCGAGAGCCTGTGCGAGCCTTGTGAGGGGGTTAGAAACATCAGTGAGTACGCAAACTGTATTGTACATTTTATGCAAGAATACAAAGGAAACCAAGACTATACAAATGATGTGGGGAATTTGTGTAATTATGAATTTTTTTAATTTAAACTTTCATCTTCTAGAAAATCTCTGGGGTCAAGCGGCACGAAACATTCCCGCCAAGGAACACGCAGACACAAGAGGAGACACGGATCTGGGCTGGTCCTGGTGCCCCAGGGAGTCAGAGAGCGAAACTCTGGGATCGGGTCCTGGGCTGGGCAGGCCATGAGTAGGAACTTTCTGGAGTTTCAGGAGGACCCTGGACCTACCACTGAGGACAAAGTCCATCTGCTGCTGGCCCTCGTGGTGGGTAGGAGCAGGAGCTTGGAAGACCCTAACTCAAGACCTCCCCCACACGCTGCTCATCAGTGTAGTGGGTTCTGAGGTGAAGTGGGGAAGGGCTGAACCATCCCTGAGCTCAGAGGACCTGTCCCTGTCCACGGCTCTATTTCACAGGTGACCACAGCAGCAGGGCTGGCCAGATGGATCCTGAGCCCAGAAATGACTCCATGCACAGGTCCCAACTGTGCTGGAATGATGGGACAGAGTTATCTTTTGTGGCAAATGCAACACCAGAGAACAGAACAGATAGTACAGATATGTTTGATCTTGAAGAATATGTCAAGTTTAATGTGATCATCGGTGTCTCTGTGCTCATCTGTCTCTGCGGCATGGCGGGAACGGGACTGTCATCTGGCTGCTGGGTTTCCGCATGAAGAGAAACCTCTATGGTGTCTACATCCTCAACCTGGCCGTCGCAGACTTTATCTTTCTCTTCGCTTATGTTCTATTCTTCACAGCTTACTATGCAGGTATTTTCTATGATTATAGCATTCATTACGTGCATATGGTGCTCTCAACTTTTTCTTACGGGCCAGGTCAGAGTCTGTTGATGGCCATCAGTATCGAGCGCTGTGTCTCTGTGCTCTGGCCCATCTGGTACAAATGCTGCCGCCCAGCTCAGCTCTCCACCATCGTGTGTGCTCTCATCTGGGCACTGTCCTTCATTTTCTTGTTAGGACCACTTATCTGTACCTGGTTGGACTACTGTTTTGACACATTTCATTTAGAATATGTGCTGCCCCTCATTACATTTCTGGTGCTCAGTGTGTGTGGCCTGACTCTGGTCATCCGGGTCCAGTGCGGCTCCAGGCAGAGAAAGCCCAGCAAGCTCTACGTGACCATCCTGCTCAATGTCCTGGCCTTCCTGCTGCTCAACGTGCCCAGAGTAGTCTACTATGTAGTTTATAGCTGGTTGCAAACCTCAAATATAACAGCACTATTGATCGTGGACATGGTATATGAGATGAACTGCTCGATCAACCCCGTCATATACTTCTTTGTTGGCCAGCATGGACAGCAGCGGGGCAGGAAAACCCTCCGGCAGCTGCTCCACAATGCGCTGACCGATGGCGACAAGTGAGTTGAGCACAGAAGGGGAATCAAGTACCCCAAACAGCGAGACATCCCAGAGCCTCATGGGCGGGGGCTCTGCTGAGTGCCCAGGTCTGACCCTGTAAACACGCTGTCAGCTGGGAGAGTCATGGGAGATTCCCTTGTAACATCACAGCAATTGTAGAAGTCTTTAGACATGCAAGTGTCTCTGTTGGTAGATCACAGTATTCTTCAATGGAATTAGATGCAGGATCCCAGGATGACTGTTTTCATCACTGCCTCTGTGTACTGCAACTGTCCTCTCCTTGTCTCGGTTCCGGGGTTTCACACACTCCCCCCCAGGGGCAGTTTAACTCTAGAACCCTAAGGCAGTGTGTAGTCACAGTGTAGAAACCCTCTGGTCTCTTCCTGTGCCGATTCCAAAATCCAGGGCCTCTGACTTCCTCATGTGTGTCCCAGAGACCCCTACAGTGTGTGGCAAGCCTTGTCCCATCATGCCTGTTCTAGGGGCAGTGTGGCGATCCTTGCATTATCCACGTTGCTGTGAGCGAGTCTGCACACAGACGGGAGGCCCGTGTGTCCCCAATCTCTCCATGTGTCCTGTGCTTGGCATGTCCATGTGAAGTGTGAACTCGGAAGAACTGACTCAGCCCCCACAACACCCCAACTCTGATATGGCAGATGATTTCCTGGGATGCCCAGATCACACCTGCTGGCTGACAGTGTCCTGTGTGTCGCCTGGAAACAAGGAGCATGTGTGAGAGTGACGGCTGCAGTCTCGGGAGGCGGAGCCTGGGTCAGAGGGAACTCACAGCCCTTAGTGCCGCCTTGGGCGCTCCCAGAGGGGCCTGTGTCTCGGGAGGTGAGCAGAGAAGATTAACTCCAGGGCTCTCTGCAGAGGACAGGCTCGAATCCTCTCTGGTATCCGGAATCTGGCTGTTTCCTCTGTGTGTCCAGCTGTGCAGCTGATCCAGGCTTAGAATACGTGGAGAGTAAAGGAAGTCACCGCAGGGATGGGCCTGCTGGACCCGTCTCTTACCTCGTAGCCAGGCGCAATCAGCTGCATCCCCACAGGCTGAGCTAACTACTGGGCACCATGTCGCGGCTCCACACTTCATTCCTGTGGGATTTTTTTTTCTTCGCAAATGACCCTGAGGGACAGAGGCCGACTGTCAGCTCAGCTCTGTGGATTCTTTGTTTCATGGGGGCTGAAATCGCAGAGTTTGAGGACCGTGACTGGGCACCGTGCCCGGACGTGCTCCTGAGGATCAGTGGGGAAATGTAGATGCTGAAGCGGGAAACTAGGTCGAGCCTCTGAGTGACCCTTCTGCGAGTGCGCAACAGTGAACACGACTTAGGGGGCTGAGGCGCAACCAGAAGAGCCGAGAGCAAGTGCACTTTGGAAGCTTGAGCAGGCACAGAGCAGGTTCACGGAAACAACCGGAATGGGATTATGTGAACCTGAAAGCAAATTGCTCTAATCACTGTTTTTGCCACCTACTTGTGTGAGCAATGGTGGGAGCAGCCTCTGCACATGTTCCATGAACGTTGGCATGACGGGTGCTGTGTCCTACGGAAGCTCTTTCTGAACCGTGTTTGTGGCTCTGCCCATTCAAGGCTACAGCTAAGTTGTGTCTGCAGGTGTAATAAAGATGGCTTCCCTCTCATCTCGTGAGTGTCACCTGCTTCTAGATCAGATTTCAGGACACACAAAATGGTAATACTCCCTAGAGCTTTGTACAGATTCAATGCGGTTCCTATAAGGATTCCCATGACATTCTTTAAAGAAATTGACCAAACACTTCTGAAATTCGTATGGAATAATAAACCCCCCCACGGATAGCTAAAGCAATCCTTGGGAAGAAGAAGATGGGGAGGCATCACCTTTCCCAACCTCAAACTGTACTACAAAGCAGCAGTAATTAAAACAGCATGGTACTGGAATAAAAACAGACCGGTGGACCTATGGAATAGAGTTGAGTATCCTGACACCACCCTCAAAGACATGATCAGTTAATCTTTGATAAAGGTGCAAAGAGTCCAAACTGGAGTAAGGAAAGCCTCTTCAACAAGTGGTGCTGGGAAAACTGGACAGCTACATGTAAAAAAAATGAATTTGGACCTGTGTCTAACACCTTGCACAAAAATCAGATCAAAATGGATTAAAGATCTCAATGTCAGACCTGAATCCATAAAGTACGTTGAAGAAAATATAGGAAAAACCCTCCACGACATCGATGCTAAAGACATCTTCAAAGGTGAAACACCATTAACAAAGCAACTAGAAGAAAATATAAATATATGGGACTACATGAAACTGAAGAGCTTCTGCACCTCGAAAGAAACAGTGACCAAGATAGAAAGACAGTCGACAGAATGGGAAAGAATATTCACCCAATACCCATCTGATAAGGGGTTAATATCCAGGATATATCAGGCACTGGTACAGCTATATAAGAAAAAAACAGCCAACCCCATTAGAAAATGGGGAGAGGGAGATGAACAGAAACTTTGACAAGGAAGAAATCTGAATGGCCAAAAGGCATATGAAAAAATGCTCATCATCACTAATCATCAGAGAAATGCAAATCAAAACAACAATGAGATATCACCTTACACCACAGAGAATGGCCCATATCCAAAAGGGTAAAAGCAACAAGTGCTGGCGTGGATGTGGGGAAAAGGGGACTCTCATACACTGTTGGTGGGAATGTCGACTTGTACAACCTTTCTGGAAAACAATATGGACATTCCTCCAAAGACTAGAAATTGAGCTCCCCTTTGACCCAGCCATACCGCTCCTTGGAATATACCCCTGGAAAGCCAAAAACACACAGCGGAAACACAATCCGCACTTTTATTTTCATAGCAGCACTATTCACAATAGCCAGAACCTGGAAACAACCAGTATGCCCGAGAACTGATGACTGGATAAAGAAACTGTGGTACATCTACACAATGGAATACTATGCAGCTGTCAGAAAAAATGAAGTTATGAAATTTTCCTATAAATGGATGGATATGGAAAGAATCATGTTGAGTGAAATTAGTCAGAAGGAAAGAGAGAGACATAGAATGACTGCATTTATTTGCATGACATAAATATACTAGGTGATCTTACCGAAAGTGGAAATTACCACAAGCGTGTGGGAGTCAGAGGTTAATTTAGATAGAGAAGGGAACATGTGTGAATAAATGTCTAAAGGTCTGATACTAACATAGAACTGAGCATTAAATACAGACAAAAATGCAAATGATGGCTTCTAAGTGTACATAGTGCAACCCACAATGTGTGGGAGAAGGAGGAGAGAGAGAGGGAGAGGAGAGGGAGATAAAGAACCTGCCATTTAGGCAGGATGTGGTAGGGGGAGGGAATTGGGGACATGGGTGGTGGCTGAGGGGCACTGGTGGAGGGCGGGTGCTGGAACACTGTGTGACCGAAACCCCCAAGCGTGAACAATGTTGTAATTGTATATCTCACAGTGGTATAATAAAATGTTAAAAAAATAAAAAAAGAAAAAACACAGCTGAAATTTGCACCTAACTATAGCTCCCAAAATAATGAAAGCAATTGCAAGAAAAAGTAATATGGAGTGGGGGAGGGTCATGCAGTTTGTGACTTCAGACTATAGTATAGAGCTATAGTATGGTACTGGGACTAAAGCAGACTTTTAGATAAATGGAATGGAATAGAGAGCCTGGAAGTATATCCTTGATGTATGAACAGTGAACGGTAAAGAAGGTAAAAACATAAAGTGGAGGGTAAAAGGTCTTTTCAACAAATGAGGTTAAGAAAACTAGCTAGCCACTTGAAAAAAAATTAAATCTGAACCTCTAACAAAATATACACCAGTTAATTAAAAATAATATAATATAAGACTAGAATCCATGAATACATCAAGGAAAACAGGTTAAAGTCTCCTACCACAACCCAACATGTGATCCCTGGCACTATTCAGAACTGTCAAGTTATCACAGAGATAAACCTAGAGACCTCAAAGCATTGCCAACTGTATCCCTGAAGGACCCCAAACACTTCTGAAGTGACTCTAGTGATTCTCAGTAACACATGGCCAAAGAAAAATGAGTATTTTGGCCCTAGCAATAGGAATGACAGCCCAATTGACTATCATCAGGAATAGGCTCTGGGTTCCCTATGCATCACTTGTGAGTCACTCTTCCCAAACCCTTATTTAAGATACTCATATAAAAGGTTACTTCAATAAATCAATTGAGTCTTCTAGCAAAGCTAACAAATTGGAACTATAGCAAACTAAAAAGGTTTTGTGTGATGAAATAAATAAGCAGCAAATTAAAAGACATTATACTGAATGGGAAAAATATTTGCAATACATATATATGATGAAAGACTAATATCCAAAAAATACGTATAGCACTTAAAATATTCCTGAATCAACCAGATGCCATTGGGCTGCATTGGTATGTGATAGGGTCCGATGGAAATGTTACTGGCGCCCACTCGAGCAAGTCGATGAATAATGGGATTCAAGTGAAGTGAAGTGAAACACTTAAAAACTAAAAAGCAAACCAAGTAACCACATAAAAATTGGGGAGGAGGATGAATAGGCACATCTTCAAATAACACATGAATGGCCAACAGGCATGAAAAGTGGTTTTCATCACTTCTTAAAAAAGCAAGGTACCACGATTGAAAATGGACTATATAAGAAAAAAGACCAGAAACAGCCCAGTGTTGGTGAGAATATTGTGAAAAATGAATCCCTAAGTCAAAGGCTAGGTAAGACAGAAAACGGAAAACAGTGTGCTAACAATTGTAGAAAGTACTAATACCAAACTAGAATTGAGCATTGAATATAGGCAAAAAGATACACATGACAAGCCTTTAACGTGTGTTCTGTAACCCGCAATCTGGAAGGGAAGGAAAAGAGAAAGAGATAGAGAGAAAGGGAAAGAAATAAAGAACCTGCCATGGAGGCGGGCTGGGGAGGGGAGGGAACTGGGGACATTGGTGGTGGGAGATGGGCACTAGTGGAGGGATGGGTGCTGGAACACTGTATGACCAAAACCCAAATATGAACATCTTTGTAATTGTATATCTCATGGTGGTATAATAAAATACTTATGAAAAAAAAAGATTTCAGGACACAGACACCCCAGATAGGTCTATTTCTTCCATTGGTCACTGCTGACCTGAAACTTATCCTGCAGGAAGTCTGAGTTCTTGCTCATGACCTTGATTTCTCATTAGGAATCTGTGATGGAAACTCCGCCGAGGCCTGAAAATATTCTATACTGGGAAGGAGCTGGGCTTGCACAGACGCCTGGGGCCATCCCTGACATTGCATATGGCACCCCGCACCCTAAAGCCATTCAGGAATGATCTGTGAGATCAAAGCCAGGAGTAAGCCCTGAGCATAGCTGGATGTGGCCCCCAGAGATGTAAATAGAAGGGACAGATACAGCGAAATCTGTCATGGATATAAAGAAATAGTAAAGGGATTTTCACAGCCAAAGGCAACGGTCCCTGGCAGTTGGTCTCCGTAACCGAGGGCTCAGCATGTTGGGGCTCTCTGTGGAGGGTGTGGGTGTGTGCTAACGGGCTCTGTCTGCACGGACTCCTGTCGTTCACATATTGTGAATCCAGCGCCTAAGATGAAAAAGTGGAAGAACCCCAGAGTCTCGAGTCTCCCAACTGCTGCCTCATGGATGTGCGGCGTTTGTGCTTTAATCCTGATCATTTGCACGTTTCTTTCCATGGGGCCAAATAACAGGACCTACAAATGTACTCCTTGTTTGTGTTCCTGGCATAACCTTCTTCAAATATTTTTGCAAAGATAAAGCAAAGATCTTTCTGCATGCTCCATGTCAATTTCTCTCCAGGATGGCCTAGTCAGCAGACGATGGACCACGGTCTATTCCGTGAGACAAAAGCTGACCTCTGATTTCTCTGCATGACTGTCCCACAATGTAAACTGCTCAAGGAAGGCAGAGAAATGCGCTCAGTGTTGACATGAATATGAAATGTCCGTATATCCCCGTGTCTGTTCCGCTCCTCGAGGCCCGATCCCTCACATCATGGCGTAGGGTCAGACTCTCCTCTGAGGGAAGAGCAAGGACAGTCCAGAAACTTCCACTCTACAGTCCTGTTTCCTGTTCTGGCGTCTCTGATGCCTCTTTACTCACCGGATCAGTCCTCGCTGTCACTGCAACAGGTGCGTCTCATCACTGCCAGTGAGATGCACCAACAACTGTGTCGGGTGTCTGTCGGTCATGCCCATGTGACAGCTATAGCTTCAGTTGCTCAGTCACTTCCGGTTCCTTGCTGCCCTGAGTTATAAAGTGCCATGCATGACAGTACAGAAAAGTAGAAATCTATCCATCCTATTGGGTAAAAATAGTATCAACAGTTTTCACACAAGCCTGTAGATATTTTGTCAATTTTATTTCTGTGGAGTTGTTCAAACAATAAAAGACCCTCAAAATACAGATGGTGACTCTTGACTCCTCGCTAGACAGCACCACACCCTGCAGTGCTGGGGGTCCCCAGGGCTACACCCAGGGGTGGTCAGGGAACCATTTAGTGCTTGGGGCCAAGCCCCGTTCCTCTCCCATGCAAGGTCCATGGTCACGGGCCTGTCCCCGGCCCTAGTTTGGAGCTCTGGGCCCTGTAGTGCCCGGAAGCCCCAGAAGGCACAATGTCCACCCAGAAGGCACACTGTCCACCCAAAATGCACACTGTCCATCCAGAAAGCACACTGTCCATCCAGCCAATCCCGATGACCGGTAGGAATTGGGGAACTTCTGCCTGATCCAGGCCCCAGAAAAGTGCCCCCAGATCCTGAGTGTCAGTGGCTGATGTGACAGATGGAATCATCTCACAGTTGGGGGCCACAGGGTGGTGGTGGGGGCACAGGCTGGAGCTACAGAACACAGCAGGGATATACGCAGGAGCCCACTTCCCTTATGAGAAGCTTCTGGAAACCAAAGTGAAGGCACCGCACAGCAAGCAGGAACCAGCCTTTTTGGTCCACTGGCTGAAGATGACGGGAGCAGGGGAGGGTTCCCAGAGCACCACTTGAATGGGCTGAAGACCCCGAGGACAGGAGAGAATCCGCAGGCTGGGGGTCGTGGAGCCTCTCTTGGGGGAGCAGGGACCCCAGTGCAGCTGGAGCCAGGACACTGACGGAGCCGTCCCTGGGGACAGAGATGAGGGAGCAACTTAGCCAGAGGCGCCTTGCGAGGGCTCTCGGGGCCGATGTCCCCTGGCGTTGGCACATGAGAAGCCCGCAGCTGTTCCTCTGCAGTGCCGGGTGACTCCTGAGTCAAAACCCCTGAGACCTCATGTCCTCCGGGGCCAAGTGGCCTCCGTGGGATGTGAGGTGGCGGCCAGGAGGCCCCTAACTGGGTGTGGAAGACACTGAGGCTCTGGCTCTGCCCTCTGTGCTCTGGGGGCGTCTCCCTGGGCTCTGCACACCCTGGGGGCCCAAACCGAAGGTGCAGAGAGCAGCAGCCCATGACACAGTGAGGGACGGGAGCGAACCCCACTCCTGGGATGCGCCCGACTGAATCGTCACTTTGTCAAATAGGAAGGGCCCGGGAGAGGAGAGAAGTAACTGAACTCCCGAGGGCAGAGATCCCCGAGGCTCCACACCACAGAGCAGAGCTGCAGGACTGACGGGAGAGAGAGGTGAGCCCCCGCCACCCGCAGCGGGGTGTGGGAAGGCCTGTGGGCACCCAGACTCGATGCTCACGTGCACCCAGGGCACCGCGGAAGGGGAAATTTGGGGTGTCTGTTTGGTGAACCTAGAATTGCTGAATTTAGACATTTTCACTGTGGATTTAACGCATGTCAGTGCTTTAATGCACTTCAGTGTCACGATCACGATCTCGATCATGATCTTCCCATTGATCATCTATTTGCTAGAGCGGGCACCAGTAATATCTCTATATGTCCTGTCTCATGCCAGTAGAGCCAGGGGCATCGGCTTGCTACAGGAACATAAAGAGCCTCAAACCATTATATTAGGTCATGGGAATGACCTAATATAATTGTTACTGGAATTTGGCATATCATATACAACACGAGAAGCTTGCCAGGCTTGTCGAGCGGGAGGCAAACTCTTTTAAACACCTCCAAATAAAGCATGAACTGCACTTCAGTGTCTGCACACAGAAATTCAGTCAAACAAATACAACGCTTTTTGGACATGAAATGCTTTTAGAATACAACAGTTTGCTGTGTGGAAGAATTGGAAGCTGGATTTCTGTGCACTCTCTGCTGTTGGAACTGTTCGGAGAAGGGCAGAGGCGCACGCATTGCAGTAAAGTTAAACCCAATCATGATTGGAACCGTATTTCTCATGGTGGTATAATAAAATGAAATATTAAAACAATTAAAAACTAAAAAGTGTCCACATCATTTTACTTGGACTTTATAGTTTCTCTTTATGTTCCAAGAAGCTCGAGCCCGTGGTGTGGGTCAGATTCTATCCTGCCTTGGGTGAGGAACAAGGGAAGCCCAGCAACCGCCCTGGAAGTCTATTCTTCCCAGTTCTAGAAACTCTTCACTGTATCACTGTCTTCCCATTGTTCACCGATTTGCTCGAGTGGGCACTAGTAACATCTCCAATGTCCTGTCACAAGCAAGTGTAGCCAAGGGCATCTGCTTGCTCCAGGGACAGGAATTGCCCCAAACCATTCTTCAGGTCATTGAACTGAGGTCCATAATTGTTACTAGTTTTCGGCATAACAAGTAAATAAAACACGGGTAGCTTACCAGGCTCTGCCGTTTAGGTGGTATATTCTCAGTAGAAGGCTCTCATCTCGAGCATTTACTGATGAAACTTAAAGGGGAAGATCAGGTTTTCTCTTGGATGGAGCTCTGAGGAACTATGGAGTCTGGATGTTGAGAATGACTGACCTCATGATGTGTGGTTTGCTCTGGCTTCTTGCTAGACTTACTAGTATCAGTTAGAACCTGTCTAGAACTGTATACAATGTATAAATGTGAAAGATCTTTGCTCTGGCTTCTTGCTAGGCTTACTGCTATCAGTTAGAACCTGTCTAGAACTGTATACAATGTATAAATGTGAAAGATCTTGGGAAGGACCTTATCCTAAAATCAGCATTCCCTAAGAATATTGCGCGGCCTCAAAGTGGCTGCACGCCAAGGGAGCTGTGGGTCTGGCGTGGGTGGGTCTCTCTCTTCCAGGGCAACTGGCATGGAGGCAGAGGAAAGGGCAGGGCCCAAATCTCCAATCCGAGTCCAGCCGGCGTGGTTCCTCCCCCACACATGAGAGCAAACCCTTGGAGCAATGTTGGGCTCAGCCAGGGGCTGGCCAAGCCCCTTACTTGGAGGTCAGCACCATAGGTTGCTTCCACGTGGGGCTGGCCCGAGCAGCGCACCTGTGGGTCTGAAGTGGATGGGTCTTTATCTCTTCCGGGGTTGCAGATTAGCTTTTCTTCACCACGCAGAAAGCTCTTTTCTGTCATCTTCTTTTGCTGCTACATTCCAACACTGCAACCTGGATTATACAGGTTATTTAATTTTCCTATATTCCTGTGCAGAACATACATATATATACACACACACACACACACAAATTTATCTCTCACTTTGATCTCTTGCATTCTGTGTCACAGTTAGAAAAGTCCTGGACAGGAAAGACAGGTGCTGCTATTGGTCAAGGTAGCATCAATCGTTGCCATGAAGCTGGCAGATACTTCACCAAAGTGTTTTCTGTGGAATTCTCCCAGCCTTAACCCAGGCACTTGTCCCACTGCTCTGGTCTTGGGTTGCCAGCTAGACAGCAGCTCACATACTGAAGTGTTCGGGATCCCCAAGGTTGCTCTAGTCAGTGAACTATGCAGTGCTTGGGGTCAAGTCCTGCTCCTCCCCCATGCAAGAAAAGCGCCCATGACCGATGCTAAGATCTTCAACAAAATACTAGCAAACAGAATCCAAAGAATCATCAAGAAGATTATACATCATGACCAAGTAGGATTCATCCCGGGAATGCAAGGATGGTTCAACTTTCATAAGTCAATCAACATAATACATCATATCAATAAGAGAAAAAATAAAAACCATATGATCCTATCAATAGACGCAGAGAAAGCATTTGATAAGATCCAGCACCTGTTCATGATTAAGACCCCCAGAAAATGGGAATTGAAGGGACTTTCCTCAAGATAGTTACAGCCATCTACCAAAAGCCCACAGCGAGCATCATTCTAAATGGGGAAAAGTTGAAAGCCTCCCCGGGGTCTCACCTCTTTTATTCAATATAGTACTGGAAGTACTTGCCATAGCAATCAGAGAAGAAAAAGGACATCAAGGGCATCCAGATAGGCAAGGAAGAAGTCAAGCTATCATTTTTTGCAGATGACATGATATTATACCTAGAGAGCCCTAAAATCTCTACCAAAAAACTCCTAGAAACAATAGATGCATATAGTAGAGTGGCAGGATACAAAATCAACACCCAAAAGTCAGTGGCTTTCCTATACACAAATAACGAAAGAGAAAAAAAGGGATATTCAGGAAACGATTCCATTCACAATCGTGCCACGAAAATCAAATACCTAGGAATCAACTTAACCAAGTGTGTAAAGGACCTGTACAAAGAAAACTACAAGACACTGCTCCAAGAGATAAAAGAGGACACAAGGAAATGGAAACATATTCCCTGCTCATGGATGGAGAGAATCAACATTGTCAAAATGGTAATACACCCTAGAGCTCTAAAGATTCAATGTAGTCCCAATAAGGATACCCATGACATTCTTCAAAGAACTTGACCAAATGCTCCTGAAAATTGTATGGAACAATAAACCCCCCAAGGATAGCTAAAGCAATCCTCTGGAATAGAAGATGGGAGGCATCACCTTTCCCAACTTCAAACTGTACTACAAGGCAGTAGTAATTAAAACAGCGTGGTACTGGAATAAAAACAGACCTGTGGACCTATGGAATAGAATTGAGTATCCTGACACCCAACCTCAAACACATGATCATTTAATCTTTGATAAAGGTGCAAAGAGTCCAAAATGGAGTAAGAAAAGCCTCTTCAACAAGTGGTGTTGGGAAAACTGGACAGCGACATGTAAAAAAATGAATTTGGACCTGTGTCTAACACCATGCACAAAAATCAGATCAAAATGGATTAAAGATCTCAACATCAGACTTGAATCCATAAAGTACATTGAAGAAAATATAGTAAAAACCCTCCATGACACTGAAGCTAAAGGCATCTTCAAAGGTGAAACATCACTAACAAAGCAACTAGAAGAAAAGATAAATATATGGGACTACATGAAACTAAAAATCTTCTGCACCTCAAAAGAAACAGTGACTAAGATACAAAGGCAGTCCACAGAATGGGAAAGAATATTCATCCAATACCCATCTGATAAGGGATTAATATTCAGGATATATCATGCACTGGTAGAACTTTACAAGAAGAAAACAACCTCATCAAAAATGGGGAGAAGAAATGAACAGAAACTTCAGCAAGGAAGAAATCCGAATGGCCAAAAAACATATGAAAAAATGCTCATCATCACTAATCATCAGAGAGATGCAAATCAAAACAACAATGAGATACCACTTTACACCACAGAGACTGGCACATCTTCAAAAGAGCAAGAACAACAAGTGCTGGCGTGGATGTGGGGAAAAGGGGACACTCATCCATTGTTGGTGGGAATGCCAGCTGGTACAGCCTTTCTGGAAAACAATATGGACATTCCTCCAAAGACTAGAAATTGAACTCCCATTTGACCCAGCCATACCACTCCTGGGAATCTACTCTGGGAAGCCAAAAATACGCAGAGGAAACACCATTCCTACT
This sequence comes from Cryptotis parvus, assembly GCA_021461705.1. NCBI lineage: Eukaryota > Metazoa > Chordata > Mammalia > Eulipotyphla > Soricidae > Cryptotis > Cryptotis parvus. The sequence continues at coordinate 9,193 of JAJIBD010024508.1, read as the reverse complement.
TTTATGTTCATAGCAGCATTATTCACAATAGCCAGAATCTGGAAACAACCAGAGTGCCCTAGAATCGATGACTGGATAAAGAAGCTTTGGTGCATCTACAGAATGGAATACTATGCAGCTGTTAGGAAAAATGAAGCTATAAAATTTGCCTATAAATGGATGGACATGGAGAAGATTATGTTGAGTGAAATTAGCCAGAAGGAGAGAGACAGATACAGAATGACTGCATTTATTTGCATAACATAAATATATATGTACATATTATGATACCAATATATAAGGTTAAGTGAAACATGTATCAAGAGGTCTTGTCAAAGGTGGAAATTATCACAAATGTGTGGGAGTCAGAGGCTAGATAAGACAGAAAATGGAACAGTGTGCTAACAATTGTCGAGGGTACTAATACCAACCAAGAACTGAGCATTAAATAGAGGCAAAAAGATACACATGCCAACCCTTTAATGTATGTTCTGTAATCCATAGTCTGGAAGGGAAGGAAAAGAAAAAGAGAGAGAAAGGGAAAGAAATAAAGAATCTGCCATGGAGGCAGGCTTGGGGAGGGGGAGGGAACCGGGGATGTTGGTGGTGGGAGATGGGCACTGGTGGCGGGATGGGTGCTGGAACACTGTATGACCAAAACCCAAATATGAACTTTTTAATTGTATATCTTTGTAATTGTAAAAAAATAAAACTAAAAAAAAACTTTTAAAAAAAGTGCCCGTGACCACTAAACTATCTCCTACCCCTTCAGTTAGGAGCTCTGAGGCTTTCACACCTGAAGCACCTGAAGGCAGAACCTCCACCCGCCCTTCCTAGGTGAGTAGAAGGAGTCTGCGAATATCTCTGCCTGAGACAGGACGAACAGAAGGATCCCACAGTTATAGCTGAGAACAGTCAATAACTTGAACACACACACACACAAACACATTCAGTGTGCAACTATTTACAACAACCGAGTTCTAGAAAGAACCAAGATGCCCGACCTGAGACAGGAGCTGTGCACCTGCAGGAAGTATCCCCAGGGGAAGCTCACAGCGATGGGAAATGAGATGTTCTCATCGTGAGCAGGGCAGGGGCTGACAGTCTGGGAAGCGTCAATGGCCAGGGAAATCACCATGAGAATTAAGAAGGAGCTTGTGGGTACCATTTGGATTGCATGAAGTCCATGGTCTGAAATTATGATTCTTCCCTGAATATACATCCATTATATGGATTTGTTTATACCAGCTCTCTCTCTTCTTCTCTCTATCTCTGTCCAGTGTTTTGACATAAGAGATAATCTCAGAGGAAGGCACTAGGCCCGCATTATCATAATTTGTTTAGACCTAAAAAAGAGGTGTGGGACCACCTAACATCTACCCCTAAAAGCTGAGTCATTGATCTGTGTCAGCACAACCCACCCTGAAATGATTATGACTTTGGGTATGTAAAGGGACTGGCTGAGGCTGATGAATCCACTTTTGTGGGGAGACCTGGGCCCCAGGGCATGGTGGGAGGTTGACCAAGAGCCAGATCTCTTCAATTTCATTCAAGGCTCAGATGATGAGGTGTTGCTGGGGTCCCCTCCATTCTGCGGATAGCCTGGGTCATCTCTATGTTTTCCGGGTGTCAAGTCTGTACATGTTTATTCTCAGACACTATAAATTAAATACTCTTATGACTGAAATTAAGTCAGAGTTTGCTGCGAGATGCCATTGGGCTACATTGGCATGTGATAGGGTCCAATGGAAATGTTACTGGCGCCTGCTCGAGGCAAATCGATGAATAACGGGATTCAAGTGATTCAAGTGATCAAGTTGCTACGAGAAACTCATGCAGCTCAAGCTCGTCCTGTCACTTAAGGCCCAACATTTATTTTTTAAACAAAACTTCCATAAGGACCACTTTAAGGGAGCAATGACTTCATGATTAATTCACTTATTCTTTCATGAGTCTCTTCATTCAGCTGTTTAAGCATCAGGCTTCCTCTCTATTCCTAGAATCAGTCTCTTGGTTGCAAACATCAGATAAAAGCGCTGGATTCCTGTGGCTGCACCTCGGCATGTCTGAAGAGGGAGAAACACGTATCAGGGATGGAGGACACGTAGCTCCACGGGAAACACAGACACCAAGGGCAGGGATGCGGGTGGGAGTTAGCACATTAATGACTGACTCTCAGTCGTGGGCTGATCCATCACTGTGTCTCTCACGGCGATTCATTTACAAAAAGAATCAAAGATGAGGCACGTGATCAGGTTGGAAAGCTCTAAACTGCTGACACGTGACAACAGGAGCAGAAGCACCAGCAGGTCCCAGGAGCACTAGATTTTGGATGCTTTGGGGACTCAGGACGGGGGGGTTGGAGATGCCCGGAGAAACAAGAGGGAGTTTGGGTAAAGGAGGCTCATGGCAGCAAACGGATCCTTCCGGGATCGTCAGGTCAAACTTGCAGTAACTTTCCCCGCCCAAGCTGTGCTCAGTGGCCCTGGGCCCTCCCTGAGCTTTTCAGCCAGCCTGACTGACACCACTGCAGCGCTCTATGGTGACCGGAAACTGTTGTCTAACGTCTTCCTCTCCCTGGACAGACACTGAGAGTCTCGTTAGACGGAAGAAGACTTTCCCCCACTTGCTCCTTCAGCTCCTCTGTCCTCATATCCAGTCACCTGAGCAGTAACAAACATCTCACTGCGACTGGGACTGTAATTGCTGTTTCTTTAGGCGCTTAGAGTAGGTGAGGTTTCTCCACCTGTAAACTCTTCAAATGGAAGGAGATGCACTGAAACAGAAAATCGGGAACCACTAATGCTTCGTCCAAATTTGTTGTCAAAGAAGCCAGTAGGAGATCTTGGAGCTCCCAGCAGGAGAAGGTTCTAGTCCACCTCCCTCAGAGACGGTTCCCGGCCGCTGTGGAGCTGATGACGTTCCTTCATTCCCAACCAGAGAGAGGACGAAAAGGCAGAGCAGACGCCCTTCCTTCTCCCTCTACCTCCTGACCAGGGTCTGTGCTCTTGCTCATCGCCGCAGTTTTGGGCTTAAGGATTTCCATCCTTTGGGTCTCTTTTTCTATTGTTTTTTCTTTCTTTTGGTTGGGGGCTGTTTGAATTGCTTTTTATGGAACACCAACCATGCTCAGGGCTTAGTGCTGGCTCTTTCTGAGAATTTTTAAACCAGTGTGCATATACAACTTTGTATATATGCAGAGAGAGTTATAAAATGACATGACCACACATGATAAGAAATTGATTTTCCATACTGATGATTGACTTTAATAATTCAGGGTAAGTAAAACTATATTAATAAATGGATACTAAAATTTTGAAAATATTTTTTAAATTTAAAAGTTGTGATAATATCAGACTAGAACTTAGTATTGTATATAGGCAAAGGAGCCTATATTCAACACACAATAACCTCTAAATGTATGTATTGCAAGATTTGCAATGTGTAAGACAAGGAAGAGAGAGAGGAGAGAGAGAGGAGAGAGAGAGAGACAGAGAGAGAAATGAGATAATGAGCCTACTACAGGGGCAGGCAGGGGGAGGGAGGGAATTGGTGACATGGTGGAGGAAATGATCAAGGTGGAGGGGTTGGGTGCTGGAACACTGTGTCATTGTATATCTCACAGTGGTATAATAAAATATTTTTTAAAAAGTTCAGTTAATAGCAAACATTAGTCAAATATGCGTTAACATAACTTTTTGGGTCAAGTGATCATGTGCAGCACTGGATAGAGGTGCGAGCTGTGGACAGCAGCGTGTCCAGTACACCCGAACCTCAGGGAGACGGGGAGACGTCACCTCATCTCATTCCTGTTCTCGTTCAGGTTCCCGAAATCCGAGATGCCTAAAATCAGCAAAGGAAAACCGAAATCCTGTCCATGGTTTCCCCCGTATCTGACCACACCCACACGTCCCCTCCCTCCCACGCCCAATGGGCCAATGTGCGGTCGGAGCATCTTGACAAGCTCCCACAGCCTCTGCGCTGTCCTGTCTCCCCGTGGAGAATGCGGGATCAGCTTCTTCGTTCCCGTAACAATCCAAGAGGAGTTTGTGCCGGTCTCTCTGTTTCCTCACTGCAGCATCCCCAGGTCTACGGGAGACTGTAGGAGACAATGATGGACACACCTGGGGGGGTCTCCCAAGCAGCCCTGAAGGGAGGCGGCGCCTCTCCTGGAGGTGACCCCAGCCTGGGGGCATTTCAGTGCCAGGGCCTGGGAATGTGGCAGAACGAGGATCACAGTGCTTAAGGTCACTGCAGTGCTGGTAGGAAGCTTCTGTTTGCTTCTCAGGCAGAGCTCAGTTGGCCTTGGGACCCCACAGGGATCGTACACACCAAAGTGGCTGGCACAGCTGGTCATTTTTTGTTTATTTTTATTATACCACCGTGAGATACACAATCACAAAGATACACAATTAAAAAAGTTCATACCTGGGTTTTGGTCATACAGTGTTCCAGCACCCGTCCCTCCACCAGTGCCCATCTCCCACCACAAACTACCCGGTTCCCTCCCCCTCCCCCAGCCGGCCTCCATGGCAAGTTCCCCATTTCTTTCCCTTTCTCTCTCCCTTCCTTCCCTTCCAGACTATGGACTACAGAACATACATTAAAGGGTTGTCATGTGTATCCTTTTGCCTGTATTTAATGCTCAGTTCTAGGTTGGCACTAGTACCCTCGACAATTGTCAGCACACTGTTCCACTCTCTCTGTCCTACCCAGCCTCTGACTCCCACACGTTTGCGACAATTTCCACCCTTGATAAGACCTCCTGATACAAGGTCATGTTTCACTTGACCTTGGATATTGGTATAATAATATGTACATATATATTTATGTCATGCAAATAAATGCAGTCATTCTGTATCTGTCTCTCTCCTTCTGGCTAATTTCACTCAACATAATCTTCTCTATGTCTATCCATTTATAGGCAAATTTTATAACTTCATTTTTCCTAACAGCTGCATAGTATTCCATTGTGTAGATGTACCAAAACTTCTTTATCCAGTCATCAATTCTAGGCACTCTGGCTGTTTCCCAGATTCTGGCTATTTTTGAATAATGCTGCTATGAACATAAAAGTAGGGATGGTGTTTCCGCTCGCGTATTTTTGGCTTCCCAGAGTAGATTCCCAGGAGTGGTATGGCTGGGTCAAATGGGAGTTCAATTTCTAGATTTGGAGGAATGTCCATATTATTTTCCAGAAAGGAGGTACCAGCTGGCATTCCCACCCAAACAATGGATGAGTGTCCCCTTTTCCCCACATCCCACGCCTGCACTTCTTGTTCTTTCTCTTTTGAATATGTGCCAGTCTCTGGTGTAAAGTGGTATCTCATTGTTGTTTTGTTGGGTTTTTTTATTTTTTAATTAAACATTTTATAATACCACCATAAGATATACAATTACAATATTGTTCATGTTTGGAGGTTTCAGTCACATAGTGTTCCAGCACCCGCCCTCCACCAGTGGCCATTTCCCACCACCAATGTCCCCAATTCCCTCCTCCCCTCCCATAGCCTGCCTAAATGGCAGGTTCTTTATCTCTTTTCTTTCTCCCTCACTCTCTGTTCCTTCTCCTACACATTGTGGGTTGCACTACATACACTTGGAAGCCATCATGTGCATTTTTTGCCTGTATTTAATGCTCAGTTCTAGGGTTGGTATCAGCCCTTTGCGACATTTATTCACACATGTTCCCTTCTCGAACACGCATCGGACAGCTTGCCAGGCTCTGCAATGCGGGCGCTATATTCTCATTACTTTGTGGGGCTCTCTCAGAGGGGTGGGTAGAATATTTATGATAATTTGGAGGTAAGGTTGCGTGGCAGCGCAGCAGCCACCCTGCACGAAGAAAAGCTGGTTTCTGCTCTGCCGAGTGTACCTGTGTCTTAGGCTCAAGCATTCCTGGGCTTGAAATACTCTCCTCTGAAGGGGCGGGGTCTCTGCGTGGTGGGTCCTTGTAGGCTGGGTTGCTGACAAGCCAGGCTGGAGACTGGATTAATCTGCTGGGTGGAGATCTTACCTGCTGCAGAGTGTGGATTGTGAAGATCGCTGCCAGCAAGGTGTGGGGGGTTTCTCTGGGCTCCTCCGAGGCTCCATCGGGATGGTGGACTCGGGTCGGAGGTGCTCTCGTGGTCCATGGAATGCAGGGGGGTTCAATGGAGAAAGCTGGTTTCTGCACTGCCGGGTGTACCTGTGTCTTAGGCTCAAGCATTCCGATGCGTGTTTGATATGCCAAATCCAGTAACACAAATGTTTATTTTCCTGACCCCGAAAGAGCCCTTAATATTGCAGCAGTAAGAAAGGCATACAAGCAGTGCCTGATAAAATTTCATAGCCATCCTAGGCTGCCAAAACGAACAAGGACTAAAATGACTGTCTGTAATTTCAATGCACTTACGCTGGCATCTGAAGCATATATTGAGGATCTGATGGTGCAAGCGCAAAAGATCAAGTACGACATCATTGGTCTGACTGAGATGAGGAGGCGTCAGTTGCATCATGCTATATTTGACACTGGAGAAGAATTGTTCCTTGGAACATGCGACGAAAGAGGCGTCAGTTGCGTTGGTGTCCTTGTCAACACAAACATGGCCGTCAACATTGATTCATTTGAATGCCTAACAAACCGGATAGGATGATTACACTTGAAGAGATGTGGCCCACTGTCAGCAATTTCTATCTTCATTGTCTACGCACCAACATCCACATGCAAAGAAGATGAAATTGAGAAATTCTACATGGAATTGGAGGAGTTCTATAAAAAAGATCACACCTTCTACAAGATCATAGTCGGTGATTTTAATGCCAAGATAGGACCAAGAAGATCGGCTGAAGAACTCCACATCAGGATCCATGACCTAGAATGGAACGAACAGGGTGAGAGACTATCTGAGATCATCATGACCACCAAGACCATTCATGGGAACTCATAGTTCCAGAATTCTGAAGCGAAACGTTGGACATGGGAATCTCCTGGTGGACAGTTCCACAATGAAATTGACCACATCATCTTCAATCGATGGTTTTGTCTGACCGATGTAGCTGTCATCCCCAAATTCCAAACAGGATTGGACCACTGTCTCCTTCGTGCAAAATTCTACTTCCCGCAACAGGGGAAAGGCTGCAAAGTTTAAGAAGAAAACTCCCAGAAGCGACCAGCAACTGGGAACTCTTTGGCACCATTGCAGCAACATAGGAAGATACCATCATTGACGACATCGATGAAGAATACAACCGACTGGTTCAGCACCTCTGTGATTGTGCGAAGAATGCTGAGAGAGAGAAAAGACACAAAAGGACACTTATCTTCAGAAACTCTTGAGCTCATTCGCCAACGTGGCAAGGGGCGCGAGCCTCAGGAGACCAAATGCTAACGTCCAAGCTTGCTAAACGGTGCAGAGAAGCGATAAAAGAAGACCTCAAAGACAGAAGAGCAGAAATACTGGAAGATGCAGCAGAAGCCGGGAAAAGCATTCGCACTGCCCACCTGTCCTCGCCAACTATAAAACCAAGATGACTGCCCTCCAACGCCCCTGATGGATCTATCACATCTTTCAGAAAGGCAATGGAGCAGATTATCCAGGACTCCTCAAATCTCTTTGATAGCCACATCCACCTGCCGACATACCAAATTCCACAGGATGGATATGTCATTCCCAACGTTCTCCCTTCTGAAATCCGACATGCCATCTCGTCGGTAAAGAAGGGAACAGCACCAGGCCCAGACAAAGTCAGACCCGAACACCTGAAGAATCTGCCGTCGGTACTCATCAATACACTAGCTCGGCTCTTCACACGCTACCTGTCCGAATGCAAGGTGCCCTTCCCAATGGAAAACCAGCAGGACAGTTCTACTGTTCAAGAACAGAAACTTTTACGACATCGGCAACTATCGCCCCATCTGCCTGTCGTCTGTCATCTTAAAGCTGTTTACACGAGTCATCCTGAACAGGATTAGCAGAACACTAGATGAAGGACAACCATGCGAGCAAGCATGCTTCCGGAAAGGATTCAGCACAATCCGACCATATCCACACAGTAACCAAGCTCATCGAGGTTTGTAGGGAGTACAAGATGCCGTTCTGTCTCACGTTCATTGATTTACAGAAAGCCTTTGATTCTGTGGAGACTGAAGCGGTCATCGAAGCCCTAGCCAAACAGGGTGTTCAAACCCAATACATCAAGATCCTTCTTGAGCTGTATTACGGGTTCACCACCAGGATCTCACCATTCTACAAAGAACTGATCATTGATGTCAAAAGAGGGGTTCGACAGGGTGCTACCATTTCACCAAAACTCTTCAGCGCCACCCTCGAGAACATCATGCAACAATTAGAATGGGAAGGAATGGGAGTGAAGATAGATGGTCGGTAACTACACCACCTTCGCTTCGCTGATGACATCGTTCTAATATCACCAAACATTAGCCAAGCAGCACAAATGCTGGCTGACTTTGACCGAGAATGTGGAAAGACAGGTCTACAGCTGAATCTAAAGAAAACAATGTTTATGAAGAATGAACTAGTTCCAGAGGCCCCATTCACTCTCAATGGAATAAACATCTCTGAATGCAGCAGTTATGTGTACCTAGGTCGAGAAATCAACCTGATGAATGACCTAAAACCTGAGCTATGCAGGAGGAAGAGAGGGGCATGGAATGCCTTCAAAGGCATCGAAGAAATAGCTAAAAGGACAAAGAAACTCCGGCTCCAGGCACATCTCTTTGACTCCACCATTCTCCCTGCATTAACATACGCCTCAGAGACCTGGGCCCTACGAAAAGCAGGATGAGAATGCTATTCGGGTCTCCCAGAGAGGAATCGAAAGAGTTATGCTTGGAATATCACGCCTCACTCAAGTGAGAGAAGGAATCCGGAGTTCTGACCTCCATCACTATTCCAGAATCAGGGACGCTGTCTCGTTAGCCAAGGCATCGAAAATCAGATGGGCTGGACATGTAATGCGATTTGGAGACAACCGCTGGACTAGCTCCATTACCGTCTGGATCCCACGGGATGTCAGAAGATCATGTGGCCGCCCACCTACAAGATGGTCAGACTTCCTTGTCGTGACCCTGAAGGAACGGTTTGAGGCTCTTCATATTCCTGAATCTACCAGATGCCATTGGGCTACATTGGCACGTGATAGGGTCCAATGGAAATGTTACTGGCGCCGCTCGAGCAAATCGATGAATAACGGGATTCAAGTGATCAAGTGA